>CM060324.1:53650956-53673456 GCA_030674155.1 Stramonita haemastoma
TCCAAATGATAAGAATACAACACATGTCGTGCCGCAAACGAGACATTCTCGTTTTCGTTATACTTCACGGTAGACAGACCGCAAACGAAACATTTTCGTTGGCGATGGGTACTTTCGTTTCAGCACTTCTCTCGTGAGAGTTATCGTTCTTACAGTCCTACAGGGTCGCTAGGCTACTGCAAGGGAACTAACTGTAGTGTGCACAAAATAGACCGAACGTTCTAGGACCGGCTAAAACGATATCGAAGCGACGAGTACTAGATCTACCCCGAAGTTTCGAGACTACGAACTTCTTTTGGATTCGGACAATGATTCCGACAATCCTACAGAAGAAAGTTCTGATGAGTTCGTACCAAGTGATGAAGGCGAAACTTCCATCGAACATGAAAATGACATGGAAGAAGAAACTGAAGAGTTGGCTGCTGGCTTGCTGATCCACAACGATCAACCTCAAGTGAAACAGATCGTAGTTTTGGAGGACCTAGGAGTCTTGTCAAGTGAGTTAGCTGTTTCTGTTTTTTATGTACTGATTAAAATAGATCTAGACTAGTTATTATAGAAAAAATTCGTTTTTGAGTTAGGTTTTTTTTTGGGGGGGGTTGGGGGGGAGGGGGGGGGGGTAAGATAAATAACACACACTCTGCCACATACATTCCAAATTTCACCACAAACAAACCAATAGATCTAGTTTTTTTTGTCATGACTTTTTTTTTTAATTGGGTCACCCCCACTCAAAAAATTGCTTGGGCACGGGTTTTACATGGTATGTATGCATTTGTAACTAGGTGACTGAAAAACTCCATTTTGGTAACTAATACAAATACGAGCCCACTGTTAATTTATATTGTGTGGTTGCTTAGTCAATTCGGGCTTTTTTTTTTTGGGGGGGGGGGGGGGGGGGGGCACAAAACTTGCCACCCATCATTTTCTTTTCTTTCTTTTCCTTGTCTACATGTGCATGTGCTCATCCTTTCCACATCGTTTTAGCCGGTTCTAGAACATTCTGTCTACGTTTGTTTTCCTATCAGAGTGGCTTTTTTTTTTTTGCTACATAATTTTGAAGGGGACACAACTTTCTTGTTGCTATGGGTGCTTACTTTTACGTACGCTACATCTACATGCGTGTTGCACACGAGACCTCAGTTTATCATCTCATCCAACAGTCTAGCACCCAGACCACCACTCACGGTCTAAGTAAATAAAAAAAATAAAAAAGAGTTTCGGGCGCAAACGAGGATAAACCACCATATACTTCGAACCCTGACATTTCGCTTTCTAGTTCTAGGCAGGTGCGTTACCTTTAGATCACCGACCGACCCACAGATTTGCCTTTAGTACTCATCCGATACTCCAGTCCGACAGTCAAAGGTAGGCCCTGTTCCACGCTTTGTGCTACGTGATTTCAGACCGTCTGCTGATGCCGTCAGGTCTCTGGGACTGTGCACACAGTCCCCTAGGCATAGACAGCAGCCAGAGAGAGAGAGAGAGAGAGAGAGAGAGAAGAGGAGAGAGAGAGAGAGAGAGAGAGAAGGGGGGGGGGGGGGGGAGGGGTGTGTGTCCAGCCGTAGTATCGTTGCAAGGTGGAAGGAAACTTGCCTGTGTATAGCCTAGTGTAGAGAGTGCCCCCCCCCCCCCCCCCCCCCCCTCACTTTTGTTGACAGATCGATTTCAAGTGTCACAGGGGTTTAGTGGATTGCAATCGAGGGTGTGCGCGCCGCCGCGCGCGGGACTTAAACCCCCCCGACCGAACTTGTCTGACAAAGGTGTGAAACACGCGTCCATGACACAGACAGATGAAGGAGAGCGTTAGCCCCGTGGTGACATCAGCAGGTGTTGATGATGTAGTGATTTGGCGCCGGAGGAGAGGTGAGGTGAGGGAGGGCGCGTGTGGTTCCTTCACACCTTTTTTATTATTTTTTTTTGTGCCTTGCCGGGGTCAAGACTTTTCCCAATCAGTTTTCAATGAAGAAAGAAAAAGGGGTTCTATTTAGGGATGTTTAGAAAGAATTAGTGGATTGGAAACATAGAGAAAAGTGAATGGAGAAGATAAGGAAGATTTCGGGAGGAGGGGGGGGGGGGGGGGTGAGGGGGGGGGGGAGGGAGGGTTGCGCTTGTTCTTAATTAGATCTAGAAATCAACAGGTAACTAGAAATGTGGGTGTGTGTGTGTGTGTTTGAGAGGGGGGTGGGGGTGGGAGGAGAGAGGGGTTAGGGGTGGTCATTGATAATTAAGACTGACAATGAAAGAAGAAAAGGAGAGTAAAGGAAATAATACATGAAGGCCGCTAAAGGGGATTGTGTGTGTGTGTGTGTGTGTGTGTGTGTGGTGGAGGAGAGGAGAGAGAGAGAGAAGAGAGAGAGAGAGAGAGAGAGAGAGAGAGAGAGAGAGAGAGAGAGATCATAAGCCGAAGAAGAAACAACAGCGGAATTAAGCGTTGACCTACTGACACAATAGGAAGGGGGGTAGTATGGAATTAAAAGATTACTGAAAAGGCTTCCTTCAGGTCAGTGGCCGAAAGTGACCCTGTCCAGCCTGCCTTCACTGATCACACACACAAACAAATCCGGCCACTGACTAAGGGTATTGACTTGGGGGGTCATCTATCACCTTCACAGGGTGACCCAACACAGACATAATTACATCCACAGACAGACAGACAGACAGACAGACGAGAAGAAGACGACGAGAGAGAGAGAGAGAGAGAGAGAGAGAGAGAGAGAGAGAGAGGAGAGAGAGAGAGAGAGAGGTGGTGGGGGGTGGAAGATGATGGTTATGAGGATGATCATGATAGAAATAATGATGATTTTTCTATGTGGGGGAGCACAAAATAAATTAATAGATTTTCAAGTTGATGTAAGACTATAATTAGGTCAGAGCTGTGTTGTGTGTACAGAGAGCTTAGTGTGGTGATTTTATACTTTTTATTTATTTTTTATCAACTTTATTTTATTCTTTTATATCTAGGATAATGGAATAAGCACACATGTGCTTTTTTTCATCCAGTCCCGTGTGTATGCAGTTTTGCAAATCTTGTCATCTGTTCCCATGGGCACACAATGGCCTACCCTTACGAAAAGCGGAACAGGATTTAACCTGTGCGGAAGATGTTCTGCGTGTACGGTGCTGTACATAGCTGTAAACTCTCAGAATGATGACATGTGCGTGATTCGATCTCTTGTTCTTGAGATGTTTAATTAATCCTTTTGCTCATGAATAAGTAACCTTAATGAATTTCTTTGTGTGGAGATAATGAAGTATTTCGGAATTGGAATTGGAATTGAAATCCATCCTTTGGGCCATGGAGCCCTGTGGGCTTTAGATCTAGTCTATTAGATGGTGATTGGTTTCAATCTGTGATGACGGGGGTGATAATGATCCGTATCAATATTTTGTGGTTGTGTGGCCAGTAGGCACTGCACTAGCAGAGAAAAGGGCGGGCGCCGATAGGCTGTGTGTGACACGTAATGATGTTTGTGTCTTCATTCGCACTTGGCTATTGTGTTTGTGTAGTGTGTGTCAGCAACCAATCTAGGCCCATTAGACTAGTAGTATAAGCGATAGATAAGTGATGGTTCCAATCTGATTCACCGTCTCCTCTGCCTTTTTCTGTCTCTCTGTCTGTCTGCCTGTCTTTTCTCTGTCTGTCTGTCTGTCTGTTTGTCTCTGCCTCTGTATCTCTGTCTCTCCCTGTACATACACTACACTACGCTACGCTACGCTACGTACATTACACTACACTGCACTGCACTGCACTGCACTACACTACACTACACTACACTACACTACACTACACTACACTACACTACACTACACTACACTACACTACATTGTGACACAAAAGATTGTGATATTGTAGGATATATATAATCATACCATACGTTAGGATCTATCTATCTATCTATCTATCTATCTATCTATCTATCTATCTATCTATCTATCTATCTATCTATCTTCTGTCTGTCTGTCTGTCTGTCTGTCTGTCTGTCTGTCTGTCTGTCTATCCCATAGTCTGGCGACTGTGGGGGCACCTGTTCCTCTCTCTGTTCTGCCTTTCTCAAAGTTTTGTTCAGTTCTAGGCCTGTCCATTCGCTGATGTTGTCCTCCCATCTCTTCTTTGGTCTGCCTCTTTTTCTTCCTCCTTGGACAGTGCCTTGCAGTATTGTTTTTGCAAGTCCTTTTGATCTTGCGACATGCTCATACCATTTAAGTTTACGTTTCTTTACGATTGTTGGAAAGTTTTCATAGGGCCCAATGGTTTGCTGGATTCTGTTATGCACGTCTTCGTTGCTTATGTGGTGTTTGTAGGAGATGCCAAAGAGTCTCCGGAAGCATCTTATCTCTACCGCCTGTACTCTCCAAATCTGCAGTCGGGGTCTACGAGTCACAGGATAGGATAGGAGAGTTAAAAAAAGAAGATGGCAGGGCGGTTAAGACGTTCACATGTCTAACAAGTAAACCACGAGGTTCTGGGTTCGATTCCCCCAACCTTAACCTTTCTTCCCAGTTTGACGAGAAAATTGAACTGATTGTATAAGTCCTTCGGGCGAGGCCAAGGCCCCGTGTACGAATTGTTTGCAAACAGAACATCTTACGCGAGCTTAAAAAACCCGTTCCGGCTTTTAGAAGAGTAGGCCATTTCGTGTCGGTAGGAACAGATAACAAAAATGTCAACTGACGTATGCAACAAGTGTCATGTTTTGACACCATCCTCGAATTCAAAATGCGGCTACCTAGATCTATATGGTGGAAGGAAGGGAAAAAAAACCGGTGACATAGGCAAAGATGTCTGTCACCATTGGTGGATATGGAGCTGTAGCTTAGGAACGAAGAGAGAGAGAGAGAGAGAGAGAGAGAGAGAGAGAGAGAGAGAGAGAGAGAGAGGAGAGAGAGGAGAGAGAGAGAGAGAGACGTCAAACCACGCTACAGTATACAACAATGCAATGCAAAAACCAAATCCAGTATAATGCAATACAAGAGACCCTAAGGGGTGGGTGGGTGGGGTGTGGGTGGAAGATATTATGTCAAGAGCTGGAAAAAAAATATCTGAAAAGCGCGTAGTTGAAAGGGAAGGAAAAGTGAAAGAAGCAACTAGATCTAGTAATGGAGAAGAAAAAGACTGGAGAACAGATCGGATGATTGGGGGGGGGGGGGGGGGGGGGGGGGGGGGGGGGGGCAGAAAACAACAAACAAACAAAAAACAAACAAGAAATAAAAGAACAAACAAACAAAACAGAACACTGGGAGCTGGAAAGGGCTGAACATTGAAAAAAAGGAGAGAAGATGAAAAATGAAAGAAAAAAAAAGATATAGACCTAGTTCTAAAGAAAAGCGAAAAAGAAAAAAATAATTCAAAAGAGTTTTCACAAGAAGAGAGAGAGAGAGAGAGAGAGAGAGAGAGAGAGAGAGAGGAGAGAGAGGAGAGAGAGAGAGAGAGTTCCTAAAAGGGGGGAAAAAGAGACGACACTAGCAATTAAGGCAACTCGTAACAGCTGTCATTGCCGGTAATATGCAGGGCAGTGTAAGGTTCCCTTGCTGTACACACACACACACACACACACACACAAACGCACTCTCTCTCTCTCTCTCTCTCTCTCTCTCTCTCTCTCTCTCTCTCTCTCTCTCTCTCTCTCTCTCTCTCTCTCTCTCGACAAACGCCTTGTTGAAGTCCACATACAAACAAAAACAAAAAAAAGGCCGAGAACACTGGGGGATTGAATGCCCTGATGAAATCAATGCAAATGGACGTCGTCTTCGCATAATGGGCCGACAGCTTCTAGAGTTCCAAATAGGGCGCTTTCAGTATGAGAATTTTGTTTTATTTTGTTTTTGTTTTTTCGTTTCCCCACGCCTTCCTGATTGCCCATAACTAGCAGAGCCCAGTTCAGTGTAGTGTAGTGTAGTGTCCTTGTGAAGGGGGAAAGCGGTGTATCAGTTAGATGTAGAATCAAAAGAGAGAAGGGAGCCGTTAGATAGGTTAGGTAGGTAAGGTAGAAAGGCAATGGATCTCATTTTTCTCTCGGCTTTTCTTTTTCGCCGAGATTTTTTTCTGTCACTTTTTTTTTTCTTGAATTAACCCGACTTCTTTCTTTAGAACTCTGATGTTTTCTGCTCTTTTTTTTTCTGTTGTTTCTTTACAAGTGTGTGTTTTCTGTCTCTGTGTGTCTGTCTGTGTGTCTGTCTGTCTCTGTCTGTTCTGTCTGTGTGTCTGTCTGTCTGCTGTCTGTCTGTCTGTCTGTCTGTTCTGTCTGTCTGTCTGTCTGTCTTCTGTCTCTCTCTCTCTCTCTCTCTCTCTCTCTCTCTCTCTCTCTCTCTCTCTCTCTCTCTCTCTCTCTCTCTCTCTCTCTCTCTCTCTCTCTCTCTCATGTGTGTGTGTGTGTGTGTGTGTGTGTGTGTGTGTGTGTGTGTGTGTGTGTGTGTGTGTGTGTGTGTGTGTGTTCATTAAAATCAGCCTTCCTTAACCACACTGATAAGCCGAGTTCTTGGTGAGAGTGCCTTTTTTCCTTTCTTGTTCAGTAACCACTATAGTTTTTTAGCCTTGTGATTGCTGGGCTTTTTTGTCTTTCTTTCTTTCTTTCTTTCTTTCAACAGGCAGTTGTTGAAATCGTGTTGTGCGCGCGCGCATGTGTATGTGTGTGTGTGTGTGTGTGTTGGGGTTTTGGTTTTTGTTTGGTTTGGAAATTTGTTAATTAACCCTGGTTCCTGTGGGCAGTAGTAGTAGCCTAAAGAAGATTGGCTCAGTGAAATGTTTTGGTTTGTATTTTGTGATGGCACTCAGGAGAACACTTCTAAACAAGACAGCCAAGGCCTCTCTCTCTCTGCTAGCAGGCCGATTCAGGATTGTTCCTTTATTGACCAGTAGATTTATCCGGCTAGGAAATAATGGTTTTGAATCATTGTTAAGGAGAAAGCGATTGGGTTTATAAGCGCTCAAGGTACGTATCGACGACACCTACGGCTGTGAGAGGAGTAGTAGTAAGTAGAAAGAAAGCCAATTTTATGGCAGGAAGCCTTTAAGACGGATGACAAGGGGACGGCCACTCGGAGAGGAGATCGTAACGGTTCCATCGCCACGAGCCACTTTAAGGGGCAGGAGAAGAGAAGGGCGGGAGGCCCCCCCAGGTCATATACCTGCCGCCTGTGCGCTATAGGGGACCCCTCCAACAGGCCACGACAAGTCGTCAGCCTCGCGACAAACGTGACACCCTCCCCAGGCCCCGCCCTCACACAGCGCGCGCCGGGGGCGGGGCTTAGGGCTTTAGCTCAGCCAATGAGAGACAAGCAAACCAGGTGGAGCGTGTGGCGGGCCCCGCCTTTCCGAAACCTTCTGGCTTTCAACATTGGTCGGAAGGGAGAATGATGGACAGGCGGGAGAGGGGTTTGTGTCGTCGCTGAGTTGTGAAATTTACACATTGTGGTCTTGGCACTCCAGGGGGAAAGAAGGTGGCATCGCAACGGGGCAACAAGCCAGTTGAAGCAGCAAAGCGGCCAGGTCCCTGTACAGTGTGTGCGGAGCTGTGCACAGTCAAGTCACCAGGTATGCTCAGGTTCCAGCGGACCCTAGAAAAGAAGATTTGCTGCTAAGCTGCTTCCCTTTTTTTTCTCTTCTTCTTTTTTCCTTCCTTCCCCACACAGTAGTGGTGGATTTACCCAGCGCAGCAAGGTTAAGTCAGTCTGCCTTGGGATCAGTGCAACTCCTCAAAACTCCCGGCGACCTGTGTGCGGAACAAATCGCCAGCTTATCGCAAATCTTCCGCCGCCGCCACCGCCACAAAGTCGGTGGATCAACAAGACAGATAGACAGACAGGGGAAGAAGCCTCGAGGGTGTCATCCTTGTTTGGGACTGTGTGTGTGTGTATGTGTATGTGTGTGTGTGTGTTAATAATGACCCACACTATGAAATCCTGAGAGTGAAGTGTGGGTTATTATCATCCTCGTCAGTGACACCACCTACCTTCCTACCTACCTACATACTTGTACACCCAGCGGCGCTCAAGTCGGATTTGTGTTAACACTAAGCAGTGGACAGTTTCCTGGGCAAACTGGAGAACACTTACTTGTTCTGGCTGTGATTTTGGGACTATAGGATGAGACACTACTAGGAGATGATTTAACTTGTGGCAAGAGTTGTTGTATATTATTATAGTCTATATTTATATATAGATCTTCCACAAGACTTTGTGTGTTTGTGGTGTGGGAACAAATTCACCTTCTACAGAGACTTATACAAGCAGACAAATAAAGACACAACACCCAAGTGTCTGGCGAGCAAATTTTCGGTTTATTTCTCTACAGAGACTTGTGAAGTCAGTCTGAAAAGTGTGAGAAAGTACTGTCTGTTGTTGTTCTCCTTCTCCTCACGTGGTTGTTGGTGTGGTGTGGATGCAAGCACTTGATACTTTGTGCTGTTGAATTTGTTGGACACCGGGAATTCAGTCAGTTTAGTGAACACTTTGGACTACAGTGAGAGAGAGAGAGAAGAAAAAAAAAAACCAAAACCTGACGTGAGATTTTTTTCAAAAAGCACAAAAAAAACCCTCACAGAAAGTGACGTGAGTGAGCTAGGCCTATACGGAGAGGCAAAGGTGACGTCAGGAGGGGCTGCAGCAGGCCGGAGGCAGGAGGCAGGCCAGGAGCAAAGCTGACGTCACAGGACTTCAGTCTGGGGGACGACACGTTCACCACGTCACCCTCCGGAACGCCCCCGTCTCCCGGGGACGGGCAGACGACCCAGGGCACGGGGGCCCCCCTCCCCCTCCCCCGCCGGCATGCCCGCCAGTGAGTTTCACCCTTACCCTGACTTTATGTTGGACTCTTCTCGCTGCGACTCCGTGCGGCGCAAATGCCGTGAGCTCTGCTACAACACAGGTAGGGCAGGGTCGTCTTTACTGTGTAACCCAACCGAGGTTTTCTTGGTTGTTTTTTTTTTTTTTTTTTAAAATTCTTGTTCTTGGTTCTTGGTTGGCTCCCCCACCAGGCTGTGATGTTGTAAAACAGCCACAGGCCACAGTTTTTTTTTTTAAAGAGTTTTTGAGCTTGTAGTTCCTTTTGCCCTCCTTCCTGCCCCTCCCCATTTGGTCCTGCTTGCTAGTCTAGTGGCGGACATAGGGGGTTCTTACTGCATGTTTTTATCTTTTTTTTTGTTTTATAATTGTCGGGGGTTTCTGTCGCTTTGTCTGGATGCCGGCATGCTGTATCCAAACTGTTCTTTTCTCTTTTTGTTCCGCTTAGAGAAGGTTGGGTTTTTGTGTTTGTTTTTTTTAACCTACCGCCAATTGGCCGCAGCTCACCCAATGCGAGAAAATCTTAGGGAGGAAGTTCAGTCTTGACTATTGGCTGCTTTCAAATCGGTTTTTGGTTTAAAGATTTGATTCACGAAAAGTGTCCACAAAAATACAAAATACCTTGACAGGTCAACGAGTAATCGGTTTTTACAACCCTCACCCCCACCGCCCTTCTCAAAAAGGTTAACAAATAATTTTGTTGTTGTTGTTGTTAAACATGATGAACTGATAACGTCCGTTTTCGTTTCCTCTTTGACAACAGTTTGGTTCGAAAATGTGATCAGGTCACAAGAGCTAGTGTCAAGAGCGCCTAACCCGTTGTCATTTCCGACTTGCACAAGTTAAACAGCATCGGGCAGTAGCTGTAACTGTTAGACGTGATCTGTAAAATTTGTTGAAACATTTACTGATGGGAAAAAAATCAGTGATCTTTACAATGGTTTCCCTTTGGCTTTAGTTTTGAATTGCTTGGAGTTATTCTAGAGGTCTAGGGCTTTTTTCTAAAGTCGTTTTTTTTGTGGTGTTTTGTTTGTATTTGTTTGGGTTTTGCTTTTCGAAAGTCCCCCCTCCTATTTTAGATGCAATGGCAGAAATGCATTTTTTTCACGGCGTGACTTTTTTTTTTTTTAATTCAAGAACTATATTATTTCTTATCTTACATCGTGCGCTTTTCCACATCCTTTCCAAACTTTGTAATAATATAATTTAATATAATAATAATAATAATAATATATAATAATAATAATAATGATCAATAATAATAATATATATAATAATATATATGAATGATGATGTATAATTTATCATAAATAACAATTAACATTGTCGTGACTCTTTACAATTAGTTCTATTCTCATTTTTTTTTAGGCTATAATATTAGTATCTTCATGGGTATACTATTATATAATAATCTTATCATTATTACTATTATTTATTAGAATTAGAATTATAACTTATTATTATCAGCAGCAGCATCAGCATCATCACCATGATCATCGTCTTCACCATCATCGTTATCATTAATGATACTTAATCATTTTGCTCTGAATATAAATTATGCGCAGTTATGTAAGAAAATCATGTTGAACCGGATATACCCGTCACCCAAATATTCGACAATATGGCTTTTTATTTACCTTTCGGAAAGACATACACCATGCTCTATTTTTTTTTTTTAAACTATTCACGGTACAAAAATCATACTTTTTTCCTTGGCAATATGAAACACTGTGTGTGTGTGTGTGTGTGTGTGTGTGTGTGTGTGTGTGTGTGTGTTGTGTGTGTGTGTGAAAGTAAAACTTTTATTTCCAGATGGTATATTGAATAAGCAGTGCAATAATAAGCAGCATATAAGGAGCAGTGAAATTGCTTTGTTTATCAAGCCATCCACCTAAGAACAAAAATCATATAGTCTATATGCAGTCTGTTGTGTGTGTGTGTGGTGCGCGCTTGCGTGCGCGCGCGCGTGAGCGCGTGTGTACAGCAAGGGGAGAGAGAGAGAGGAGAGAGAGAGAGAGAGGAGAGAGAGAGAGAGAGAGAGAGAGAGAGAGAGAGAATATGACAATATTTTATTGCGTTAAGCTTTGCAAGCATATTCACAAGGGCACAGACAGTAGGAAGGGGATTGGGCACACACACAAAAAAAACCCAACACATTTTCAGAAATAAAATGTATAATTTCAACGCTCCAAATAATTGGCATGGCATGGAGACATGGTGAAGTCATTTACTTTAAGAGTTAAGAAACTGTTGCGTAACCTTTCTACCATTGCAAAGGGGGGGGGGGGGGGGGGCACAACAAACATAAACATCACATTTAAACAAGTCTGTGACAGGGCTTGCTTGCATGTCGAGCTACGTTCTGTTTGATCCGCTGGCTCGTACCCTTTGCAACACATGAGAAACCTAACTCACCAAGAATTATGCGTAATTGTCCAGTTTTGAGAGAGAGAGAGAGAGAGGGGGGGGGGGAGGAGGGAGGGAGGGAGGAGGGAGAGAGGGAGAGAGGAGAGAGAGAGAGAGAGAGAGAGAGGGAGAGAGAGAGAGAGAGAGAGAGAGAGAGATTTTGTTTCATTGTTTCTTTTGTTTAAATTATCTTTTTGTTTTGTGTGTGGGTTTCTTTTTCTGTTGCTTTCCGTCTAAGCGTAGTAGTGAGCAATGCTTTCTAACCTATTTTACTGAAGATCCAATATATGATCTGTCTATCTATCTATTATCTATCTATTCTATCTGTCTAATCTATATTCTTATATGGATTATATATATGATTATATTATCTATTATATATGTATAGCGTGTATATCGGAATATTATATCTACACATAACATGCAGGCCTAGCCTACACGGCTAACACTACAGATGATAAGGTCACCATGGTCTGTCTGTCTTTCGCATTTTCCTCAGAAATCACAAAGAACACACCGACAAACGGAAAACTGCAACAAGTTACACACCCCCGCAGTGCAGTCCGTTAAGAGAAAGGGGGATAACAAAAAAATTTATTAAAAAAAAAAAAACCCAAAGAAAAAAGCCAGGAACCCAAATATCCCTTTAGAACAGAACTGGTTGGTGCCACTATACTGTTTTAAACCAGCGCAGCGGGGAACAAAACGGGAAGATAAGGCTTTTTCTTCTTCTTCTTTTTAATTTTTATTTTATTTTATAGGAACACAGTTATTCTGACACCAAGTGGGGTAAAAAAAAATAAAGAGAAAGGAAAAAAAAGGGTTAAAACTCCTAACCAAAATAGTCTAAACCAGTCAAATGATTGGCTAAACGAAAGGGAAATAGCTGTCGGCAAAGCTTTCTTTCTTCTTTTTTTATAATTATATACATATATTTTTTTTTTCAACGATTTTTATATGAAGAACATGACGGGGGTCGCTGTAGCCGAGGGGTTCATTTAAGCCCATTCAACTTCAATCACACAGGGTTCAATAAAGTCGTGGGTTCGAATTTCAGTGGCGTCTGGTAAATTACGGTTTGGGATTTTCACCATCTTCCAAGTGCAAACATGTTCAGTGCCTTGATTCCCTTCGTATAATATAGATTATACACTCATGCAGAAGATCAAATATGCACGTTAAAGACCTCCGTAATTCATCTTGGCGTTCTGTGAGTTTTGCGGAAACACGAACGTACCTAGCATACTACTATTACGTCCTCGAACACGGAATGCGGCTACCTTCATCATGGTGGGCAAAAACAGTCGCATACGCAAAAATTATCAGTAGTGGTGAAGCACAGTGCGGGGGAAAAAAAGGAGAAGAAAACTTACCAAAGCCAGCAGCACCTTTTAGTGGCGGGATGAATTTGGCTTACACTAAACAGTATAGGGAAAAATCGGAAAGAAAAAAAATAATTCTCCCAATAAGTTTGGTAGAAAAAATGATATGGGGCAAGGGTGGGGGGGGGGGGGGGGATTTCTTTTTCTTCCTCTGTGTGTGTGTGTGTGTGTGTGTGTGTGTGTGTGTGTGTGTGTGTGTGTGGGCGTGCGCGCGCGCGGGCGCGCGCGCCGCACTGAATACCATCTAATTGTTCACCTGTCCGTTACCATCACGTCCCCAGTCTAGAAGTCTTTTTGTTGAGCATTGTGCGCGCAGTTATTGAATTGAGGCTTCCTTGGGGAAAGGGAAAGTGAATGGGGTGATGAGTGAGTGTGGGTTGAGGGTTTGGTTCTGCGCTTATGCATGAGTTAGATCTAGTTATTTCTTTATTCTTTTATATCGAGGGTAATGGAATAAGCACTCATGTGCTTTTTTACATCCTGTCCCCGTGTGTATGCAGTTTTGTCATTCTTGTCGTCTGTTCCCACCGGCACACGATGGCCTTCTCTTACTGTCTAGCAAAAAAAAAAAAAAAAAAAAAAAAAAAAAAAAAAACCGTTGTCATCAGTGATGGGTGTGGATTGGCAGAAGACACAAGCGGTACCTCTGGGTTCTAGTGTGACATGCCTCCCTCTCGATATAACGCTTACTTCTGAAGAACTAACTACCTTTCCTAACTGTTTTGTCGGAAATGGAGTGACGCTGTACCGCTAAGAGTTGATCAAACACAATAGAAGCTACTTTGCTTCGTTTTCGTATGTCTTTTACTGAGGAAGTATTGGGGGGAGGGGGAGACAGAGTGCAAGCATTGAAATTTACTTGGCATATAGACTATGGTGGGTTAAAAAAAAAAGTGGTAAAGATAAAAGAAAACAGATATATAGTAATTGTAGTTGTACCAATTAGTACATCTCAACTTTTTGTTTATGATATTAATATAGTATATAAGATAACCATTATGAGATATTGTAAATCTGAACGTATTGAAGAGTATGTCCTTAAGTCGCGGAGAAACTATGGGATAGGTGCGCATACGAATACTTATGTTTGTCTATCTTACAAATAATGAAGTATTCATTCAAAAGTAGTTCGGTTACCAACAGCGAATTCACTTATTCAGTACTTAAGATAGATTAGTTCGTAGATCTACATTGATAATTTTTGTTATGGTAGTTAGAAATTGACGTATTATTATTATTCATTAAAAGGTGTTCGTTAACCAGTAAGTAGAACGTCATTTTGTAATAGGAAGTTCTGTCTTAAGTCGACTTTGGATATTGTTTAAACTTAACTTGTGTTTTAAGTCATATACTTTTCGAATGTTGTTACGTGCGATTTCTGGTTGAATATAAAGTGTCTTGACACTTCTAACCATTTTGCCCTCTGTGGTAACAATCAAGACACATTGAAGAACTTAGAAGTGGTGTCTATGGTATACCTACGAATAAAATAATTGATATATATATTCTTATGGCCTACCACTGCTGCCTGCAAAAAAAAATTAAATAGATCTAGAAGAAAGGAGGGAAAATGGGCTTTAAAATAACTGTTTTAAAAATGTAAATGATTTTAGAAGAAAATAAACAGCTAGAACTGGACTAGTTAATCTTTTGTGCCTTGTGTTTGGGGAATCCTTTTTTTTTTTTTTTTTTACTAAAAAAAAAAAGAAGAAGAAGAAAAAAAAGAAACGAGGGGGATCATAAAGGCAAAAGGCAAATGTTAGCTGAATAAACAGTTTTAACCTAAACATTGCCAGATGCCGTAGATAAGTCCTGACACGGGCAGTAGAAGTTGAAGATATAGAGAAATATATATATATATATATATATATATATATAATATATATATAATATATATTATATTATATATATATATATATATATATTATATATATATATATATATATTTATATATTATATAATATATATATATATATATATAATATATATATATATATATATATATATATATATATATATATATATATATATATATAATATATATATATAACACGTGAATTTTTATTTCTTCATTTGTTGATCATCATCAATTTTGTTATATTTGCCAAACTTCTGCCTCGGGTCTCGGCCAGTCTTATCATAGACAATAACAGTAGATCTATAGGTATTCCAAAAATAAAGACAGGCACACACATCTGAAGAAAATTAAAGACACGTCTCTTTTTTTTGGGGGGGGGGGGGGGGGGGGGGAGGGGGGCACTCAGAACGACATGAAAACAAAAACCTCTAGTAACGCAATTGTTATACCGCAATAGTAACAAATTAATAACGCGAAACAATGAAACAAAACTTCGATACGTTCGACTATATTATCAGTATACTATAGTAGTATATCGTCTCCCCCACCCTTGTTTAGTGTTAATTCTCTTTGAAATTGTATTCATTTGGTTTAATTAAACAATGTTATTTAAAAAAAAAAAGAAAAGTTATTCACTATACATACAATGCTATTAATAAATACAGCCCAAGCAGACAGCCATACAACAAGGAGATAGGCATCAAGCCGCATAGCTATTTTTTTTTATTCGTTTTTATTATTCGTTGTGTGTGTGTGTGTGTGTGTGTGTGTGTGTGTGTGTTGTGTGTGTGTGTGTGTGTGGTGTGTGTGCGTGTGTGTGGTGTGTGCGTGGTGTGTGTGTGTGTGTGTGTGTGTTAGCGCGCGCACGCTCGCTGTGTTAAAGAAAAGGGAAAGGACTAGGAAAAGAGCCAGTTAACTGTAATATGTCACGCTTGGTTGATCCTTTTTTGAAATTTTTCTTCTTTTTTTTATTTTTTTATTTTTTTTTTTTATAATTATTACTCCGACTTTTTGTTTTGTTGTTGTGTTTTTTGATTTCGCTTGTTGGAAGTGTATGATTATGACCCTGCTCTATCTGGTTTGTCGCCTGTAGGTTTTGTTGTGTTTTGTTGTGTTTTGTTATAAATACTTATTGCTTGCTTGCTAGGTTGCTTTGCTTGGTTGGTTGGTTGGTTGGTTGATTGATTGTTGATTGATTGATTGATTGATTAATTGATTGATTGATTGATTGATCCTTTTTGCATTCTGGGTCTGCTTTAGTTCGTAGCGTGTGATGGTGCTGTGCAAAGTGGCTTTGATTTGATTAATTATGTTAATTGTGTTTTGAGCTTTCAATTTTCTCTCTTTTTTTGGTAATTGTTGTTAAGATGATCCCGTATTGTTGTTTGCTTGTCTGTGTCTTCTTTTGAGTTATCTGTACGTCTGTCTGTCTTTCCGTCTGTCGGTGTGTCTGCATGTCTCATGTGTTTGTCTTTCTGTCCCCTGTATGTCTGGTCTTTCGGCTATATCCGTTTGTCTGTCCGTGGTCTTTTTGCTCTCTGTCTGTCTGTCTCGTCTGTCTGTCTGTCTGTCTGTCTGTCTCTCTCTCTCTCCTCTCTCTCTCTCTCTCTCTCTCTCTCTCTCTCTCTCTCTCTCTCTCTCTCTCTCTCTCTCTCTCTCTCTCTCGTGTATTTATATATATTTCTGTCATTTGGGTAGTGTGCGTATGAGTGCGTAAGTGTGTGTGTCTATGCCTTGTGTGTGTGTGTGTGTGTGTGTGTGTGTGTGTGTGTGTGTGTGTGTGTGTGTGTGTGTGTGTTGTATTACTTTTTAATTAGTCTTACTTGCCAGGTATTTTGTGTGTTGGTCAGTATGCAGTGGCCGGCAGCAGTGACCAATGATTGTTTGACTTTCAGTTAGAGATAACAAACATGTCTGCTTGTGTTTTTATCACGTCTTCAAAGACTAGTCTAGGTCTAGATAGTAGCTGTGAACTGTGTAGTTTTGCAATCACCGAATTCGCTTACAGGGGGGAATAATGTATGTACTGGTGAACAGAAATACTCTTTAACACGCTGAAAAAAAAAGAAGAAGAAATATTATATATGGCGCACACAAGGTATTGGAATATAGTCTATTGATATTTTTAGATTCTGTTTTTATTCATTTTTTTATGTGAGGATTATGGAAAAAGCACTCATGTTTATTATTTTATTTTATTTTATTATTATTTTATTTTATTTTATTTTTTTTTACATCCAACAATCCCCGTGTATATGCAGTTTTGTCAATTTTTTCATCTGTTCCCACCGGCGCACAATGGCCTACTCTTTCGAAAAGCGGAACAGGATTTAACATGTGCGCAAGATGTTCTGCGTGCGTTCGCACACGGGGCCTCGGTTTATAAGTCTCACCCGATGGACTTTTGGGGGGAGTGGAGTCAGCACTGATGTTAACTCCAGGGGAAAATATCCCCTGAACGGATTCGAGCCCGGGTCGTCCAACTGCGAGCGCAATGTTCTAACCACTAGGCTGTCCCGTACCCCGCTTACAGGAATATTTCAATCGCTTACAGGAATATTTCAACTCGCGTACAGGAATATTTCAACTCGCGTACAGGATTAATCGTCAGAATCTTAATTCGCTGACAGAAATAGTCTATTTTAATCCGTTTACAAGAAATACCTTGATTGGCTTGTGGAATTTTTCAAATTGTGTACAGAAATAGTCTGTTCCAAATTCGATATTAAAAAAAGGAGTATTTCAATTCGCTTACAGGAATATTTCAATTCGCTTCCTGGACTATTTCATTTCTTTTACAGTAATTGAGATTCTCTTGTACAAATACCTTTTTATTATTCGTTTTCATAAACTTGTTCTCGCTTGCTAGAACAACAACAAAAAATTGTAATTTGCTTATGATACGCTTAGTTTGCAAATAGCGTACTTTTTCTAGAAATCTTTTCATTTTATATCCATGGCAACTCTGTCAGTCTTTTTTTTTTGGTCCTTTTTTTTTTTTTTTTTTTTTTTTAACTCCATAGAAATCTGTGTATAACAATTGATAGTGGTAGTAATGTAAATGATAGTGATACTGTTAATGATGATGATGATGGTAATGATAATGATGATGGTAATGATAATGATATTACAACAACACATTACTACTACTAGATCTAGATCTACTACCACTGCTGATAATAATAAAAATTTTTTATTTATAAAAATATATAATAATAATAATAATAATAATAATAATAATAATAATAATAATAATAACTAACAACAACGATGATAACAACAACGAGGACATTATATCAACAGTAGAATAATATCAACAACAAAAAAGTATTCTTTTCCTCATCACAGATGATTCACCCAAACATAATACAACTTTTGTTCCGTTGCGAGTTAACAACAAAGATAATGGATATAAAAAAAATTAACAATAAAAAAAAAACCAATTAAAAAAAAAAAAAAATTAAAACAAAAAAACCCCAACTGTTCATCCCTCCCTAAAATACCCAGACACTAGACTCTAGTCTGTCCTCTGTGACCAGATCGATGGCGTCAAATTGTAGTGATTACGGCACTGTGGCCGCGTGGTGAGGCCATTGTTGTGTGGAGATGAGGGTTTGAGGCTAGCTGCGGGAGGAGAGGCGGATTGTTGTGTGTGCCAGACAATGTGGCCTGGCCTGTTTAGGCCTATTATGGCCTGGCAATGGCCAGGTGATTATTTAGAGTTGGCGGTGGTCAGTCATCCGCTTTTGATGCCATTCTTCCTTTTGTCTCTCTCTCTGCTCTGCTGTCTGATTGGGAAAAGTTTCAACCTTTCAAAATTTTTTTTTTTTTTTTTTTTTTTTTAAGAGAAAGGCCGAAAAAAAAAAGAAACCAAAACGAAATTTAAAAAAAAAAGAAAATGTAAGGTGGTGAGGTGCACCACAACAACACAACACAAAACACACACACACACACACACAAACATACACAACAAGAGAGAGAGAGAGAGAGAGAGAGAGAGAGAGAGAGAGAGAGAGAGAGAGAGATTCTTTCATTATTTTATTAAAAATCACCAAGTTATATATCACATAGATGTAGTTCTGTGTCACCAAGTTTAACAGTTAAATGACTAGACTATGTTATTGAGTTAATCATAGATCCAAAATGACTGTCATTCAGTTGAGCAGATAATTGATTGTCATTGAGTTAAATGACTAGATCTATGTCATTGAGTTAAATAAATGGCTGTCATTGAGTTAAATAACATTAATGTGTATGTCATTGAGTTAAACAGATAGATGTCTATGTCATTGAGTTAAATACATACATGACTGTGTCATTGAGTCAAACAGATACATGACTATGTCATTGAGTTAAATCAATGGCTGTGTCATTGAGTTTAACAGATAAATATGTCACTGAGTCAAACAAATAAATGACTATGTCACTGAGTTAAAAATGACTTTATCATTGAATTAAACAAACAAATAGCATGTCATTGAGATAAACAGATAAATGACTAAATCTAGTCATTGAGTTAAATAATTGACTGTCTTGATAATAAATAATTTTAATAATGACATGTCATTGAGTTAACAAATAAATGACTATTCATTGATTAACAATAAATGACAATGCATTGGTAACAGATAATGCTTGTCATTGAGTTAAACAAATAAATGACTATGTCATTGAGTTAAACAAATAAATGACAATGCCATTGAGATAAACAGATAAATGACTATGTCATTGAGTTGAATAGTTGACTGCCTTTGAATAAATAAATAAAAAAGTGACTGTGCTATTGAGTTAAACAGATAAATGACTGTCATTGAGGTAATAAATAAATGAGTATGCCGTTGAGTTAAATAACTGACTGTCTTTGAGTTGATAAATAAATAAATGACTGTCATTGAGTTAAACAGATAAATGACTACGTCATTGAGTTAAACAGATAAACATGCCATTAATTTAAACAAAGAAATGATTATGTCATCTAGTTAATAAATAAATGACTATGTTATTGAGTCAAACAGATACATGTCTAGATCTACGCCATTGAGTTAATTAGATAAATATGTCATGAGTTAAATAAAATGACTATATCATTGAGTTATTAATAAATAAATAAATAAATGACTTGAACTATGAGAATGACTATATGAAGCATATCGTACGACCTTTCTGGCTGAAAAGGATTTTAGTCGGTTAGTTCACCGTCTCTCTCTCTCTCTCTCTTCTCTCTCTCTCTCTCTCTCTCTCTCTCTCTCTCTCTCTCTCTCTCTCTCTCTCTCTCTCTCTCTAACTTAGATTTTGTTGTTGCGGTTTTGTTTTGCCTTTATTTACATGGTGAGAGAGAAAGTCGTCAAGGCCTATTCAATCTACCCATGTCATCTTGCCATAACGCCGACCCCCCCCCCCCCCTCCCCACCCCCAGTACACCACAACACCCCCATCCTACCCCACCCCGGGTTAGTTAGGGTAGCAGCCACTGCACTAATCTCTTTTCCTGCCAGTTTAAAAAAAAACAAAAAAAAACAACCCTCACTGCCACCACCGCTTCTTTTAATCCCTGAGAGGGGATTGAACTAATCCCTCCTCAAGAGAGATTAACGCCCCCCTAATCCATCTTAATTCGCCGGGGTGTAGTGGAGGAGGCAAGTTTGGGGAGTTCACACGGGGTGTCGGCGCTCTCTGACCCTGTCTCACAGTCTGTCTGTCTGTCCGTCTGTCTGTCCTTTGGTACAGTCGGTATTAAACCGACTCTGCCAGTCTGTCCATTTGTCTGTCCGCTCGTATCTCGCTATTACACCGACCCTCTCAGTCCGTCTGTCAGTCTGTCTGTCTGTCCGTCCGTTCTTACCTCGCTATTATTACACCTACCCTGTCTGTCAGTCAGTCTGTCAGTCTGTCTGCCTATTCCGTATTCGAACCTCGCTATTACTACTGGGGTCTACCACGTGCGCGCGTGTCTGTGCGTGTGTGGACGGGACAGTCATCTGGTGTGGTGTGTGTGTGTTTTGTGTGTGTGTTTGTGTGTGTGTGTTGTGTGTGTGTGTTTGTGTGTGTGTGTGTGTGACTCTGTGTGTGTGTGTGTGTGTGTGTGTGTGTGTGTTGTGTGTGTGTGAGAACATCGCGTTGGGACATGCGTTGATGGGATTAGCGCCGGAATATATTGTACACATGTGGTACACTTTGCCTTGGACGAGATTTAGAACAATAATATCTGTAGGGAAGGGAGGGGTGGGATAGGGGAAGGGAGGGAGGGAAGGGTGTAGAATGGGGTTGAATAAATCAGTAGGGTAGTCTTTCTCTGTGTGTGTGTGTGTGTGTGTGGTGCGTGGTGGTGTGTGCGTGTGTGGTGCGTGCGTGCGTGTGAACGCGGGCACACACATTTTCAATACAGTACCAGCAGAAGGGGAAGATCGGAGATGTTTAGAATTAAATGGGCTTGCCCCCCCCCCCCCCCCTTCCCCCCCCCCCCCCCCCCCCGATCTTGATGCTAAAACTCATGCAGTCAAATGATAGTGGCGCTTAGATTTTTTTTTATGGATTCGATACCGTGAAGGAGGTATCATTGTTGTTGTTTTTTAGATAATAGGATGATGTAGAGGAGGAGGACAACGGTGAGAGATGAAGCTAGAGAAGTTCTAAAAAAGCAAAAACAAACAACCACCACCAAAAACTCCCCATTTCCATTTGTGTCAAGAGTAAGTGAAAGATACCAGAAGAATATTGAGCCATTATTTCCAAATTTTTGTTTCAATTCTGGTTCTGTTCTCTTTCTCCACTTTTCTGTTTTGTTCCTCTTTCTACTTTCTCTCTCTCTCTCTCTCTCTCTCTCTCTCTCTCTCTCTCTCTCTCTCTCTCTCTCTCTCTCTCTCTCTCTCTCTCTCTTTTTCTTCTTCTCACTTCTTTTTCTTCTTCTTTTTCTTCGAGTTCTTCTCCTTCATCTTATTTTTCTTCTTTCACTTCATAATTCTTTCCCCTTCCTTATCAGTTCTTCCCCTTTCTTTCTATTTTGGCATCACTTTCTCTTTTTTTGTCTTTTCTGAAAAAATATTGTTCTCATTGTTTTTTTCTTCTTCTTAATCTTATCTTCTTCTTAATATTGTTATCATCATCATCATGATTATCATTTTTAGTGGTGGCGGTAGTAATACTGTTCTTTGATTTGTGTGGGTTTTCTTTCTGCTAGGGAGATTTTTGCTTATTGGTTGGGGTTTTTTTTTTTTTTGCATTATGCTATTATTCTTTGCCAAGTTTCGTACCATTTACGTCTGCATTCTTTCTTCACTGGCTGATGGCCTAGATCTACATCCCTGGTTTATTTCTCGTTTTTCTTGTCAAAAGAATGATGGCGGCATGTATGCATGGACAGTCTAGATCTAGATCTATATATGGTAGCCCCAAATTATAGTTTCATGCCATGTGATTTTTCTCTCAGATTATTTTTCTCCCGGCAAAGTCGTCGCCAATTCTTTTCCAGTTTCCGCTCTGGGATTTTTTTTTTTTTTTCAACAGTCAGAAGTTAGAAAAAAAAATAAAGAAAACGGAAAGAAAAAAAATGTAATGTATCAATACTTGTAAAGGAAGCGGCCGGTGATATTCTGTCAAATGAGACTACACTGGGATCGGGATTTTCTTTTTATACTGGAAGTGGAGTTTTTTGCGTCCCCCCCCTCTCTCTCTTGGTCTCTTTCACTTGAGCATATTTTTTGTTTATTTTGTTTTCCGTTTTGTTTCATTGCTTTAAAAAAAATCCATTTTAGTTTACCTTTTTAAAATTATTTTTGTTCTGTGTCTTTCCCAATTGTCTATTCTGTCCCACAGAAAAGAATCTGGTTAGGAGTAAACATGATTTATTACATTTATGGGGAAGAAAACTATATAGACTATAATTTCTTTTTTTTTCAACAAGGAGGAAAATGCCAAGTAAAGATAGTTGGAAGACCCAGAACGAATGCTTAAAGAGAAATTAAGAAAGAAAGCAAGAAAGAAATGAAGGAAGAAAGAAGAAAAAAAATATGACGGAAGAACGAACTTCCGCACTTTCCATATGATTTGAGGTCTCTTGCCTTCATAAATCATTGG
>CM060324.1:53678456-53684578 GCA_030674155.1 Stramonita haemastoma
TTTAGTGTGTGGTGTGTGTGTGTGTTGTGTGTGTGTGTGGTTGTGTGGTGTGTGTGTGTTGTGTGCGTGCGTGTGTGCGTGCGTGCGTGTTCTTATGTGCGTCTGTGACTTAAACAGCTAAAGAGTCCTGAAACAAAAACAGATGGAAATAGAGCTTTAAAAAAAAAAAAAAAAAAGAGTTGGAACAACACCCAAATTCAACAGACAGAAATGAGGAATAGACAGTGAAAGGTGATGGCAGGTCTACCTCTGTTGATATTAGTTGATGACGGGTAGTGTATATAAAAAAGGTAAAGGTACAGGTGTCCCATAACCATATGTGTTCGCAGGGGAGCGAGGCATCAAACCTCAGCTTCTCTAGGGGCCACCATATTGAGGGCGGCGCCCATCTCCTCTTCCTCGCTGTTTTACCTTCCCTGACCCTAGAGAGGGCAGGTACCCATTGACAGCTGGGTGAGCTGGGAGGACTGTACTGAAGCCAAGGCGTGCAAACGGTCACCCATCCAATTGGTAACCACGCTCGATGCTGCTTAAACCTTAGCTAGGAGAAAGCGAGTGCTCTGACCACTGAGCTATCCCGTTCCTGTCCCATCCCGTCTATATAATACCTCTGTAAATATTCATCATCTGCTGCCGTGACTGTCGGGAGTACATAACTATTACAATGGCCAGTGCAATACAACACAGTACGTTACAATACAACACGGTACATTACAGTACAAGTTAGAACACAATACATTACAATACAACACGGTACAATACAGTACAAGTTACAACACAATACATTACATTACACCACAACACTAGACAATATTATTACATTTCATACAAGTTACAACACAATACTGTACAATATAGCACAATGCAGCACAGCACAACACAGTGTGACGGCACAGTATAAAGCAGAACACAACACAACACAACACAACACACTAAAGTGGCCTTTCCCTGTCTCTTTGTCGCAATGTAACACAACATAGCACAACACAACGCAACGCAACACACACACCACTACAACAATGCAAACTAACATAGCCTTTCTCCGCCTCTCTGTTTCACAGTATAGCACAACACAACACCATTCAACCCAACCCTACCACCCAACCCAACCCAACCCAAACCCAACCCAACAATACAACATACCCCTGTTAAAACAATTACCATTGCAGACAATAAAAAAAAATATTTTAATAAAAGAAAAAAGTGAGAACAAACAAAAAAAACAATGGATCGGCGCTGCACTGCACTTGTGGGCGACGCACTCTCCCCGGGGAGAGGAGGAGTAGCCCCGAATTTCACTGCCGAGAAATCTTGCTGTGACTTTATTTAAGTGGTATAAAATAAATAAATAAATGAAATAATTGATAAACACCACACACTACAACAACCATCAACACTAACAGCCTCTCCTTCTCTCTTGTGTCCTCAGCGTGGTCCGAATTCCCGGGGGCGGTGACGGACGGGAGGGGGGCGGGGGGAGAGCTGAGTTACGCCCCCTTGCAGGGCAGCCCGGGGGTGGATGGGGGGGTGGGCAGCTCCCCCTCCGACACGGACCACCTGCGCCACATGTCGAGCATGGCCTACTCCTCCCCCCACGCGCCGGCAGCCTCCCAGCTGAAGAACACCCCGCCCTACTCCGTCAACGGCATCAGTCTGTCCGGGGAGAATGTCACCAACCTTCTGCACCCAGCGTCTATGGGCTATCACCAGCCTGCCGCCGATATGTACAGTGAGTAGAAGTATTGTACTTTGATTTGTTTTGTTTGGGGGGGTGGTGGGGGTGGGGGTGGGGTGGGGTGGGGAGGGGGGCAGGTTAGGGTGGAGAGATACTTCAAGAGGGTTGGGGAGGGGTATTCTTTTTTTTCTTCTTCTTCTTTATTCTGTATTCTTTTATAATCGAGGATAATGGAATAAGCTCTCTTGTGCTTTTCTTTTTCTTTTTTTTTTTTTTACATCCTGTCCCCGCATGTATGCAGTTTTGTAAATCTTGTCATCTGTCACCGACACACATGGCCTGCACTTACGAAAAGCGGAACAGGATTTTACGTGTGCGCAAGATGTTTAGCGTGCGTTCGCACACGGGGCCTCGGTTTATAGTCTCATCCGAAGGACTTTCGGAGAGAGTTGAGTCAGCACTGATGCTAACTCCAGGGGAAAAATCCCTTTGAACGGGAATCGAACCCGGGTCGTCAAATTGCGAGCGCAATGTTCTGACCACTAGGCTATCCCCTACCCTCTGTGTGTGTGTGTGTGTGCATGTGTGTGTGTGTGTGTGTGTGTGTGTGTGTGTGTGTGTGTGTGTGTGTGTGTGTGTGTGTGTGTGAGACAGAGGAACAGAGAAGAGACAGAGAGAGAGAGAGAGAGAGAGAGGGAGAGAGAGACTTACTTCTCTGCTATGCATATTGATGTGTATGTTTATGTGTCTGTGTGTGCGGGTCTCTACTCAGACGCTATGCAGCACCAACACATGCAGCCCCGGGAATACGACAACTCCATGTACAGTGAGTACAACAAACCTTCATTCTTCCTTCCTTTGTTTGTTTGTTTCTTTCTTTCTTTGTCTTGTCTGTCTGTGTTTGTCTGTCTGTCTGTCTGTCTGTCCGTCCGTTTATAGCATTGAGTCTTTGATTCTGACAGTGTTCGTCATCTTCTTTGTCGTCTTGCATATATGACTGTCTGTCTGTCTGTCTGCTTCTGTCTCTGTCTGTCTGTCCTGTCCCGTCTGTCTGTCTGTCTGTCTGTCTGTCTCTCTCCTCCTCTCTCTCTCTCTCTCTCTTCTCTCTCTCTCTCTTCTCTCTCTCTCTCTCTCTCTCTCTCTCCCTCTCTCTCCTCTCTCTCTCTCTCTCTCTCTTATTTTTGCGCGTGCGTGTGTGCGTGCATGCGCGAATTTTGATTTATGTAATGAGGGCATACGTTATTTTTTTTTAAATCCCACCACTAATATTAATAATAGATGTTAGTATGCGTTATATATTGTTTTGATTATAGTTTTTTGTTGCTGTTGGGGTTTGTTTTGTTTTGATTATAGTTACCATTGTTGCGTCTTATTTTCAAACCATTAAAAAAAAAAAAAATTTAGATACAGATTTTCAGATACTCTTGTCATCAGCTACGATGTGATAATTTTAAAACAAATGTTTTGTTGTTTGGTTAGGTGAATAAAAGCTCTTTTATGGATGTATCTGCTTATTCTATCCCATTGTATTAACACTACCCCCCCACCCCCACTCCCACCCCCCTTGAAATATATCTAGCAACAGAAAACAAATAAAGCGTGTAGAAAGTGAAAAGGTGAACCTTTTTGATGTCGAACTAAAATTTTAAAAAAAATCTCCTACAAAAAGCATATCAAAACAAACCGCACGAACAAACAAACAAAAAAAACCAACCCCAAACGAAAAACAAAAAGAAAAAAAAAAAAGCATTTTGATTTCTTCTTACCTTTGTTTGTGTCTTTGTTCTCTGCAGTTTCTCAGTTTTATTCGAATAGTTTTCTTTTACTTTGATGCTGGTGTGGGTATTTTGCTTGTTGGTTGATGGGCATAGCTTTGTTCAGATATTGATAGGAGTTTGGGGTACATTGAAAGAATGGAGGGGGGGGGGGGGGGGTAGGAGTGAATAATGATGATGAATAATGGCGATAACAAAAGATAATGACACCAGAATGTGAGAACAAAGGGAAGTTTTTAGTTGATTGATTTGATTTCTCTTCCTTTTCTTTGAAAAAAAAATCTTTCGAAAAGAAAAAGCATGATTGAAAAAGAATGTTTCGTTCGATAAAAAAAAGTTTCATTGGATTGGTTTGTAAGTGAACATGTGGTATTAAGATTGTGAGTGAAGTCCCTGTTTTGTGTGTACGTGAGTGTGTGTTAGTGGGTGGTTTGGTGGGTAGTGTTGTTGCTGTTGTTGTTATTGTCGTTGTTGTTGTTATTGTTGTTGTTGTTGTTATTATTATTATTATTATTATTATTATTATTATTATTATTATTATTATCATTATTATTATTATTAACCATTACCATTATTATTTTTCTATATGTAAGTGGACAAAAAGGTTGTATCTTGTATTATTTGTGTCATATTATTATTTCATTATTAATTTATTATTATTATCATTATTATTATTATTTATTATTATTATTATTATTATTATTATTATTATTATTACGTTGTTGTTGCTGTTGTTGTTTATTGTTGTTCTAATTGTTGTTGTTATCATCGTTGCTACTTGAAAAGCCTAGTCGTTCAGAGACAAATAAACGAACCACAAAAATCGGTGAAAAAAAATTGAAGTTGTGAAGTCAGTGGCAGCAGTGTCACACTTTTTTACCTGTTTTTTTCTCTCTTCAAAGTCACTTGGCTAGCAGGTTACAGTCATTCTTTCACAACTGTGTTCACTGGATTCCATCCATTTTTGTTTAACTTTAAATCAAACAGTCCTTGTTTATGCTATCTAGTTTCTCTTTCATCCGGGAAGGATCTGAATGTTTAGATGTTAAAGTTTATGAAATTATGTGTGTTTAAACAGTATATAAAGGTAAGAAGCAGTAGTTTGTGAAACAAGTATTGCTGATATCATTTAAGACTTTTTTTTTTTAACTGATCACCCTGAAGTTGCCAACGTGGTCGAAATAGCTTCCCAGATGTAATAGCAGCGCCACATCAAGTAAACAAGTCTACAAGTCGGTTCTGTGTCATATTGCCCGTTAGGGACAGGGTATGGGCTCTATGTTTGGCATTGCCATACTTAGGGGACAGGGTATGGGCCCTGTGTTGGACATTGCCTGTTAGGGACAGGATGTGGGCATTGCCTGTTAGGGACAGACAGGGTTTGGGCCTTATGTTTGGCATTGCCTGTCGGGGACAGGGCCCTATGTTCGGGTTTGCCTGTTAGGGACATACAGCCCTATGTTTGGCATTGCCTACTTAGGGACAGGGTATGGGCCCTAGCTATGTTCGGCATTGCCTACTTAGGGACAGGGCCCAATGTTCGGCACTGCCCGTTAGGGACAGACAGGGTGTGCAGACCCTAAGTGCTGTGTGGATCAGGGATCAAGCTCATGAACCAGGCGAGGCGTGAAAGGCCTCGCCACTGTCAGCGCCACTTTCAGCGCCACAGCAAGCACGTGCACTGCGGAACAAACACAACTCCCCCCTTCCTTGTTACAGCCACAGGGAGGTTAGTTAAGCGTGAGAAGAGTCAACAGAGAGAGGCCACTCCCGCTCTTCTGGGGACAGGGACAGCGCGCGGGGGTGGGGACAGGGTGGGGTGGGGGGGGTGGTGGGGGGTGGCGCGGGACTTGTTCACACAACGCGGAAGGATATGGTGTGATGATAAATGGCTCCATGATGACGTTCACACACTGAGCTCTTGTGGATTAATGCGCCGCGATCTTCGACCTGTTTGCATGCAGCGGGGGTGGGAAAGATAAGGGGGAGAGAGAGAGAGAGAGAGGGGGGGGGGAGGAAGGGAGGGATGGAAAGAGGGGGATGGTGAGTGGGGGGAGAGGAGGTGGGGGGGGGGGAGGGGGGGGTTGGACCCGCCAAATGAACATGTGCGACAAATGTCTCCACTGGACCATAAAGGGAGCATTGGTATGAGAGTGTGTCAGAGTCAGAATTGCAGAGTTCATTAAAGGGGAAAACGATTTTCTTGTGAATTTTCTGTGTTACTCTCCTCAGAAAATTAAACTATTAACACTACGTTTATTATCAGTCGTAGCATTTATTGGGGGGTGGGTGGGGGGGGGGGGGGACTGAAGTGGGGGGGGGGGGGGGGGGGAATTTTAGTATTATCCCCTTTTTTTCCCCTAGTACTTACTAGCATCAGACAATCCCAGAAGTTGCACATTTGTTGTTGCTGATCACTTTTATGCATTTAAACATGGTAGTTTTTATACGTAGTCTGACCGAAAAAAAAAGTCATTTGAAAAATATTTTCAGATGAAAGAAACGAAAAGTAAACCTCTCTCTCTCTCTTCCTTGTGATTTTGTGCTTGGGTCCAAGGAAAAGAGGGAGGTTGAGAGGAATGCAGGGAATTGTTGTACCAATACCTATCTATATATACATTGCTATAGGATTTCTTCCTTTTGACGGGAATAGGACACCATAGTCGAGGAGG
>CM060324.1:53697178-53702178 GCA_030674155.1 Stramonita haemastoma
TCTGTCTGTCTGTCTGTATGTCTGTCTGTATAGATCTGCTGGCTGGGCTGTGTGCACACATCGACTCATTGATCTATGGACAAAAGGCTAACCGGTGCATCTTAATGTGATTAACTTAAATAATACGCCTCTGCGCACACTGCCCCCCCCCCCCCCCCTTTACTTCCTTTATTCTTTCCTTCCCTGCCTCCTCCTCCTCTTCCTTCCCCTTTTTCTTCCTTCCTCTTCTTTCTCTTCTTTCTCCAGAGAGAGAGAGAGAGAGAGAGGGAGAGAGAGAGAGAAATGGGTAAAATAATGCACCACAACATCATGCCATAATAATCATGTAGGATAGGAATAAGGGGGTTTTCACAGAGAGAGAGAGAGAGAGAGAGGGGGGAGTGTATTGATTTTATTTTTGGTTAGTTTGGTTCATTTTGTTTTGTTACTGTTAGGTTTTTGTTTTGTTTTTCGTGTGCTCTTTAACTCTCTCTCTCTCTCTCTCTCTCTCTCTCTCTCTCTCTCTCTCTCTCTCTCTCTCTCTCTCTCTCTCCTTCTCTCTCTCTCTCTTGTGGGAGAGGGTGTGTGCTACTCAACATTGAGGCAAAGAAGATTCGAACTCTATTCTGCCTGAATTTGTAACTTTCTGTTTCTTGACTATCATACTCCAAGTGTTCCCTCTCTCTCATTCTAACCACCCACCACACCACACACCACCACACCACTAACACTACTCAACACAACCAACAAAATCAACTATATTATTAATTTATAATAATATTATTTATTTATATATATAATATATATTATACATATCTATACACATGCACACACACCACACACACACACACACACACACCACACACATACACACACACATGCACACACACACAACGACACATACACACACATCACACACACACACACACATATAACACATGCACACACACCACCACACACAACACACCACACACAACACACACACAGCACACACACACACACACACACACACACACACACACACACACACACACACAACACAACACACACAACACACAACACACACAACACACACACACACACACACACACAAACACACACACACACTACCCCACACAACAGCACAAGTAATACAACCTCCCACACTCTTGCCGATACACCTCCAATCTGGCCGACCCTCGCCGTCAGACAACGGATTGGGTGTGTGTGTATGTGGGAGGGGGGGGGGGGGGGGTACGAAGGAGGGAAGGGGGGGAGAGGGAAAGACACATTCAGAGCACTCACATTCATACCTCTTCCTCCTGTGGGGCGGGGGATGGGGGTGGGGGAGGGGATAGGGTGGGAAGGGGTGGTGGGGGGGAGGGTATTCATCTGTAGCACGTCTGGCCATTTCTCTCTCGGCCGGGCTTTTTGGGGGGGCTGGGCAAAATTGCATTTTTATGAGACGGGGGCTTAGAGAGAGAGAGAAACAAAAAAAAAAAAAAAAAAAACACCCACCCTTACCCTTTTTAACCCTACCCCCTTCCCCCCATTTTTTTTTTCCAAAAAATTTCTCTCTGTCTCTTGTCCGTCTGTCTGTCTCTGTCTCTGTCTGTCTCTGTCTGTCTGTCTGTCTCTCTTCTCTCTCTCTCCTCTCTCTCTCTCTCTCTCTCTCTCTCTCTCTCTCTCTCTCTCTCTCTCTCTTATCTCTTCTCCTTCCTCATCCTCTACTTAAGTTTTTTTTTCTCCAATTTTCGTCTTCCTTCTCTTCTGTTTCTATGTGTTGTTTGTGTTTTGTGTGTCTCTTTGTCTCTTGTGTCGTTGTCTGTACTTTTTCTGTTCGCTTCTTTTCTCTCTGTTGCTCGTATCTCTTCTCATGTCTCCTCTTGGCTCGCCTTCTTTCTCTTCTCTTCTCTCTCTCGTCTGTCTTCTGTCTTCTGTCTGTCTGTCTTCGTCTTCTGTCTCTCTCTCTCTCTCTCTCTCTCTCTCTCTCTCTCTCTCTCTCTCTCTGTCTCACTCTCTCTCTCTCTCTCTCTCTCTCTCTCTCTCTCTCTCTCTCTCTCTTCGTCTCGTCTTCTCTCCTCTCTCCTCTCTCTCTCTCTCTCTTCTTCTCTCTCTTCTCTCTCTCTCTCTCTCTCTCTCTCTCTCTCTTCTCTCTCTCTCTCTCTCTCTCTCTCTCTCTTTCTCTCTGTCTCTCTCTCTCTCTCTCTCTCTCTCTCTCTCTCTCTCTCTCTCTCTCTCTCTCTCTCTCTCTCTCTCTCTCTCTCTCTCTCTTCTCTCTCTGTGTCTGTCTCTGTCTGTCTCTGTCTCTTCCTCTCTGTCTGTCTTCTGTCTCTGTCTCTCTCTCTTCCTCTCTTCTCTCTCTCTCTCTCTCTCTCTTCTCTCTCTCTCCTTCTCTTCTCTGTCTTCTGTCTCTGTCTCTCTCTCTCTCTCTCTCTGTCTCTCTTCTTCTCTTCTCTCTCTCTTCTCTGTCTCTCTTCTGTCTCTGTCTCTCTCTGTCTCTCTTCCTCTCTCTTTCTCTCTCTCTCTCTCTCTCTCTCTCTCTCTCTCTCTCTCTCTCTCTCTCTCTAGTCTCTTCTTCTCTCTCTTCTCTGTCTGTCTGTCTGTCTCTCTCTCTCTCTCTTCTCTCTCTCTCTCTCTTCTCTCTCTCTCTCTCTCTCTCTCTCTCTCTCTCTCTCTCTCTCTCTCTCTCTCTCTCTCTCTCTTCTCTGTGTCTCTCTCTGTGTCTAGTGAGGACAAGGCAGGAGCGGTGTGATAGACGTTTCCACACTGCGGCCTTTCAGAAGTCTGATGAGGTCTTTTTGTCCACGACCCCCCACCCCCACCCCCCACCCCCTTCCCCCCTTCTCCTCCCCTTTTTTCCCTGCCTGTCTTCCCATTTTCTCTCTCTCTCTCTTTCCATCCTCCTTTCCTCACAGCGGCAAGATGGGGGGTGGAGTGAATAGACTTGAAGGGCTTGCGAAGAATTAAAGTTAAAAAGTGGCCGACACAGGTTGAAGGAGAAAGAGAGAGAGGAAAAAAAAAAAAAAAAAAGACAACTAGAAAAGAAAAAAAAACTATCTAGAAAAGGAGACCTCGAGGTGGTTGTGTTGGGAAGAGACAGATAGGATTAAAAAGAAAAATGTAAAAAATATGGGTGACATATTTTTTATTTTGATTGAGGAGAGAGAGAGAGAGAGAGTGTGTGTGTGTGTGTGGTGTGTGTGTGTGTGTGGTTGTGTGTGTGTGGTGTGTGTGTTGTTGTGTGTGTGTGTGTGTGTGTATGATGTGAGGGGGAGAGAGAGAGAGAGAGAGAGAGAGAGAGAGAGAGAGAGAGAGAGAGAGAGAGAGAGAGAGAGAGAGAAGAGAGAGCGCATGATTGAAGCTGTTTCATACATATTTGATCTTATCACTAGTCTAAATAACCAACGTTTCTTCTCCACTTGTCACTTCCTTCTTGCCTGTTTTCTCACTTCTTAATCCATTCTCCTGCCTTCCTAGAAAAAAAAAAAAACAACCTTTTAAAATAACGATCCTCACCTATGCCGATGTCGTATGCGCTGGGCCTGACTTGTCAGGCGCTCAACGGCAGCGCAAACGGAGCGTTCGACGACGACGAAGAAGAAGCAGCAGAAATAATTTCGCTTATAATGGTTACTGAGAAGGAGAGAAATATTCATTTCATACAAATTGATGTTAATTAAAGAGCAACAACAAGAAATAGTTTATAACGTGCCACAAAACCAAAGAAAAAAACAACCCAACACATTAAAATAATTTAAAACATTACTTTGGCAGTTCTAGTAGGCATGTGTTCATATGAAAGAAAAACTACGTTGTTGTTTTTTTCAATACAATTCCAAGTAAGACAAATTGACTATCACCTTTTTACCAATGAACCATGAGTCTTTTCGTGAAAAATTTCGATGTATTTCCACCTCACGAAATGATTATTAATTTTAAAAACTAAAACCAATCTGCCAAGTTTTTTCTGTTTTTTTTTTTTTCTTCTCCTGTATCAACTCTTTCTGGTTTATGATATTTTCTGCCTTGCTCATAATTATATACTCACTTGTATTGTTTCCTGGTGGGGGAAAAAAATCTTTACAGTGGTCTGATGACTGGGCAGATCATATTTAATATGATCTTAATGAACTGCTTTACTTTCTACTCTCTTGTGGGGGTACTGTTACTCTCTGGTGGGGTAATGTACTGTTACTCTCTTGTGGGGTACTGCTACTCTCTTGTGGGGTAATGTACTGTTACTCTCCTGTGGGGTACTGCTACTCTCCTGTGGGGTACTGTAGTGCTACTCTCTTGTGGGGGTACTGTTACTCTCTTCTCTTGTGGGGGTACTGTAGTGCTACTCTCTTGTGGGGGTACTGTTACTCTCTTCTCTTGTGGGGGTACTGTAGTGCTACTCTCTTGTGGGGGTACTGTTACTCTCTTGTGGGGGTACTGTAGTGCTACTCTCTTGTGGGGTAACTGTTACTCTCTTGTGGGGGTACTGTTACTCTCTTCTCCTGTGGGGGTACTGTTACTCTCTTCTCTTGTGGGGGTACTGTTACTCTCTCCTCTTGTGGGTGGTAACCTTAAGAATTTGTGATTCACTCTCCGTGTGTTTGTTGGTTTACCATGACAGTGGTTTTGAGGATATTTTTTGTATTAGAATTATGTTGGATTTTTTTCTCTTCTTCTTCTGGTTTTTTTATTATTATTATTATTATTATTATTATTATTATTATTATTATTATTATTATTATTATATTATCTTGTTGTTCTTGTTATTTTTGTTTGTGGTTCTCATTCATCCTGTGTCGTACAAGATGAAGTCAGACCAATGCCGAGGGCTGTGTCTGTGTATATATGGATTGGGAAACGACGGCTGTTCTTTAAATATGTGTTTATATTATTGGTTAACTCCTGATATGTGATAACAACCCCCCACCCCCACCCCACCCCACTCGCTCATTCGACCCCTGCCTTTAGCAGCATGATAATGAAGATCAAACTTTATCCTACGAATAGATATATATAATATTTCTTTGTGTCGTTTGTTTTCC
>CM060324.1:53707178-53709678 GCA_030674155.1 Stramonita haemastoma
CAGTGCAATGGACGATCTTGTACAACTCTGCAATGAACCATGTTGTACAACACTGCACTGAACCATCTTGTAGAACACTGCAATGAACCATCTTGTACAACAGTGCAATGAACCATCTTGTACAACATTGCGCTGAACCATCTTGTACAACAGTGCAATGAACCATCTTGTACAACACTGCAGTTGAACCATCTTGTACAACAGTGCAATGAACCATCTTGTACAACACTGCATTGAACCATCTTGTACAATACATGCAGTGAACCATCTTGTACAACACTGCAATGTACCATCTTGTACAACACTGCACTGAACCATCTTGTACAACATGCAATGAATGACCATCTTGTACAACAGTGCAATGAACCATCTTGTACAACAGTGCAATGAACCATCTTGTACAACAGTGCACTGAACCATCTTGTACAACACTGCAATGAACCATCTTGTACAACTCTGCAATGAACCATTTGTACAACACTGCATGAACCATCTTGTACAACAGCGCAATGAACCATCTTGCACAACAGTGCAACGAACCATCTTGTACAACAGTGCACTGAACCATCTTGTACAACAGTGCACTGAACCATCTTGTACAACAGTGCACTGAACCATCTTGTACAACAGTGCAATGAACCATCTTGTACAACATGCAACTGAACCATTTGTACAACAGTGCACTGAACCATCTTGTACAACATGCACTGAACCATCTTGTACAACACTGCATGAACCATCTTGTACAACACTGCATTGAACCATCTTGTACAACACTGCAACGAACCATCTTGTACAACACTGCAACTGAACCATCTTGTACATTGCACTGAACCATCTTGTACAACACTGCAACGAACCATCTTGTACAACACTGCACTGAACCATCTTGTACAACACTGCACTGAACCATCTTGTACAACAGTGCAACGAACCATCTTGTACAACACTGCAATGAACCATCTTGTACAACACTGCAATGAACATCTTGTACAACACTGCAGTGAACCATTCTTGGCACAGCAGTGCAACGAACCATCTGTACAACACTGCAACGAACATCTTGCTAGCAGTGCAACGGAACCATCTTGTTACAACACTGCAACGAACCATCTTGTACAACAGTGCAACTGAACCATCTTGCACAGCAGTGCAACGAACATCTTGTACAACACTGCAACGAACCATCTTGTACAACAGTGCAACGAACCATCTTGTACAACAGTGCAACGAACCATCTTGTACAACAGTGCAACGAACCATCTTGCACAACAATGCATTAAAAACCATTGTGTGCAGACGGCAGTGTATGTATGCAGTCTCCTCAGGTCACTGCACTCACTCCAGTGTAACTCTCCTGGCATGCCTGTGTTGGCACCTGCAGACCCCCCCCCCCCCCCCCTGTGGAAGTTGTACAGTGCAATGGTGGCGTTTTTGCAGCTACTAGGGGAATTGAGTAGAAATGAATTGAATCAGTTTTATTGAAAGAGGGTTATGGCATAAGTAAACAGGCTTTTTTTAACCACCACTTCCTAGGCAAAAAAACCAAAAAAAAGAAAAACAAACAACAAACCAAAAAAAATAACAAAAAAAAACAAACAACCCCAAAGCAATAACAATCAAACTTATACATATTATCAATCCTATGAGGAATGCCAGCAAGGTGCATAGCCTGCTTTCTGTACTACAGTCATGTCTGACTGAAAACCCCAATATTTCAAGCGATATCACACACACACACACACAACACACACACACACACACACACACACCACACCACACCACACCACACCACACCACACCACACCACACACACACACACACACCACACCACACACACACACACACACACACAACACACAACACAACACACCACACACACACACACACACACACACCCACCGCCACACACACACACACACACACACACACACACAACAACACACAACAAAACAACAAAAAAAAAAAAAAAAAAAAAAAGACACCACCACCGCACAAAACAGGACAAAAAAAAAAAAAAGAGAAAAAGTGTGGAAGTTTTTTGTTTTTTGTTTTTTTTTCTTTGCAAAGTATGGAAGTATTTTCTAGGGGGTGTAAGAGACCCCCATAGAGCGAGATAGAAAAACGAGAGGGAAGAGGGGAGGGGGGGGGGGTAAAATGTTGTGCTGACTGTGGCTGATAGGAGAGAGAGAGAGAGAGAGAGAGAGAGAGAGGAGAGAGAGAGAGAGAGAGAGAGAGAAGAGAAGAGCAAGACAAGCACTCGAGGAAGAGGAGCAGAGAAGCCGGGCAGGGGAGCGACGACAGCCTTGTGTCGGAATGCACTCTGCTGTGTTGACTTTCATGTCGCAGTCAATGCGACGCCTTCAGGCTTCTGTGAAAAGCATACCCTGCCCCGGGCCAGTATATAGTAGGGCTCGCTTCGTCTCTGTGCCATATCTCTAGGCCAAAGATACTCTGCTCTAGGCTAGCTCTTACACTACTACACCCTGTGGCTATATGA
>CM060324.1:53714678-53720632 GCA_030674155.1 Stramonita haemastoma
AACTGTTTAGTTCCTGGTTTATAATTAACGTAAGTATTAATTACTCAGGCAAGCAAACAAAGCAGTACTTGCCAGTCATATCTGGTCAGCCACAAAACAGCTGGGTGTTCAACTTGCAGATCATACTGCTTTGGTCATTAGTGGTGGTCCCCTTTTGCATCGACTTGTCTGGCCTTGTGGAACAATGTACAACCAGCTGGTGCAGATGTATAGCAACTTCATGAACTGCATCTACAACAGGGACATTGTTGTATTTGATGGCGATTGATTGCAGTGGACTGCTAACCAAAGATGCTGCTCATCTGAGAAGAAATGGTGGGATCACAGGACCTGTCATCATTTAGCTGGTAGCATGGTGCTGACTGAGTCCAGAAAGTGCTTTATAGCAAATCCAGCCAACAGACTGCACTTCATTCAACTGCTGGGTGAAGGATTGACAAAGTCTGGATTCAACACTGTATAATTGTGGTGATGCTAACTGCCTCATTGTAGGTACAGCATTAGAGAAAGCCAGAGAAGTATGTTTTCAGACGAAAAGATCCTGCCTGTGGAAAAAAGTTAGAATGTGCATTTTATCGAGAGCATGCATGCGTGTTCATGACACCCAACATCAGCAAAGAGCAAGTGATAGCTGCAGGAGAAAAGACCACTGCAATGATGCATGGTGGCAAGAACAAAGATTCCTTGGACAAGCTCCGATATGTGTGATACATGCAGAAACCAGCTACTTCTGTTATCATTACACCCAAACAAACTGCCCCCAACATCCTCAGCTGCAAAGTTCCATTCTATGAGGACCTATTTCCAGGTCCATGAATGGTTGCATTTAAATTCACATAGTTTCCAGTTAGAACCCCAGGACTGGGGATGGGAAATAAAACATGGAGTGATGTTTCCAACTATAAAGATTTTGACGTAACCCCTGAAGCTCCTCTGTATATTGTAAGATGTTTTTTTAAAAATAAATTATTGTAAGATGTCATTGTCTGACTGAATGCCGAACAGCAAGGTGTACATGCTGTAAGCATGGCCTCGTGTCTTCAGTTGCATGTGGGCAATGTAGAGGGCAAAGCTGCACACATTCAGAGTTGCTGGAGGTCCTGGACTATCCAATTAGGAAGACACACTGCACAGTTCATGCTAAGATGTTGGATATTTACATTTTGTTGAACTGCCATCTTCATGACATTGGAACAGAATCTATGAACATCTGTAAGAGATGTTACAAGTGATTTTGTGAACCAATCATTGGCAAAATGGTAAATTAATTTACAAGCACCTCTTAAATGTCGTCAAATTGAGAAAAAGAGTAGTTTTTGTTAATGAATACAAAGCTGATAATATGTATTCAACAACAAAAAAACATAACCAAGGTGATTGCCTGTTGCCAGTAGTTTTGTTTTGACTGAAAATTGTACTTCGTTTGAACGCTTGGGTTACTAATTTTAGGGGGATGGGTAAGCAAATAAGTTATAGCGACAACAGCATGTATCAAATATCATGTTCTTTGCATCATATGAATGCGTTTCTGAGTGTTTAACATTATTACACTTAAAATGATTGCACAATGTTTAAATTTTGTTGCCTACGGTAACGTTATCTGTAAACTTTTCTCAAATTTGAAAACCGGAAGTGCAATTACATTAGTTTTCCCCCAGTAAAAAGACATTGGGTCATCAGAGTGTAAAAGTTTTAGTTTAGAAATGAAATTTAGATAAGCCTGCTTCAATTTAGTGTAAAAATTCCTGACTGGACAGCAAGAACAGCTTGCAAAGCAGCCCAAATGGGAAATACCGTTTCAGCTCAGCTGCACTGCACCTACTCTTTTCAAACACGAATTACAACTTATCCCGCAACTAAATTTTTGTTAACAACATTTGGGATGGTCAAGTACACCCACCAAAACATAAAACAAGTGAAAAAAATTTTGAAGCATTTATTCTGTGCCAGAGCCCTTTTTTGGCAAAATTTTCCTGGACTAGAGAGCGCGTCGCCACAAAGAGCAGCGCTACTATACTGCACCCATTATTTTTTTGTGTGTGTGTCTTTTCCTGTCTGTAACAGTATTTAAGTGGATTTTTTTCCTACAGAATGTTGCCAGGGACAACCCTATTGTTGCCGTGGGTTCTTTCACGTGCGGCAAATAGGTCTACGTGTAACACAAGGGACATTAGTTTATCGTCTCATCCGAAACACAAGCACCCAGACCACTTTTTATGGTCTAATTGATGGTGGAAAAGTTTTAGGTTTAAACCGGGATTCGAACCACCGCAACACTTCCGACCCGGACTTTTTCGTTTTCTAAAGACAGGCGCGTTACCCTTACACCACCGATCCACTTACCACAACAACTTTTGAAGGTTCAAACCCATAACCTGTCGACTTAGCTTTTAGCTTTTTTGGGGTGGTCATTATGTAGTGTAGTGTGCTGTAGTGTGTAGTGACCATGCTTTTAGTGACCAGACGCCTTAAGAAGGTCAGACACACCGCAGACAGTATAGCCTACTTGATTCCTTGCAGTCACAGGCCAGGCTAATGGCTGGCGGTTTATACAGCAAGTTTTATGTCTGCACACACACACACACACACACACACACACACACACACACACACACACACACACACACACACACACACACACACACACACACACACACAAATTCCAACAAAAACATTGGGGGTCTGCACTTAGAAACCACAAAAAGTTTCTTTATCATTTAACTGCACTTCATTTTTTTTGTGTGTGTGCACACTGTACTTTTGTAAGAATGAGAGCATTAAAGATAATCGGAGTTAGTGGGTTGCCATTTTTGAGTTGTAAAACTTTTTTTTCCAAAACTTTTTTGTTGTTGTTGCATATTTTTTTGGGTGTCTTTTAGAAGAATACGACTAGCCATTGTTACTCATAACCTAAAAGCTTTATCTGTCTTTTCTCTCTCTCTCTCTCTCTCTCTCTCTCTCTCTCTCTCTCTCTCTCTCTCTCTCTCTCTCTCAACTTCCTACACGTTATCATGTTGTTAAAGACTTCTAATGCTTGGGTTTTTTTTCTTTTACATGTAGTTCAGTTTCACACGACATTTTTGCCCCTTTTTATATATGAGGCTACGGCTTTAATGAATAAACATAAATCTGATCTCTCTCTCTCTCTCTCTCTCTCTCTCTCTCTCTCTCTCTCTCTCTCATCTCTCTCTCTCTCTCTCTCTCTCTCTCTGTCTCTCTCTCTCTCTCTCTCTCTCTCTCTCTCTCTCTCTCTCTCTCTCTCCTCTCTCTCTCTCTCTCTCTCTCTCTCTCTCTCTGCCTCACCCCCCCCCCCTCTCTCTCTCTGTTTTGTTTTTATCATTAGCTGCTTTCATATATTTTTCCCCCAAGTACATCCTTCCCACCAGTGTCTCGGAGAAAAAACCCACTGTAAAGATGATGAAGGCAAGAACTCTTACATTTGAAAGCGACTTCACTTTAGCTGTTGATATTTGGCTAGACCTGAATACTATACTATACTATACTATACTATACTATACTATACTATACTATACTATACTATACTATACTATACTAACTATACTATACTATACTATACTACGCTACGCTACACTACACTACACTACACTAGCTATTAAAAGCAGTACCCCCCCCCCCCCCTCTACCCATAGCAGAGAATGGCTGTTGGACCACAGGGAAGGGGGTGGGGGTAGGGTTGGGTATGGGGGGTGAGGGTGGGGGGTAAACAAGGCCCCCTCTGGTTGGCTGAATCAACACAAGGCGTAACCTACGTGTCTGAATTGGACACCTAAAAGCCAGAGAGGAAGACTGAAAGCAACCTTTTTCTCCTCCACTTAGCAATTTAACGGGAACTCTTTTTGCGTTTAGAACTGTCTTTTAGTTTTTGTCTGTCTGTGTGTGTCTGTCTGTCTGTCTGTCTGTCTCTGAATCTCTCTATGTTTCTGTCTGTCTGTCTGTCTGTCTGTCTGTCTGTCTGTCTGTCTGTCTGTCTGTCTCTCTTCTCTCTCTCTCTCTGTCCTCTCTCTCTCTCTCTCCTCTCTCTCTCTCTCTCTCTCTCTCTCTCCTCTCTCTCTCCTCTCTCTCTCCTCTCTCTCTCTCTCTCTCTCTCTCTTTTTTCCGGGCGCGCGGGGTGCCTAGCTATACGTTGTGCCTGTGGTGTCTTCTTCTGGCTTTGCAGAAAATCGACCTGCCTAGAACTAGTAGACTTTGATCTCCTATGTTCAACACAAAAAAACACCTCCAAACAAACCCAAAAAGGTTCTGAAGCTTAAGGTAAGACAAAACTCGTGTCATGTTAAATAACTATGCCCATTTTCTTGTACGTTGATATCTTAAATATAACACCCATTTTCTGACGTTGATATCTATGCGTCAAGGAAAATATAATGCCCATTTTCTGACGTTGATATAATTCTATGTGTCCAGGAAAATGTACCCATTTTTTCTTCTGACGTTAATAATTTGTGTCAAAAAAAAAAAAAACACCCATATTTTTCTTTTTACGTTGATATCTAGACTATGTGTCAAGGAAAAGAAAATACCTATTTTCTGACGTTGATGTCTCTGTCAGACGTGGGGGGGGGGGGGGGGGGGGGGGGGCAGAGAGAGAATCTCAACTACTCTTTACCTCTGTGGACAGCGGATGGCTACAGTACAGGTAACAGAAGAAAGACAAGGGACACGGTATGGACTGTTTGTAGATGTAGAGAAAAAGGGCGTGGTGGGGAGGGGGGGGGGGGTACAGGTAGAAGGTGGTGGCGGGAGTGGGGGGGAGGGTGGGGGTAAGAGTGCCGGTATGTGTGTATGTGTACACAAGTGCGAAGGTACCAGCCAGAGCCAGAGGGGTGAGGTGGAGGGGGGGGGGGGGTGGGGGGGGGGGGAGAGACTATAACGGACCTGGGGTGTGTGTGGACAGTTTTCTCCTCCCAGTCCATTATGTGGTCAGGCAAGTGAAGTTGGTCAAGTGAAAACAACCCCCCCCCCAGCCTGACAGGAGAAAGGGGTAAGGGGGGTGGGAGTGGTGGGGGCAAGGGGGGTGGGGGGGGGGGTGAGAAAGGGGTGTGCAGGGCACCAAGAGTTCCTCCACTGCACATACTAGTGTGTGGGAGATTTTCTGTGGGTTTTTTTTGTTGCTGTTGTTGTTTGTTTGTTTGTTTGTTTGTTGTTTTGGAACATGTGGTGTGCTGTTGTTGATTGCAGTGTTGATGTACTGTACTGTTGTTGTTGATGAGGATAATGTTGAAGTATTTGTTCCAGTGTCTTGTCTGTAAGACAACACAACATAAGTACTGACTCCACCTCCCCCTCAAAAGTTCTTCGGATGAGATTATAAACCGAGGCCCCTTGTGAGAACGCACGCAGAACATCTTTGCACACACGTTAAATCCTGTCCCGCATTTCGAAAGAGTTGACCATTGTGTGCCGGAGGGAGCAGATGACACAAGATTTACAAAACTGCATAGACACGGGGACTGGATGTTAGAAGGAACACACACACACACACTTAAAACACGCACGCACGCAGGCACACACACACCAAACCAAACCAAACCAAACCAAACAAACAAAACATAACACAAAACTCTCCGTGTGGCAAGATGAGAGAGGGGGGGAGCATTTCAGGAGAAGGAATTGGAAGGCCTTGAGGAGTGACCAGCTCGAAGAGAGAGAGAAAGAGAGAGAGAGAGACAGACAGACAGACAGACAGAAAAGAGAGAGACATACATAGAGAAGGGAGAAGAGAGACAGACAGAGGCGACGGATGGAGGGAGAGAGAGAAAGAGAGAGGGAGGGAGAGACAGACAGAGTGAGACAGACGGAGAGAGACAGAGACATACAGAGAGAGAGAGGCAGACAGACAGACAGACAGACAGAGAGAAAGAACGCGGCGTGCATTGCTGCCTGCCTGTCCACCACTGTCCACTCAGGAGGAGTGGTATAGCCTAGTAGAGAGA
>CM060324.1:53720732-53723232 GCA_030674155.1 Stramonita haemastoma
ATCATGTCATCATCATCATCATCATCATCATCATCATCATTCAATTCCCCCGTGGATATGCCGGGGGCCTGTCAATAGAGATAGATTCCCCACCTGAAATTTCGGTGCTAGAAATTCCTCCTCTATTTTTTTTCTTTCCCTCTCTTGTTCGTTTTCTGTCTTCTTGCTTCCTTCTCCTGCCTTTCAGGATTTTAAAAGATAACAATTTTTCCCACGCCGATGTCGATGCCCTAGGCCTAGGCCTGACCTGTCAGGCGCTTAACGGCAGCGCTAACGTATTTTCACTCATGATAATTATGACAGGCAACAATAATTGCTCACTGAGCGTTCAACAAATAATATGAATTATTATAATGGTGATAATGCTGCTGCTGCTGATAATATTTTTGTAGTAGTAGTAGTAGTGTAGTAGAGCATTATTTAGTATTATCGTTATTATTATCATTATTATTAATAATGATAAAAAATAAGGGTGATGATGATGATGAATAATAATGATGATAATAAACCAATATAACAATCTAGTAATGATATCAATAAAGATAACGGTATAAAAATCCTTTTTTATTTTATCAGACATTATGAATCCATGATCATAAGTTATCCTCAGTCCATCTCCATTGGTATCCTCAGTCCATTATAAGTCATACTGATTATCACCGTCGGTTTGGACTGGATCCACATCATCATCACTCAGTTACAATACAACCCACATTATCAGTTATGATCAAAAACTGTACCCATCAGTTTTACGAACAACAACCCATTATCAGTTATAAGTCAACCCACTATCAGTTATGATCAACTGACCATCAGTTACGAACAACCCACCATCAGTTTAATCAACCTTCAGTTACAACGCCATCTTAAAATTCAGTTGTATATCATTGATCAACTGACCATCAGTTACGAACAACCCACCATCAGTTATAATCACCCACTTCAGTTATGATCAACTGACCATCAGTACGAACAACCCATTATCAGTTATAGTCAACCCACTCTCAGTTATGATCAACTGACCATCAGTTATAGTCAACCTATTATCAGACTCAAGTATACAACTACTCAACCGACTCTCGGTCATATGAAACCCATGATCAGTTACAACCCACCCGTTTCTCAGTTACACTCAGCCCATCAACAGTAACAGGCTTAGTCAACTCATCATCAGTTACACTCAAGTCATTATCAGTTATACTGAAACAATTATCGAATTACCGATCAGTCAATCAATCAATCAATCAATCAATCAAATTAAAACAAAATTCTTTTATTTCAAGGATAATGAATAAGCACTCGAGAGTTTGTTGTTTATAAAAAAAATAATTTAAATACATCCAGTCCCTCCTTCATCGAGGATGACATCAAGATTAAAAAAAAAAATCCACCTTAATTTACAACAACAATAACAATAATAAACCAAGTAAGAAAAACGAGAGACAACAAGAACAGTAAACAAACAAAAGACAAGAAACAAGGACAGAAAGACAATAATAGAATAACAAAAAAGCACTCATACACAGAGCTAAAATCAGAAATAAACAAATGCTGTATCTGTTTATTATCTATCTATCTATCTATCTATCTATCTATCTATCTATCTATCTATCTATCTATCTATCTATCTATCTATCTATCTATCTATCTATCTATCTATCTATCTATCTGTCTATCCATCCATCCATCCATCCATCCATCCATCCACCCATCCATCCCCCCACCACCACCACCCATCCGTCTATCTATCTATCTATCTATCTATCTATCTATCTATCTATCTATCTATCTATCTATCTATCTATCTATCTATCTATTCTATCTATCTATCTATCTTCTGTATATCCATCCATCCATCTCATCCATCCATCCATCCACCCATCATCCACCACAAACCACCCATCGTCTATTATCTAACTATCTATTATCTATTATCTATTATCTATCTATCTATCTATCTATCTATCTATCTATCTACTATCATCATTTCTATATATACAATTTCACTGTTTATTTGTATTTTTTCACTTGCAGTTCTTGTTTTTGTGTACATTTGCATTATTATTTTCCCCTTTTCTTTCTTTTTTTATATTAAAAAAAAGGAAAAGAAAAAAAAAGAGAGAGAGATCTGTTCCCTTTGTGTCAAGAACAGAAATAACTGTACTCATCTCTCTCTCATCTATCTCTCTCTCTCTCTCTCTCTCTCTCTCTCTCTCTTCTCTCTCTCTCTCTCTCTCTCTCTCTCTCTCTCTCTCTCTCTCACTTCCTCCACTCTACCTCTCACACAACACACACACACACACACACACACACACACACACACACACACAAAACAAAAAAGACTGACAAGTCTTGAACCCAATACTTCCCTCCCCTCCCTTCCCCTCCCCACTACACCCCCTCAACCCCCCTCCCTACCCCCCTACCCCCCTAACCCCCCCCAACCCCCCCCACCCTTACCCCCTATGCACCAGGCCAAAAGAAGAAGAGGCGTGAAGCT
>CM060324.1:53730732-53733232 GCA_030674155.1 Stramonita haemastoma
CCCCCCACCCCCAACCCCCGTGGACACTTTGTCATGCCTGTGAAGCAGACTTGAAGAAGGATGGCCATTTGGTGACGGTGGTAGTGGTGATGGTGATGGTGGTGGTGGTGATGGAGGGGGTGGTGGGGGTGGGGGTTGGGGTAGTGGTGGTGGTGGTGGTGGCGCACAGGTTAAGACAATATCTTGGCAAAAGGTTAGCTGAGAGACTGTGTGTGCTAAAGATTTGACAGCGATAGCCTTCCACAGTTTCCCGATAATTATATTGTTTGTTCTACTTGCAACTGCTCCTGTTGTTGTTGTTGGGGTTTTTTTGGTTGTTTTTTGTTGTTGTTGTTGTTTTGGTTGTTACTGCTGCCACTTTCATTGTCGTTGTTTTGCTATGGTGGTGGTGGTGGTGGTGGTGGTTGGTGGGTGGTGGTGGTGGTGGTGGTGGTGGTGGTGGTGGTGGTGGTGGTGGTGGTGGTGGTGTGGTGGTGTGGTGTAAAAAGTGTGTGTTTGTCCGTCGTGTTCGACGATGACCTCCAAAACAGCAGAGGAGGCAGCTCCTGTTTCGGAAATTGGGCAGAAATTTGATTAAAGTCGAGATGCCTTGCCCACAGCACACCCACACTCTCTCGGCCAAGAGGGCATAAGGACAGTCAGCGTTGGAGATGTTCTCCAAAGGCCAAGTAGCCCCCAGGGCTGCAGCATATAAGCAATATGATGGCACATTCTCCCCAATACCGAGTACATGCTAGATGTAACTTTATGCTTATTTTTTATTCAGTGTTCAGTAGATTCCTTTCAATTCTACTAATCTTGCTTGTTAATAGGTAGTTAGTTGTTTGTATTTGTTTCTTTGTCGTCCAAATCACAAACTGTGCGTGGATGTTAATTCAAAGAGGATTATCTATCTATACTAGTACTAGTACTAGTACTATAGTACTAGTACTAGTACTAGTACTACTACTACTAACACTGCTACTGCTACTGCTACTGCTACTACTACTACTACTACTGCTAACTACTACTACTGCTACTGCTACTACTGCTACATGCTACTGCTACTACTGCTATACTGCTACTGCTACTACTACTACTGCTGCTACTACTACTGCTGCTGCTACTACTACTACTACTACACTAAACACAGACAGACAGACAGACAGACAGACAGACAGGAGCACGCACGCACGCACGCACACACACACACACACACACACACACACACACACACACACACACACACACACACACACACACACACACACACACACACACACACCACACACACACACAGAGAAAAGCATAAAGAACACTGTGTGAACATATGGATAGAAATCACAGACTCAAGTGAGTCATAGAGGAACAACACTACCTGGGGGGAAAAAAACAAACAAAAACAACAACAAACAACAAAACAAACAAACAAAATCGGGGAAAGAGCAAAAAAACAAAACAAGAGGAAGATTTGCAGTGATACACAAAGCAGAAGGGGAGAGAGACACGATACTCTAGAGAGCACACACACACGATTTATGCGCCCTTGGCTAGTAGGGGGAAGCCCACAACTCTAGGGAGACATTGGGCCCATGCAAGACAGAGATGGGCAGCAGGAAAGCAGGCAGGCAGGCATGCAGGCAGAGAGGCAGGCAGGCAGGCAGGCAGACAGGCAGAGAGGCAGACAGGCAGACAGACAGGCAGGCAGGCAGGAAAACAGGTATGCAGGCAGGCAGGCAGGCAGGCAGGCAGGCAGACAGACAGGAAAACACAGGCAGGCAGACAGGAGCAGGCAGACAGGCAGGCAGACAGGCAGGAAACAGACAGGCAGACAAGGGAGGAACAGGCAGGCAGGCAGAAAAACAGGCAGGAAAGCAGGCAGGCAGGGGAAAACAGGCAGGCAGGAAACAGGCAGGCAGGAAAACAGGCAGGCAGGCAGGCAGACAGGCAGGAAAACAGGCAGGCAAGCAGAAAACAGGAGGCAGGAAACAGGCAGGCAGGCGGCAGACAGGCAGGAAAACAGGCAGGCAAGCAGGCAGATATGTTGCAGAAAAAGAACAACGCAGTAAACAAACACAGCGGCATGTCAGCAGTGTGCAGTACGTCCACATAGCACCATCACACCTGAAAGTCCCACTACACAGCCTTCCTATAGAGGTCTGCAGATTAATTCACCTGTGGCATTTCAATAAATGAGTTTCTTTTTCCTTTTAAACTTTTTTTTTTTTTTTACGTTCCTCGGCTAGATCTCTGATGTGAATATCACCAATGGTAAGATTATGCGTATACGACTTTTTCCTCTTTTTTTTTCTTTAAAAAAAAAAAAATCACCATGAAGGTAGCCACATTCCGACTTCAGGGCAGGTATGCTGGGTGTGTTCATGTTTCCATCACACACTGAACGCTTGACATGATTGATGACGGGATCTTTAATTAATGTGAGTATCATTCTGATCTTCTGCAGGTGTATATTCAGGAAAAGGAATAATGAAGGCACTGGCATGTCTGGTCCTCGAGTTGA
>CM060324.1:53738232-53740732 GCA_030674155.1 Stramonita haemastoma
GGAGGGGAAAAAAAAGACAGAAAAGGCAGACAGAAGAACTGAAAAAAAAAGGAAAAGAAATCTGGAGGGTGGGCTAGGTTAGTGGTTAGAGCGCTGAGCAGGTGATCCGACGGCCCAGGTTTAAACCCCCACCCAGACACCCAGTGAAGAATCAGGCACACCTACATCATTCATTACAGGAGCCATGGATATCAAACCGTCAATATCAAACCTTGGGACAGGATAGCTCAGTGGTCAGAGCACTCGCTTTCTCCCCAGCTAGGCTAAGGTGAAGCAGCTTCCAGTGTGGTTACTAAGTGGATGGATGACTTTTGACTCTGACTTCACAGACAGACACAGCTCACACACAGACAGACACACGCACCCACATACAGACAGACACACACACCCACATACACACAGACACACGCACCCACATACACACAGACACACGCACCCACATACACACAGACACACGCACCCACATACACCACATACACACAGACACACGCACCACATACACACAGACACACGCACCCACATACCAAGACACACACAGACACACATAGTGTGTTTGTGTTGTGTGTGTGTGTGTGTGTGTTTGTGTGTGTTGTGTGTCGTGTGTGTGTGTGTGTGTGTGTGTGTGTGTGTGTGTGTGTGTGTGTGGTGTGCTGTGTTGTGTGTGTGTGTGTGTTGTGTGTGTGTGTGTGTGGGTGTGTGTGGTGTGTGTGTGTGTGTGGTGGTGTGTGTGTGTGTGTGAATTTTTGTTTCTATTGTGTTGGTGATTTCTCCTTTAGATGTGAGGAAGGTCATATGTAGGGTCATGCTACTGGTTACTTTGTGGTTGTAACCCGTTATCATTATCATCATCATCATCATCATCATCATGTTCATCATCATCTATTATTATCATTATCATTATTTTCATTATTATCATTATTATCATTATTATTATTATCATTATCATGTTATATTATTATTATTATATTATTATTATTATTATTATTATTATTATTATTTTATTATTATTGTTGTTGTTGTCTGTTGTTTTATTATTATTATTTCATTCATCATCATCATCATCATCATCATTATTATTATAATATCTTTATTTTTGCTGTCTCGTCTTCTGTGACGTCCCCGTCCCGCTGTTCCCACGCCGCTCGTTTCAATCTCCCCGCCACAGCCATACCAGATTCGTTGTGTCTCATCCCCAGGGTCAAAAGCTCACAGGGAGCCCATCAATAATATCAGGTCGCCGTGGGGCCACCAGCCAGAGGGGCCCTGCACTGCTGCTGGGTCACTTTGGTGGTGTTCAGTGGTGCCTGTTCGGGAGCTAACATACGCAGGACACCACCTACTAAGCCCCCTACTAACGACAGTATCAGCTCAGTCGCGGAGCCAGACTGAGTGAGTCACCCACCCGAGTAGGTCTAGCCCGTTATTGTTAGGTAGGCTTTGTGGTCGCCTTGTTTCTTTCCTTGTTTTTGTCTTTCTTGTTTTTCCTATTGGGGGACGGGATAGCCTAGTGGTCAGAACATTGCGCTGGCAATTTCACGACCCGAGTTCGATTCCCGTTGGAGGGGATTTTTCCTCTGGAATTCACATCAGTGCTGACTCCACACTCTCCCAAAGTCTTTCGGATGAGACTGTAAACCGAGGCCCCGTGTGCGGACGCACGCAGAACATCTTGCGCACACGTTAAATCCTGTTCCGCTTTTCGTAAGAGTAGGCCATTGTGTGCCGGTGGGAACAGATGACAATATTTACACAACTGCATACACACGGGGACTGGATGAAAAAAAAAGCACATGAATGCTTCTCCCATTATCCTCGATATAAAAGAATAAATAAGATGAATATTGTCTGTCTGTTGCTTGTTTTCGTTTTCTTTTGGGAGAGAGTGAGTTTTTGTTTGTTAGTTAGTTTGTTTCTTGTTTTTTTTTCAATTGTTGATCTGTTGTTTGTTTCGTTTCTGAAGAGAGGATTAAGGTGCTGGTTTTGTCAGCGCTTTTCATAATTATTCTGTATTTCTTTTTCCCCCGTGTTGCTTTGTTTCGTGTCTGTCTTTTTCTCTCTGTTCATTAAAAGAATTGTTTAGTGGAATATTGAAAATCGCTGTTGAACTCTCCAACGATATCACACTATGAAAAGTCTCGAAGATAGAAAAAGTGCTAAAAAAAAAAAAAAAAAAGACAAAATGGGCCAAGAAAAATAAGAGAGGCGGGAAGGACGACTTAATTAAAACAGAAAGAAAATAATGAAGATAGTAAAAAAAAAAGAAAAAAAAGCCAATATACATAAATTAGAAAACAAAGAAAATTATTGAAGCGAAAAGTTTGAACACGAAACAAAAGCAAAAATTAAAGAAAGAAACAAACAAAATTTTCAATGCTATTTTCCTAAAAAAGGGGGGGGGGTGGGGGTGTCATAGAAGGGGGGGGGGGGCAAAGGGGGGGCGTGATACGAGCAAACCAGAACTTATGGTGTGTGTGTTGTGTGTGTGCTTTTGTGCGTGTGT
>CM060324.1:53747007-53754507 GCA_030674155.1 Stramonita haemastoma
AATGACGGAGTTGAAAGTTACGACATGTGTGCTAAACTGATGCTGATACACTGAACAGTGCTGAAGCACCAAAAACGTGGAAGGCAGATGACATCTCACGAGCGCACAGAGTTGGAGAAAGTCGGAATGGTGAATCAAAGCCCATGATTGTCAAGTTTAGCCGATGGAGTGACAAAATGACAGTGCTCAGAGATCAGGACTACAGAGCCAGACTGAAAGAAAAGGGGGTCAGAGTGGCCGATGATTTGACCCGGAAGCAAGCCAGTGTGGTGGCTGAGGCAAGAAAAGAGGGGAGGGTGGCCTTTTTCAAGAGAGGCAAACTGACTGTGGGGCCCAAACGACCAGAGTTCCAGGACATACGCAGAATGGCGCAGCAGCAGCGGCACCAGTGTCCACGGTTCCAGAGAATACCGCTCAACAATCCAACTGACAGTCGGACAGGGAGCTCAAAGCATGCAGTGTCGATGCAGTCATGGTGGAGGCAGAAGGCAGGACAAAGTTTCCCCACGTCACTCTAGTGAGGATGTTCAGTGGAGTGCTGGAAGGAGTTCTTGTGGTGGTCACCGTGCAGTGGATACTAGAACGCAGTGACAAGGTGACAAGAAGCAGAGGTCATGACCAGGATGTTGGCAGAATGGTGGGTGAGGGTTCTCCTCGTTCCTCAGGGAGTAAACATTCAGGATTACATGCACATGACAGTCACCACACCAACAGGATGACCGAGGTAAGTGCATGTGATGTCCAGGGTCGGGATACTGAGGACACTGGGAAGGGAATGGGGACTCCCTTGGTATTAGCCAAGAGGGCAGACAGCGCAGCCGTGCACAGAGCACACGGGACAGTGTCCGTGGTGGTAGAGGGGGTGGGGGCAGTAGCAGAGACAGAGCCGTGGAAATGTAACCCAGTCCAGAGACAATCAGTCTGCTCCAGTCAGAAGGTTTTCTGGTAATGGCCCATCCCACGTTACCCGCTCTACAAGGAGCACCCAATAGGACAGGCAGGATCGTTTTGAAAAACTTAATTTTCTTGTTTATAATGTTGAAAACTTGTACTAGAAACTAAATGACTTTTCTTTTCTTGGTTATATTTCTACATTTGAATTTGCTTGTTTGACTGAAACGTTTGTAGATAGTACATTTGATTATAATGGTATATTTCATGATCATGAGAAGTTTGCTGCTCCAGCCAAAAAACTCTCACAACATGGTCGTCTATTCAGGTGGTGTTTTGCTTTTGATTAGAAAATCACTATGTAATGTTGTTTCAAGGATTGATGTTGATTGTGACAATGTGGTTGCAGTCAGAGTTAGTAAATCTGTCTTTAATTGTGAGAAAGATGTCCTTTTCATTGCGTGTTATGTAGTACCAGAGAATGGGCCTTTATATGATCAGTTGGACATCAAAGATGGCATTGTAAACTTAGAAGAAAGTATTCTACACATAGTACAGAATCAAAATTTGCATATCATGATTCTGGGAGATCTTAATGCCAGAACTGCAAATAACCAGCCCAAAACTGAACAAATGATAACCTATTCTCCATACTTTGATGATGAGGATGATGATGATAATGATGATGAGGTTGTCTGTGATGTTCATGATACTACTACCAATGACACTAGCATACAAAGAAAATCAAAAGATAAATAACTAACAGCTTTGGAAATTTTAATAAACCTATGTTTCTTATGAAACTGTATCATTGTCAATGGATGTTGCTACAGTGATTTTCAGGGTACTATACATAATGTCTCCCCACATGGCTGTAGTGTCATTGATTATGTAATCCTATCTGAAGATTTGTTTTCAGGAAGTGCTGTATTTGTTTGTTAGTAATAGAATTATTCCTGGCATTTACCAGTAGAATTTAAATGGATGAATGTTTGTAAAAATAGTGTTAGAAATGAAACCTCATGATGATAAAACTACTGGTAAAGAACGGATCATATGGTCTGAAGATTATGTATTCAAATATAAAGAAGAGCAACAATCACAAGATTTTAAAGAAGGTATAAGAGATGCCTTGATAGCACTGAACTCTGATGTCAATGATTCCATCAAAATATTCACACAAGCATTGTGTAGTTCAGCAGCATGCATGGTTAAGACAGTAGGGAAGAAAAAAAAACAGAAATGATTGGTTTGATGAAGAATGTGACAGAAAAAGAAAAAAGTAAGAAAACTATTGAGACTATTCAAGCAATCAAAACAGTCAAGCCAAGAGAGGAAAGATGCATATGTCAAAGAATGAAAAGAATACAAACATTTACTGAAAAGTAAGGAAAATGACTTTGATGCTGTAAGACTAGCAAAACTAAAACAGTCCGTTAATGATCCTAAATTGTTTTGGCAAACCATAAGGTCAGTAAATAGAAAGTCAGTTATATACAATAGTATCACTACAGAACAATGGTATGCACATTTTTTCAAAGTATTTAATGAAACTAATTTATCTACTCAACTTGATGACATTGATGTAACTGAAGAAATAGAAGAGGAAAACCATGATGTTTGTTTAATGAGCCTATATCCAGACAAGAGGTTCTTGCCAGTATTGGTAGCCTCAAAGCTGGAAAGAGCTCAAGACCTGACAGAGTAGTCAGTGAAATGCTGAGACATGCAGACAACTCAGTTATCAATTTTTTGGTTGCATTTTTCAACAGATTGTTTGATTGAGGTGTTTTCCCTATTGAGTGGTCCAAATCTATCATTGTGCCACTTCAAAGAAGGGAGCATGCAAACCAACCTGATAACTATCGTGGTATAGCCCTAAAAGTATTGTCAGCAAGGTATATACAGCATTTTGAACAAAAGACTCACAAAATGGTCAGAGCAAGAAGAAAAAAATACTGGAAGAACAAGCTGGTTTCAGAGCAGGGTATAGCACAATGGAACCATATTTTTACATTGTATGCAATTGTTCAGAAGTTTTTGCTTAAAAATGCCAAACTGTATATTGCCTTTGTAGATTTCCAAAGGCCTTTGATTCAGTAAACAGAAGTAAATGTGGTATCCCAACAGTCCCCGAGTTCACCCAGCTGTGAATGGGGACCTGCCCTCTTTAGGGTCAGGGGAAGGTAAAGCAGGAGGGAGAGGAGATGGGTGCCGCCCTCAATATATGTGCTGGACCCTGGAAAAGCTAAGGTCTCTGATGCCTCGTTCTCCTACAACCACATAGGTTGTGGAACACCTTTTTACCTTGTGTCTTTTTATTACATGAAGTGCTCATCTAACAGTGCTGTTTCTGTTGTTTTCTACAGTAGTTAACAGTGGGTTTCATTTTCATTTCATTCATTTCATTTTCATTTTCATACCACTTTAATAGTCACGGAAGAGTTCTCTGTGTAAAATTTGGGCTGCATGCTCTCCCCGGGGAGAGCGCGTTGCCACGATAGCAGCGCCACCCACTACTTTTTTCCGTGTCTGCAACTGTATTTGTTTCCCTATCAGAGTGGTTTCTTCTACAAATTTTTGCCTAGGGAAACTCCCTCTTTGCCGTGGTTCTTTTACGTGCGCTAAATATGTGTAACACGTGGGACCTCGGTTTATCGTTTCATCATTTTTTTTTTTTATTCTTTTGTTTCCGAAAGACTAGCACCAGACCACCACTCATGGTTAATGGATGGGGGGGGGAAGTTTTGGGCCTAAACGGGGATCGAACCACCGCACACTTCCGACCTGGACTGTTCGCTTTCTAGCTAGGCAGGTGCGTTACCTCTAGACCACCGATCCCTATCAGTAACACAACAAGGCTGGGGGTGCAGACCACAGGGATTAATGGATTGATTTGTTGATGGATTGATTGATTAATTGATTGGCTGATCATCTTTATTCCCAAGGGTTACAGATAAGTATTGACACACTTTTTTTTTTAATCCCGACCTTGTCCTGAGAAGGGTGTGTCTTTATAATCACAAGTTATGATTTCAGAGAAAGACAGAAAAAAAGAGACAGACAGACAGACAGACAAGACGGACAGACCCAGACACAGAGACACAGAGACACAGAGAGACAGAGAAAGAGACACAGAGAGAGACAGAGAGAGAGAGAGAAAGAGAGACAGACAGAGATCAGAGACAGAGAGGACAAAGACAGAGACACAGAAAGACACAGAGACACAGAGATCATTTTGATGCTCAGACTAGCAACAACTAAATGAATCAGAAAGAAAACAGCCCTAAACTGTACAACCTATAACTCCAGATTTTCGATAGACCAGAAAACAAAACATACACAACCCTAGCCCCCCCCCCCCCCCCCCCCCTAAAAAAACAAAAAAAAAATTAAACAAATTAACAAACAAACAAATAAAACAAACAAACAAAACCAACGCCCTCTGCCACACTAAAAAAAAAAAGCACTTATTCTGAAGTCGTTGACCAATACTTTTTCAAACTTAACCATCATACCTACCCTCAACCCCCACCCACCCTCCATCCCACCCTTTGGCATCTTATCATTCCCCTCTTCTTCTTGCACCCCTCTATTGATGTCAAAGTGTAAAGAGGCAGAAAAAGTAACAATAAAGGAAGGGGGGGGGTTACAAAAATAAAAGAGAGAAGAGAAAGAGAGAAGAAGAGAGAGAGAGAGGAGAGAGAGAGAGGAAGAGAGAGAGAAGAAGAGAAGACAGAGAGAGAGAGAGAGAGAGAGAGAGAGACAGAGACAGAGACAGAGACAGACAGACAGACAGACAGACAGACAGACAGACGAGACACAGAGAAGACAGAGAGAGAGAGAGAGAAGAAGAAGAAGACAGACAGAGATAGAGAGAGAGAGAGGGGGAGAGGGAGACAGAGACAGAGACAGAGAAAGATTAAAAAAAACAAACAACAACAACAACAAAACAAAACAAAACAAAGATAAGGGATGATAGATGGGAGAGTAAGTGGGCAGACATGATTAATGACTTGACCTAACGGCTCCTGTATTCCGCCGACATATTGTTATTGTCAGCGCTGAATACACTGCTACCATCTCTTCTCTGTCTCTGTCTCTGTCTCCTGTCTCTCTGTCTCTCTGTCTCTGTCTCTGTCTGCTCTGTCTTCTGCGTCTGTCTCTGTCTGTCTGTCGTCTCTGTCTTCTTCCTCTCTCTCTCTCTCTCTCTCTCTCTCTCCTCTCTCTCTCACACTCTCCCACCACACACACGCCGCCACACACACACACATCTCAACTTCACTAGCAACAACAACAAAACCACCAGAAAAAAGAAGGGGGGTAGGGGTAGAGGAGGGGAGAGGGAAAAGATACATGAATAGCGTGTGGGGGGGGGGGGGGGGAGAAGGGTATGGTGAGTATCATCCAATCGGCTTTTGTGGTCGGTGGTTTCGCTCTTCGCAGCGAATCAGATTTTGATGACTTGTGTTTGCTTAGGAGATTTTAGACTTCTTTTGACGTTCCCTCCATAACCATCAGTGGTCTCTTCAGCAGCCTGTCCCCTGAATGGCTGAATATTGGGCGAGAGAGAGAGAGAGAGAGAGAGAGAGAGAGAGAGAGAGAGAGAGAGAGAGGGGGGAGGGAAAGAGAGAGGGAGAGAGAGAGAGAGAGGGGGGAGGTGGAGAGAGAGAGAGGAGGGACGGGACAGAGAGAGAGAGAGATACAGAGACAGAGAGAGGAGGGACGGTAGAGAGAGAGAGAGGAGGAGAGGAGGAAGGGGGGGGGGAGGGAAAGAGAGACACAGAGAGAGAGACGACAAAGAGAGAGAGGGTACAGAGAGAGAGAGAGGAGGGGGAGGGACGGTAAAAGAGAGAGAGAGAGGAGAGAGAGAGAGAGAGAAGAGAGAGAGAGAGAGAGAGAGAGAGAGAGAGAGAGAGAGAGAGAGAGAGAGAGAGAGAGAGAGAGGAGGGACGGTAAAAGAGAGAGGAGGGACGGTAAAAGAGAGACAGACAGACAGACAGACAGACAGACAGAGAGGAGGGACAGTAGAGAGAGAGAGAGACAGAGAGAGGAGGAACGGTAGAGACAGAGACAGACAGAGACAGAGAAGAGAGGAAAGGAGGGACGGTAGGGAGAGTGAGCGAGAGAGGGGGGGGGGGAGGAGGGGGGGGGGGCTGTAGTTTGTCCCTTAGGCTATCCATCTACATTTCAGACAGATGGGAAGAAACTGGCGTCTGTACTTTGATGCTGACGTGGCGTGTTGCCTTAAATTGGTGAAGAGAGGCTGGTGAAATATCGAACTGAAATTGTCGTCTGTTACCGATCGGAAGAGATCTTTCTATACAAGTTGCGAGTACGTGTGTGTGTGTGTGTGTGTGTGTGTGTGTGTGTGTGTGTGTGTGTGTGTGTGTGTGTGTGTGTGTGTGTGTGTATTGTGTGTGTGTGTGTGTTTATTATGTATATGTTGGCATTGTCAGTCGTTCCTTTCATAGTTTTGGGGTTTTGGTTTCGGATCTACATAGAGTATCTACTTTTTCCAGCCTGAATTATAGCGCACCTTATACTGTCATTGTAGTGATTGCAAACTGCTTTCTTTTCACTTTGTTACTGGTGTTTTATTATTGTGGTATTTTGTTGGTGGTACATTGCTATTGATATTTTGTTTATTGACACTTCTTGCTATGTGTTTGCATCATCATTAAGGTATTGTGAGATCGTTTGATTTGTCTTTCTTCTTCTTTCTTTTCTTTCTTTCTTCTTCTTCTTCTTCTTCTTCTTCTTCTTCTTCTTCTTCTTCTTCTTCTTTCTTCTTCTTCTTCTTCTTCTTCTTCTCCTCTTCTTCTTCGCATTCTTCGCATTCTTCGCATTCTTTTCTGCATCGTCATCATCTTCTTTTTTCGCATTCTTTTTCGCATTCTTTGCATGATTCTTCGCATTCTCATTCTTTGTAATCCTCTTCAGCGTTTCCTGGCAAAGATTTTTTTTTTCTTAATCCAGTTTGGATGGCGAAATCGCATGCAATCTGTCGTAGTGACCCCCGCTTGTCCCAAGAGTTTTTTCCTAGAAGCTCTACAGGCTGGGCCACGTCTGGTGTCTCAGAGTGTTGAAGGTAGGCAGGACAGGACTGCGGGACTATTTTTCATTCAGGCGGTGGAAATGGAAGAGGATGTGGCAGTGTGTCTGTCCTGCTGGCAGTTCTATCAGATAGGTTTCTGTGGGTTTGGTTTCAGAGTCGGAATGCCCCAGAAAACAATTCTGTGCTTTGAAATCGATGAGTTGTGCACGATTCTGAGTGAGTGGTGAGGCAAAAGAGACACACAGGCAGACAGACAGACAGACAGACAACAACAAAGAGACAGACAAACAGATCTTTACCTAAGCAACGAATCAATACTTACTACAGCACAATGCTGATCCAAAATCAATGAACCTGACAAACCCTTTTCTCCACTTCAGTGACAGAAAACAGAAGAAAAAAAAAAAAAACTCTGGAGAAAAAAAAAAACAACACCCAAACCCACAAAACCACTGCCCCACAAACCCCCTCCCCGCCCCCAGACATCAAAGACCTCAGTCAGCATCCAAAAGGACCCACAACCTTCACCTTCACCTGCCCCAAACCTGCAC
>CM060324.1:53759507-53764507 GCA_030674155.1 Stramonita haemastoma
TTTTGTTATAATAGGGTGGTGGCTTTCTCTTGACATTCTATCTTGATCGGTTTTGTGTTTGCTTTTGTTTGTTCTTTTGTTATGATGAGATTTTGCATGTGCGACCGGTTTTTTGTTTGTTTGTTTGTTTGTTTTGGGTTGTTTTTGTTTTTTTTGGTCCACTATTAAGATATCCAAATCGAAACTTCCAGGACACGGTTGTATTGATTAAAATGGTTTTAATAAATGTTATGCACACACGTTTAAAACCTGTCCTGTCTTTTGAAAAGAGCAGGCCTTTGCATGCCGTGGGGGAGGGGAGGGGGAAGGAAGGGGGAGGGGGGCGAGATGACAAAACGTTTAAACCGCATGCACACGAAGACTGGATGGAGAAAAGCATATACGTACTTATTCCATTATCCTCGAAATGAAAGAATGAAGAGATGAAGAAATGAAAAAGTCGCTGGGCAGAGGGGGTGGGGGTGGGGGACAGATGGGGGCAGGGGGCAAGAGGCAGGGCTAGTGGAAAAGTAAATGTAAAAGGATACAGGTGTTCCCAAAGCGAGGTATCAGAGACCTCAGCTTCTCCAGGGGGGCCAGCATATTTAATTAAGGCAGCGCCCATCCCCTCTCCCTCGTCTTCCTTGACCCTAAAAGAGGGAAGGTGCCTATGCACAGCTAGCTGGGTGAACTGGGGGACTAAACTGAAGGCCAAGGCGCGCAAAAATGTCACCCATCCAATAGGTAACCACGCTCAATGCGGCTTAACCTTAGCTTGGGGAAAGTTCTGTTTCCTCACTGGAAAGACTAATCACTAGAATACAGGGTGGAATTGCAGATCGAACGGAAAGCTGAGCTGAATGGAGACTATGTGTGCACACTCTGACACTCGCTGTGCAAAAGATGCACAACAGAGAGTGCAATCTGTGCACACTCCTACACTCGCTGTGCATAACATGCAGAACAGAGAGTGCAATATTGGCACACTCCTCTACATTCGCTGTGCAAAATATGCACAACAGAGAGTAGTGCAATACTCAGCATATTCCTCTACATTCGCTGTGCAAAAAAGGTGCACAACAAAGGGTAGTGCAATATTGCGCACACTCCTACACTCGCTGTGCAAAAGATGCATGAACAACAGAAAGTAGTGCAATACTGTGCACATTCCTCTACACTCGCAGTGTAAAACATGCACAATAGAGAGTAGTGCAATACTGTGCACACTCCTCTCCATTCGCTGTGCAAAATGTAGCACAACAGAGAGTGCAGTATTGTGCATACTCCGACACTCTCTGTGCAAAAAGGTGCACAACAGAGAATAGTGCAATACTGTGCACACTCCTACACTCACTGTGCAAAAGATGCATGCACAACAGAAAGTAGTGCAATACTGTGCACATTCCTCTACACTCACTGTGCAAAACATGCACAACAGAAAGTAGTGCAATACTGTGTACACTCCTACACTCACTGTGCAAAGATCATGACAACAGAAAGTAGTGCAATAACTGTGTACATTCCTCTACACTCACTGTGCAAAAATGCTACAACAGAAGAGGAAGTGCAAATGCTGTGCACGCTCCTACACTCGCTCTGTAAAACATCAACTATAGAGAGTATAGTGCAATATTGTACACACTCCTACACTCGCTGTGCAAAACATAGTACAGGAGAGTAGTGCAATACTGTGCATACATCAACACTTGCTGTGCAAAAGGTGCACAACAGAGAGTAGTGCAATACTGTGCATCATCACTCGCTGTCAAACAGTGTACAGACGAGTGTGCAATACTGTGCAACATCAACTTGTGGCAAAAAGGTTGCACAACAGAGAGTAGTGCAATACTGTGATATTCTCTACATTCGCTGTGCAAAATATGCACAACAAATGTTCCCCAGCAATTTTTTTTTAAACACACACACACACACACACACACACACACACACACACACACAACACACACACACACACACACACACACACACACACACAAAGAAAAAAAAAGACAACCCACAAAAACAATTATGTTTGCCAGAAAGAAGAAAAAGAAGGAAAAAAACACACGAAAAACAAAACAAAAAACCCTCGCTGCGGCGCTGGGCTTGTGGCAGCAAAGGGACAGACAGACAGACCAATACAAGGACTCGTTTTTCATCCATCCATCCCCCCGCCCCCCCCCCCCCCCCCCCCCGTTAAAAATGAAGAAAAGAGCTGACAAGAAGATTCCTCCCGTCTGACTGCTGCTATAGTCGCCGCTCGCCAATTGTTGTGCCAGTCGGCAGGGAAGGACAGGGGAGAGAGAGAGGAGAGAGCCAAATAGAAAAAGGCCGAAATGAAAGTGGGCCCGGGGTGGGGAGGGGGGGTGGAGAGAGAGGAGAGGAGAGAGAGAGAGAGAGAGAGAGGAGGGGGGAGGAGAGAGGAGAGAGAGAGAGAGAGGAAGAGAGGAGAGAGAGAGAGAGAGAGAGAGAGAGAGAGAGAGAGAGAGAGAGAGAGAGAGGGGGGGGAGGAGAGAGAGAGAGAGAGAGAGAGAGAGAGAGGAGAGAGGAGAGAGAGGAGAGAGGAGGAGAGAGGCTAGAGTGGAGAGAGAGGGAGAGGGAGTAGGTTGGGCGTAGAGGGGGGATAGGAAGAAGAAGGCGAGAGATGGGTGGGGTGGGTGGTGGTGGTGGGGGGTGAGGAGTGGGGGGTGGAGTGGGGGGGGGCAGAAGGAACTTGGGCACCTCCTGTGGTGATGTGAAGCCAGAGTCCTTTTATTTTTCTCTGCTCCCCTCCTCCTGTGTCCACCTGGGCTGGGCTCTCTCTTTTTCTCTGTCACTGCCACACCTATGATACAAGCCACCTCATAGTGGCCACATACCTATTATATATATTATATATATATTTATATATATATATATATATATATTATAATGATCTATATATATATATATATTTATATATATTATATTATATATATATATTATATATATTATATATAAAACTATTGGTTGGGTTTTGTGCCACACTCATGATACAAGCAGCCCAAGTGGCTAACCTTATTAATATATATATAACTATGGTTGGGTTTTCTGCCACACCATTAATACAAGCCATAGCCCAAGTTGGCCAACCTCTATTTATCTATTATCTAAATTATATATAATATTATTATATATATATATATTATATATATATATATATATATATATATATATATATTTGTGTGTGTGTGTTGTGTGGTGTGTGTGTGTGTGTTTGTGTGTGTGTTGTAGTGTGTGTGGGGAGGTTAATTAGATTATCTCCCATGTGAACGCAGCGCGCAATCGCAGCGTTGTGTTTCTGTTTAAAGACACACCTGTAATTGTTGAGGCTCTGATTCCTTGGGTAGTGGTTGAAAACCTCCGTTGCATAACTTCGCCTTCACGTGATATGTATTTATGCAACCTTTTTATAGAGGTCATATTCTAAACTGACTAGCTGTGTCGTGTTCTCGAGGTTTGTGCAGAGAATGGGACATCTCATATGTACGCTCTGTTAATATATGTATTATTATATTTTTTATATAACTAAAGGTTAGGGTTGGCATGTATTATGGTGTGGCATTGAGAGACGGAGACAGAGAGCGATAGCGAAAGAAGGAGGAGCGTTGATGCACACTTCAGAGTAGCTTAGGGTTTTATTTTTCTTGTTTGTTTGTATTGTTGATTTTGTTTTTTATATTTTTATTGGGGGTGGTTGGTAGTGGTGGTGGAAATGTGAAGGATGGGTTTGAAAAAAAAAACTTAATTATATTTTTCAGGAGGTTGTTGGTTTGGAGGTTATTTGGCCTTGTCTGGTTTATTTCTGTTGTTGGTCCCTGTATATGTCTCCAGTGGTATCATTCAATCGTAGCGGCGACAGCCCCGATATGACCTGTGTGGGTCGGCGGGACTATAAACAACATGATTGGATTTGGATTATTTCTATCTATCTATCCATCCATCATCATCCATCTATCCCTTAGTCTGGCGACCGTGGGGGAACCCATGAAGACTTGACAACCAGTTCCCTCCATTCCTCTCTCTGTTTTGGCCTTTCTCAGGTTTTGTTTAGTTCTAGGCCTGTCCATTCGCTGATGTTGTCCTCCCATTCTTCCTTGGTCTTTGATCGCCAGACTAAGAGATAGATAGAGAGAGAGAGAGAGAGAGAGATATATATATAGGTAGATAGGTAGGTGAGAGATAGATAGATAGATGATAGATAGAAGATAGATCGATCGTAGATAGATAGATAATATGTGGCTCACGAGACCTCGGTTTATCGTCTCGTCCGAAAGACTAGCATCCAGACCACCTCTCATGGTCTGATCGATGTGGGAGGAAAAGTTTAGGGCCTAAAGGGGGGTTGAACCTCCGCACACTTCCGACCCGGACTTTTTTCGCTTTTGTAGACAGGTGCGTTACCTTACCTCTAGATCACCGAGCCACGTGGTTCAGACAAATGCTGCTGTATATAAAATCGAAGATCGTCACTCCTCTGAACACGCGTTATGGCTGACCCATTATGATACCAAGCAAGACAGAGAGAGAGAGAGACAGACAGAGTCCCTGTATTGCCAGACCTCCCACCGCCCAGCCCAGCCTTTCCCTCTCTGCAACAACCACCGCTGTGCTATGATTGAAATCGACTCTGCCTTCAAAAAGCACCCCCTGGCGCATTCTACTGCTTTTAATGGAGGCACAGAGGCATCATATATATATATAGGTGCAGCCTTTAAAAAAAAATTAAAGCCTGATCCAGTGCCCCAGCTGCTGTCCACAGACAATACATAACAGCCCGGGGTCCTGCTGTTCACAAACAGCACGAACAATGCTGCTACTCTGTGTGGGTGGGACAGGGAGAGGGGGAGAGGGGGCAGAGGGGGAGGGGGAGAGGGGGAGGGGGTGTGACTTCGTTACTGGGCTTGACAGTCTAGATCTCTCTCTGTGTTTTTTTGTTTGTGACTTTTATCCTTTTGAAGACGTTGAGAAATTTTGTGTAGAGTTTTGTTGTTGAGTTCATG
>CM060324.1:53769507-53771465 GCA_030674155.1 Stramonita haemastoma
GCGCAGCGGCAGGTGAATTCCTTTTCTTCTTCTTCTTCTTCTTCTTTTCGTTGGATGCTCAGACAGCAACTATTGTTGTCTGTCATAATTATCAGCGAAAATGCGTTGTGCTACCGTTAAGCGCCTGTGACAAGTCAGGCCCAGCGCATTCGACTTCGGCGTGGGAGAGAATTGTTATCTTTCAAGTCTTTCTTTGGGGAAAAAAAGCCAGGAGACCGGACCAAGAAGGCAGGGAATAAACCAAGAAGGAAGTGGCAGAGAGAAAAGGAACAAGGCAGAAACAAAGAGAGGGATAGAAAATAGGGAATTTCCTAGCACAGAATTTTCAGAAGATGGGGATGCTATTTATACTGACAGTCCCCCCCAACCCCCGTATCCCCATGGCGAAAGCTATTGAACTTAACCCATAGGCTTTTTTTTTTTTAAGGAAGCCTTCTTCCCCCCCCCCCCCCCCTTCCCCATGTAAAAAAAAAAAACCCACCAACATATCTTTAATCAATGTAAGTTCAATATTATGCACTTCTTCAGCATTTTAGAAGCTCCTCATACATTTTTGTCAACTTTCTGACTTCAGTTCCAAGTTGTGACAAAGTGCGTTAACGCACTTTGTCACGACTTTTCGGCACCAAAAACATGCAATGACAAAAGTTTTTAGTATAAAAAAGAAATTAGATTTTTTTAATGAAGTTGATTTGTAAAAAAAAAAAAAAAAAAAAAAAAAAAAAAAAAAAAAAAGAGAAAAAAGATAACAACAACAAAACTTTGAATCCTCAGCTATTACTTTTTCAGCTGTTCGACTTCACTTCCAGATTGCAACGTCAACGCACTTTGTCACAACTTGGAACTGAAGTCAGAAAATTGACAAAAATGTACGATGAGCTTCTTAAATGCTGAAATAGTGCATTATATTGAACTTACATTGATTAAAAATATGTTGTTCTTTTCTTTTTTTTTGACATGGGGGAACCTAACGCAGTTCGCCGCAAATTGGGACGAACTGCGTTGTTAGGACGTACTGCGTCAGAACACCCTCAACCCGATTAATGGAGATTATGGTGAGAAATTCTACTCCTTAAAGCGGCCTACTAACTTCCCACGAAGTGATATTAGCAGGCGAAAGCCAAGGAGAAGGATGCTCTCTTGTTGCCGTGGGATTTTTACCTGCGCTGAATCATTCTGTGTAACACACGGAACTCAGGGTTATCGTCTCATCCGAAAGACTAGCACCCAGACACCACTCACGGTCTAGTGGATTGGGGAGGGAAAGTTTCTGGCTCAAACAGGGATCGCATAACCACACACTAGGAATCTGGATCTTCCGTTTTCTAGGCAGGTGCGTTACCTCCATATCCACCGATCCACCGATAATTATAGTAAAATGATGGTGGATGACCATGAGATCGACATCCTTACAAAAGCTCTCCTCCTCCTCCTCCTCCTCTCTCCTCCACACCACCTACCACCCCTTTTCAGCGTTCATAAATCTGCCAGCTTGGAAAAACATCGTTTCAAAACTCCCCTCCACAGCCATAAAAAGGGGGAAACAAGTCAAGGCAAAGACCTCAGTGGTCTCGCACTGAAAAGCTTTTAAAAAGAAGAAGAAGAAGAAGAAGAAAAAAAAAAGAAGACCTGAGACGTTACTATGTTGGAGGTATAACTACGAGAAGAAAAAAACAACAACAAAAACCGAGGGAGGGGGAGGGAAGGAGGGGGGGATGGTTGGTGGTGGGTTGGTGGTTGGTAGTGGTGGTGGGTGTGTGCGGGGGTGGGGTGGGGGGGGGGGGGCAGGGTAGGGAGGTGTTGTATGCTTGCACAATCGTTATTACGTAATAAAGGAATATGATCAGGAAGATAATCGTAGAGTAGCAAAGCAACAAAGGGGAAAAACTTTACAAAGATTGCATCTGTACGTTAAAGTGACACGCAGTGTGTTTTGTGTGGTGTTGTGGGGTGTGTGT
>CM060324.1:53771565-53779065 GCA_030674155.1 Stramonita haemastoma
GTCATCTGTCTGTCCGTCTTCCTTCCTTCCTTCCTTCCTTCCTTCCTCCCTTCCTTCCTTCCTTCCTTCCTCCCTTCCTTCCTTCCTTCCTTCCTTCCTGTTCTCTCTTTTTGTTTTTCTTTGTTTGTTTCTTTTTCTTCTTCCTTCCTTCCTTCTTCTTCTTTCTTTCTTTTGTTCTTTTTGTCACAGGACAATAAATTATTGTCCTAATATAACTGTCCGGCAACTGACCACAATTGCCCATCACAATTAAAGGCGTGACCAGCAGCCACACACCATGTGACCGTTGGGGGGGAGGGGGGTGTTTGAGATGTGAAGGGCGGTAATTGGCCTGATCAGCCAATGGCAATAAGGCTACTTCCCCTTTGACACCTTTATCACACCTCTCCATTCTCTCTCCTGCTTTCTCATTGCGTTTCAATGAGAAGAGAGAGAGGAGAGAGAGAGAGAGAGGAGAGAGAGAGAGAGAGAGAGAGAGAGAGAGAGAGAGAGAGAGAGAATTTGTTCCTCTGTGTGTGTGCGTGTGTGTGTGTGTGTGTGTGTGTGTGTGTGTGTGTGTGTGTGTGTGTGTGTGGTGTGTGTGTGTGTGTGTGTGTGTGTGTGTGGTGTGTGTGTGTGTGTGTGTGTGTGTGTGTGGGTGTGATTGATGTCTGCATGCTGCTAACTGTGAAGACTGAACCTTTCATTGCTGTTGATCTCTCATTATGCAACTTTTTGTCTTGTTGCTCTATTGCAAGTGTGTATATGATTAAATAATGTGTGGTTTTCTGAGTGACATTTTGTTTACGTAAACCCTTTCAAATCAAATTCTTTTATTTCGAGGATATTGAAATAAACGTTCATTTAGTCCACACCCTTATCAGGGATGAAATCACGATGAAACACACACACACACACACACACACACACACACACACACACACACACACACACAAAAGCAACCAATTTTTTTAACCCATAGAATCTAGTCTAATTATACAGGCAAACACAAAATAAACAACAACAAAACAAAAAAATCCCACATTGAAGACCCCCCCCCCCCCCGCCCCACCCCACCCCCGCGCAAAAAAGCAAACCATCCAATAATCAAAACTGCAAACAAATCGGACCCCCCCCCAAAAAAAAAAAAAAGAAAAAAAAGTGGGCCGAATAAAAAGGAAATGTAATTGTGAACTTCATTGCAAGTCGTTTCTCTCTTCTGCTACTACTTTGTGAAACTTCCTTCCAGATAACATTAAAACTATAAAGTCTTTGAGTGCGCTTAAACATTTGTCTTCTGACGATTCTGTGGTGCCTGCAGGTTTTCACTCCGATAATCTATTGCCAATGGCGACTTGAAATGAGTAACCTAAACAATGACTTGTTTAATCGGCATCTTGTTGAAGACTCTCCGTGTGCATACTCAACACCAGTATAATATTTCTGGCGAATTAAACGGTGTTCTTTGGGCAAGGCTAGGGATGGCGATGGCACAATTCGACAGTGAATAGCTGCCAAGCGTGTTTCCCTAATGAACTCCCCTGATGGAGCGAACCTTTATGAATTTTAGTAGCCCCAAAGAAGGCGACAGTGTTCTTACTGGTATGGGAGATAATTTAGAAGCAGTGCGCATGCGCGTGAATTAACTCCCATGGTAGAGCGAACCTTTATGATTTTTAGTAGTCCCGAAGAAGGGGACAGCGTTCTTTTATCAAGGGGGAGACAATTAGACAGCATCGCGCATTCGCGGAAGTAAGGCTATGAGTACCAGAAAAACAAAAGTCACAGTAAAGGGAACACGTGAATAGTTTATTTTCTGTGGATGTTCTCTCAGATTTCTGGCATTATTGTTAACGACAGTGGGTCTTATGAGCGCAGCAAATAGATCGTAGCCTCGCTTATGCTAAGAATAATGAGGCCAGTGTGAAGGGTAGCAAACATGAGTACGTCTTGCACACCTGACCAGAGACAAAATTTTAAATTTTAATACAGTGCGTTTTCGTAATTCAGAGGATTGCGCCTTCCCAGAGCGGAAAAATGGTAGTAGATAAACGGAGGTGCAGTCTCCAAATCGAAGCGCTCCCTTGGGACCGTAATCAAAATAAAACAAACTTTAGGCAGTTGAAAAGTTTGATAAATAAACTCTATACTGGGCTTTTCTGAGAGATTTGCTTGTTGGTAAATCACCTACCAGATTAATAGAAGTAAAGTAATGGAGTTAAAAACAATTTACTTGTTGGTACCAGTTGGTCGACAGTCTCTGAATGAGATAGATGAAAGAAAAAAAAAAGGTACACGTTTTTGCCAGTAGAGGGAGGTGGTTGATGTTGATGGATGGTGGTTGCAGTTAGTGGATCAGAAAATCGAAGCATATATATATATATATAATATATATATATATATATATATATATATATATATATATATACACACACACTAGACAGAAGTGCTGGATTGTTGCGGTTGTGTGACAGCCCCTGAATCAAACTATGAACCAACGACAATAAAAATTCTTCTAAAGTTTTTTCTTCTTTTTTTTCATATTTATAGATGAGACAACAATGAACGGTTTTCGTTTTTGTGTGTGTGGTTTTTTTGGGGGGTGGGCGTGGAGGGAAAAGAATAAGGAGAATGGTAGCTATTCATTCAGCCCTCAGTCAAAAAATGTCAATCAATCAATCAACAAATCATTCAACTAAATATTCAACGAATAATATCCGTCAAGAACAATCAATCAATCATTCAACTAAATATCAAACTAACAATATCCTTCGAGAATTTGAGGAAAATGCCAGAAACGTACGTAAACACCCATAAAGAAAAGAGTGTCCTATACTCAGGACATGTACGGGTGAGGTGAGAAAGGGCTTGCCAACAAACGAGTCTTTGTTTTTCCAGTTAGTGAAAAAATAAGCACAACAGGATTTTTACATGTAAAGAAATAGTATCTAGATCTATACATAATCAAATAAATACACGACCCTCCACATCTCCCCTAACACATCCACACACCTTTTAATTAAGCACAATATCCCACCCTTTTCTAAAATACATGGAGAATGAGGGGAAACAAGCACTGACCAGTACAATCAAAAGCTTATCCCAATTAATAATGATGATGATAATGATAGATAATAAATAATTAATAATAATAATAATATAATAATAATAAATAATAATAATAATAATAAATAATAATAATAATAATAATAATAATAATAATAATATATGATAAATGGAATTTATATAATGCTATATCTTGCAAAAACAAAGCAAAGCACTTATTTTGAGTACAATATTATTAGGACGTTCATATGAAGAGAGAGAGAGAGAGAGAGAGAGAGAGAGAGAGAGAGAGAGGAGAGAGAGAGAGAGAGGAGGAGAGAGAGAGAGAGAGAGAGAGAGAGAGAGGGCGGGGGAGGGGGGGATCAAAGGTAGGTTTTTAATGTTAAGAAAAGTACCCCAAAATACAAACAAACGTGTTAGAGGCAAATTGTAAAATACATGTTTGGCGCGCACACACGTAGAGAGAGAGAGAGAGAGAGAGAGAGAGAGAGAGAGAGAGGAGAGAGAGAGAGAGAGAGAGAGAGAGAGAGAGAGAGAGAGAGAGAGAGAGAGAGAGTAATTAAAAAGAAAACAAAAAAGCAAAACACAACCTAGAAAACCCAGTAACAGAAGAACCCCACCCCATCCCCAGTCATTAAAAAATTATCACACTGTTGACGTTATACCAATCGAGTCATATACAAGGCCGTCACCAAACTCATATGGATACAGAAAAAAAGCTTACATTCTTCATTCAATGCGGCTAGGTTGATATACATATATATATATATATATATAAAGTAAAACACATAGCAATTATATATATACAAAAGTTTACCAAGTGTTTGCTTCTGGTTTGTTTTCTTCTCTCTCTCTCTCTCTCTCTCTCTCTCTCTCTCTCTCTCTCTCTCACTCTCTCTCTCTCTCTCTCTCTCTCTCTCTCTCTCTCTCTCCTCTCTCTCTCTCTATATATATATATATATATATAATTGTTCTCTGTTTAGAGGAAATTTGTTCAGCAGTGATTAAACATAGAAGGAGACAGCGTTCTTTACCATGTGAAAGAATTCAAAACACTCCACACGGATGATCCTATCCAATTGCATAGTCGTTGTTGATTTATTTTGGCTCTGATTTGACTCATAAAGACAATTTCCACACTAGTCACAGAACAAAATCATTATGTTGTAAGGCAGACAGAAAAAAACAACAACCCAACAACACTAAATTTGGATGCCACCTACGGAGCTATCTATGAGTATAGACTAGTTACTGAAACAAGGACTGGATTTTAAGAGTCTGTTAGTGCTGAAATCTGAAGCCAGTGAAGAATTTTTTAACAAGAATTGCATTTTCATTCTTGCATACTTAAAAAGGCCCAACCTCTTCCTATTCTTCTTGCTGTAGTTTTGCTTTTTTAAAAATCACTTAACCACCTCTCTGTATGAAGTCTTCTCAGACCGTGGACTTGAGACTACCTCCCCCTTTAGATGATACCTGTAGTGGTGGGTAATCAGTTCAAATCTTCCTTGCCCTCTCCTCCATCCCCAAACCCAGGTTATGATCATCACCTGTTGGGAAGGGTGACGCAATACCGATTCCTTACGTATCACAGTCCGCGGGTCATACTCCGTCATTATCACGCGTCATCAGTGTCGTCACCGCCTCCTTTGTCCACGGGGCTTCCGGGACGCTTGCCTCCCTTTGTTGACCTTTGTTCTCCTTTGCATTGACCTTGGCGATGTGTATGGCGACCTGAGCGAGATGGCCATACCCGCTTTGTGGGGGGGACACAAGTCGACGGGTTTCTCCCCCACCTTAATTGGATGTCGGGAAGTTGTCTCCCTTCATTACTGCGACCCACAGAGTTGTGTCCCTTGTCATGGCGGCGTTCGAGGTGAAATGAGGTGGCAACGGAATGCTGGGAAGCAGAAAGGAGAGGAGGGGGAGAGAGAGAGAGAGAAAGAGGGGGGTATGTTACAAGCTTATTCCATCATCTTGTCAAACAGTTTTTGTCGTGTTTCCAGTAGAGTACTGGCGGCAACAGTAATAACAGCACAGAAAAAACCCCAGAAGCAACAGAATCATGACTACAGCTTCTGTTATACCAAACATTTTTGTCCCTGATTTTTATTTTTTGTTAACGAAATATCCATCTAGACTATATTAGATGACATTCTTTGAAACGTTCTCTTCATCTCTTTTCTTTTCTGTGCCTTCCTTTCCTTACTGTGGCGTGATGCATGGTGTCTGGTTTTCTCTTCTGTGCTTGTAGCACTGCAGTGGGTGTAGTCTGCAAACTGACCTCAACCGATACACACGGACTTTAGAGCAGCTCATTCTTGAAAAGGTTGCATGCTGGACGTGTTTGCGTTTTCCAAACCGCTTTAGGTGCTGACATGAACCATAGGATCTTAAACGTACATACATCTATTAATTTTTTTTAATGTGATCTTCTGCATGTGTATATACACGACAGGAATAAAGGCACTGGCAGCTCTGCACTGTAAAAGTTGGCCTGGGGATATGCCCAGCTTTAAATTCTACCACAAGTCATCGCTGAGATTCAAACTAACAACTGCATAGACCCACGAGATCGAAATCTGGCGGTAATGTGTGTCAGCCCGTTTCTTCACAATTTAAACTCGGTTATGCACACTGTGTATGTGGCAAGTTGCTGATGATCAGGCAGGGGGTATGGTTATATGGCATGCAATGTGGTGTTTGTTTGTTGTTTGTTTGTCCGTCGTGTTCGACGGTGACCTCCAAAACAGCACAGGAGGCAGCTGCTGCTTTGGAAACTGGGCAGAAAATTGATTATAGTGAAAGGCCAACTAGCCCCCAGGGGCTGCAGCGCAAAGGTACTGTGCAAGTCAAGCCTCCTAGTCAGAGAGTCCTAGTCGATCACTAAAGACTAAGCTGTAAAGTGGAATTCCATGAGTGGGAAAGCCACTGATCACACAGCCTCTCACTTTTCTGTTGCCCCAGCATCAATGGTTTAATCAAGAACTGTGATAAAGCCCAGGTGCTGAATGTGGTGTTAACTCCATGGGGAAAAATCTCCTGGGACAGGCGCTCTGGTGGTGTTCCGAACCCGGGACGAGCTCATAGTTCTAACCAGTGGGCCAACCAGCCCGACCGACCCCCCATTTTTTTTCTGTCGCTACTTATCCTGTGTTGGGGATGGGATAGCTCAGTGGTCAGAGTGCTCTCTTTCTCCCAGCCAATGTTAAGCAACGTCGAGCGTGGTTACCAGTTGGATGGGTGACCGTTTTGTGCGCCTTTGGTTTTCAGTACAGCTCCTCCAGTTCACCAGCTATAAATGGGTACCTGCCCTCTTGAGGGTCAGGGAAGTAAAGCAGCGAGTGAGAGGAGATGGGCGCCGCCCTCAACATTGCTGGCCCCTAGAGAAGCTGGGTCTCTGATGCCTCGCTCCCCTACGACCACACAGGCATGGAACACCTTACCTTTACCTTACCTTTATCCTGTGTTGGTTGCTGCACAGTCTCTGCTTCCTCCTCTCTCTTTTTCTGTCCCTGGCTGTCTTCTCTCCTTCCCCAAGATGCTTTGTCTGTACGTATGCTCGCGCGCGCTTGTGTGTGTGTGTGTGTGTGTGTGTGTGTGTGTGTGTGTGTGTGTGTGTGTGTGTGGTGTGTGTGTGTGTGTGTGTGTGTGTGTGTTGGTGTTTGATTGTGTGTGTGTGTGTGTGTGTGTGTGTGTGTGTGTGTGTTGGTGTTTGATTGTGTGTGTGTGTGTGTGTGCGCGCGCGCACGTGAGTTTGTGCGTGCGCGCGCACGTGAGTGCGTGCGTGCGTGCGTGCGTGCGTGCGTGCGTGTGTATATGTTTACAAGCCAAGGCAAAGTGAACACACTGACCAAAAAGAAAACAGCAACAACTTGAACACAAAAACTTAACACCCCACCCCACCCCCCTTTAAAAAGACCAAAACCCCACACACGCAGGACGAAATATTGTTCTTATTTATTCAGCAGCAACAACAACAAAAACAACAGCAATAACAAAAACAACTGCCCACAAAACATGAACATCCCATGTTTTGGTGATTGTCAAGCGAGCCAAACAAAAGAAAAGAAAATCAAAATTAAAGCAAATATTCAGAGCACATACGTCATATCACATGCAGCTGACAGCTGTGCACTGCTCTTTGCACTGCCTGCAGCTTTGCACTGCCATGCCCTTTGCACTGCTTGCAGTTTTGCACTGCCCTTTGCACTAACTGCAGCTTTGCACAGCACTTTGCACTGCCTGAAGCTCTGCACTTCCGTGTCATTTGCACTGCTGCAGCTTTGCACTGGCCTTTGCCCTGCCTGCAGCTTTGCACTGCACTTTGCACCGCCTGCAGCTCTGCACTGCCATGCCCTTTACATTGCTTGCAAATATGCAGTGCCCTTTGCACTGCATGCAGCTTTGCACTGCCATTTGCACTACCTGCATCTTTGCATTGCACTACCCCGC
>CM060324.1:53793156-53800656 GCA_030674155.1 Stramonita haemastoma
CTCTCTCTCTCTCTCTCTCTCTCTCTCTCTCTCTCTCTCTCTCTCTCTCTCTCTCTCTCTCTCTCTCTCTCTCTCTCGCTCTTCTCTCTCTCTCGCTCCTCCTCCTCCTCGCTAGAAATGACCAGTTCAGTCTCTACATTTGGCACCTGGTAGACACTTCTTTCTGTCTGTCTTTCCTGTCTTTATTCTGTCTCTTTCTGTGCCATAAGATCTGTCACATCAAACTATGTTTTTATTCAGATTACCAAAACAGGTGTATTTGATGACTAAATAAGATCCTTGAACTCACCCATGAACTTTGAAGACTTAAATAAATGGATATTTTGATTTAAAAGAGTCTTGATTTTGTTGGTTTCTCTGAAGTGTGGGGTAAACGGTGGTGTGGGAAATAGGTTTTTCTAACAGAATTACAGCAACGTATGGTTGATTGTTTTCATTAAGACTGGCATGAAAAATTGACAGTGAGGGATACGTTTGAAACATATTAGCCATTAAAATCACTCTTACAGCCTGAAAATTATCTTTTTGCTATCACCATAGGTTAAGTTTTGACTTGGAATTGGTAACTTAAATGAAAAAAAGATATATTGATAAATGTAAAAAGTGCCTTTTTGTGACAAAATTGAAGCTGAAATCCATTTTCTATTCGAACGTACAAAGTTTACAGACTTGAGAGAGAAATATACCTGTCAAAATACTTCACTTCTGCAATTGAACAATGCCTTCAAACTATTTTGAATAGTTTTAATGTTTGTCAATTGACACATTTGGTATGTATATATTCTATGCTCTGAAAGCCAGTGAACTTTGCTAGATATAATTGGTGTACACAAAGTTGAAGCAGTTCATGTTTCTTTGAAAAATTACTCTTGATGATGCCAACATTATTTGTGTTTGTTGAACTGTTTTGTTAGCAGTTTCTTTTGACAAAAATGTTAAGCCCTTTGTGTACAGGCCGGTGGCCTAACAATTAAAATCTTGAATTCCTGAGTTCTGTCTTAGGATTTTCTTTTTTTATCATACTGTCTAAATTATTTTTATATAACAATAACACGCCACTTAAAAACTAGGTTGAACAACTACCTCAAATGACAGAAAGACATTGTCTTAAACTTTGACATAAACAGAATAATGCCAAGTCTGATAGTTTATGACAACTTTGACACAACGCATTTTTTTCCTTTGTTTTTTTTTTTTTTTTTTTTTTTTTTTAAACCTGGAACGCATCATAATACAAAATGAATGTGTGTGTGTGTGTGTGTGTGTGGTGTGTGTGTGTGTGTGTGGTGTGTGTGTGTGTGTGTGTGTGTGTGTGTGTGTGTGTGTGGTGTGTGTGTTGTGTGTGTGTTGACATCAGCAGGCACTGAAGGCATGTGGAAAAAGAGACAGGTTTTTGACGGATCTGAAGTCCAGTTGCCGATCGAGTGTTGCAGCCTCCCACCACACCTGATAGATTCAGGGTAGGGTTGTTTCTTTTATTCCCCTAGATCAACTATAATGCAGACCTGCCAGTGCATCCTTGGCGCGTAGAGGCGAGCAGAGGATGCCATTGCTTGTGAAAGGTTTCGTGATTCCTGTCAGCATTTGCAAGAAGACCAGCAGCAACTGATCAGAAACATCCCCAGAAAACAGGCGGCAGGAGTTAGTGCACTGGGGTAGGAATGCCACTGCTCAGTTCCAAGTTCCATGTGGATGTTTTAATTTATTGTATTGTATTGTCTTGTGCTATATTGTGTTATATTGTATTGTATTGTATTGTATTCTAGTGTATTGTATTGTAGTATGTTGTATTGTATTGTATACCACTCTAAGCCAGGGTAGATTTCTTTACGTGAAATTGGACAACTCTCCTCGTTGCCACATGAACGCTGCCACCCTTTTTTTTGTTACTTTTCCTGTCCGCATGTGAATTTGTTTCCCTATTAGAGTGGGGTTTTTTTTTCTCGACAGAAATTTGCCTAGGACAACTTTCTAAGGACCTCGGTTTATAGTCTCACCCGAAAGATGAGAGGGTAGTTTTGGCAGCAGCATGGTGTATACAGCCATTATGGGATACTGTGCACTCTGTGACACCACTCTGGGAAAATGGAAGACTACGACCCAGCTGTTCATATCATCTTATGCATTTCATTCCAGAGTCCTGAAAATTTGAAGACTTCGGTAACTATTAAACCCCCTCTTTTTGTGAACTTTTTTTGTTGTTGTTGTTTCCCTGAATTGTTGTTCCTTATTCCTTCTCTTTGATCGCACGTGGGTTTCCTTCATTTAGCTAATGACTTCATTCAGGTTGACCCTTCTTTCCCGGCGCGATGTGCATGCACTGGCTGGCTTGAAGATTTCCAGCCTCATATCACGGAGAGAGTGGTAGAGTAGGCCAAGGCAAGTACCATACAGGGCTGCTTGAATAAGACATGAAAGATGGAGGGAATCAGCGCCACAGATCCGGGACCTATCAGTGCCAGAAATCAAATGGCGGTCCTGATAGTTACCACCCCCCCCACCCCACCCACACCCCTCCCCCCTCCAAACCAAGGCTGCCAGCAGCTCGCGCGGAATCCGTCATTTTACGAGCATCTCAATCCAAACCTTCCCGCCTCCTCGCCTCTGCCCCGGTCCTTCGCTTCATCAATTTTGCAGAGGAGAAAGGGACAGCAACCGGGGACCGCTGGGGAGAAAACACGGGCATCGGGTTACTCCCCTTTTTTCTCGCCAAGACACGAGAGGGCGCCTCGATGTCATCCAATCCGGGCACTTTGGCGCTGACTTAGGGAAGGAAGGGGAGGCCCGAGGACACAGCTATCAATTTGCAGCTTTTTTTTCTTTTTGGCGGGCTTCCCCTAAGACTGGCTTCAACAAATCCCCTTTGGATAATCTTTTTACTGTTTCTGCGCGCCCTTGGTTTTAGCTGGCTACTGGAGGAGGAGGAGGAGGAGTGGAGGCTGAGACAAAGACGTGAGGAAGCTTGGCCATGTCCAAATGACAGTCACGGGCTGTGTGGAACACTTCTCCTGACAAAACATGTTTGCTGGAACAAAAACAACAGAAAGAAAAAGCTGCACTCACTCACACTGTATGGATGTTTTATTTTTTTTGTGGTTGCAGAAAAATCAGCTTAGGCTGTTTGAAGTTCATGTGTATTCCATCTAAGGAGAAAACACAAGACATTCGACAGAAGGAGAAGAAAGAAAAAGATGGGAAGACTATATGGGACAGTGTGTGTCTGAAAGCTTTCACTTTCACCTTCACCTTTCCCATTGTCTTGTAGAACGTGGGGGTACCTCTGGAGACTTCACTCTTCACGGTCCTCTGCTTTCCGTAGCAAGTCGTTCCATTCAAGGCCAGTCCACTCTCTGGTGTTATCTTCCCATCGTTTTCTCTGTCTGCCTCTGCGTCTCTATCCTTGTACTGTTCCCTGTAGTCCATAATTATGTTAGTGTGACGTGTCTATATCACTTCAGTTTGGGTTTTTTCACTGAAGTCGGGAGCTCTTCTTAATCATGGTCAATGGCGTTTTCAATTCTGGTTTTCACTTCCTCAGTAGGGATGTAACTTCTGTATAAGATACCAAGAAGTTTGCAAAAGCATCTCATCTCCATTGCCTGTATTTTCTGTAAATGTTTGCTGTTTTGGTCCACGTTTCACGTGCACAGCAAAAGGACATGACCGGGGAAAGCATCAGTCTAATCTTGAAGCAAATGGCTATGTTCTTATCATTCCAGAGGACTTTAAGTTTAGCCATTGCAGCTGAGGTCTGGGCTATCCCGGAGAGAACATCAGGTTTTGATCCCTCATCCCATACTTTCGCTCCCACACATTGAAACCTATGGACGGTCTCGATTTTCTTGCCGTCTATAATTATGTCAGCGTGGATGCCATTGGCACTATTTGTCATCAGCCTGGTTTTCTCTGCACTGATCTGCATGCCATATTACTGAAGAGGCTTCATCAAGGTGACTTACCAGGTTGACTAGCTTTTGTTCTTCTCCAGCTAGGCTATTGATGTAGTTGGCAAAACGAAAGTATACATGTAATTGTCATGCCTCCAGTGTTGACTGTTCCCTTATGGTTTTCAAGTGGGTCAGCCATTATTCTTTCTAAGAAGATGTTGAAGAGGGTGGGAGAAAGCATACATCCTTGGCGTACTCAAATTGAGGTTCAGAACTAATCTCCTATGATGCTGTCATAGTAGACTGCACTGGTATAGAGGCACTCTATGGTTCTCATCAGGTTGGCATTGATGTTATACAGACTTATTGTTGCCCACAGAACTAAATGCCAGACTCTGTCGAACGCCTTCTTAAAATCCGCAAAGACGTGGTAAAGATCTCGTTGGGGTTGCAAGTGTTTCTCACAGATATTGTAAGATTGCAAATTTGCTGTCGCGCTCCATTCTGCTCTAAAAAGTAGGACCCCCCTAAATTAAAAAAAAAGCCCAAGCCTATTGATATGATAGCAAATCGTAATGTTCATTAACTGAAACCTCAGGAAAAGGTATTATTTTTTAAGCCTAAAGCTATGATAGCCAACTGTAGTTTTCATTGATTAGAAACGTAGAATTGGATTGTTCATTGACCAACAAAAGTAGGAAAAAGAAGAAAAAAAACACAACAAAAAACACTTTAAAAAACCCAAGCCTAGAGATACCATAGCCAACTGTAGTGTTCATTAAGTAAAAACATAGGGGCAAAGAGAAGAGAGAGAGGAGAGAGAGAGAGAAGAGAGAGAGAGAGAGGAGAGAGAGAGAGAGAGAAGATGAGAGAGAGAGAGAGAGGAGAGAGAGAGAAAAGCAAGCCTGGAAATATGATAGACAACTATGGCAACATGTCTGTATTATGAAAAATCCCTTAATCTGCACTAATCTATCCCTCCTGCCGTCCGCTTATCTCGCTCTCCTTCGCTGCTTTGATATCCAGTAATATATTATTGCAAAGTAAGCAAGCAAGCGCGCACACACGCACACGTACTCTTACTCTCTGGTGTGTGTAAAAATAATTTAGTCGGAAGGTTTGGGGTTATTATTAAAAGAAAACAAGCAACAGTGTCACTGCTAAATGTCAACTGGCCAACAGGGACAAGACTTTGAGATGGATCTGGTTGGAAACAGGTGAGAACGGCAACAAATTTTGCAGGACATTTTTTTTGTCGCTGATTTGCAGAGACAATGACATTTTTTTTTTTAACAAGGTAGATTTTTGTTTGTGTATTATGTGCTGCAGCCCTGGGGGCTAGTTGGCCTTTGGAGAACATCTCCAACCCTGACTGTCCTTGTGCCCTTCTTAGCCGAGAAAGTGGGGATGTACTGTGGGCAAAGGCATCTCCACTATAATCAAGTTTCTGCCCAATTTCCGAAACAGCAGCTGCCTCCTCTGCTTTTTTGGAGGTCATCGTCGAACACGACGGACAAACAAACATACATTTGAGAGGAACAATTTAAGATATTCTTTCTTCTTCTTTTTTTTTTACAGCATTAATGAATGATTTCAAAAAAGCTCAATCTTCTGAAATCAAAATTCAGTCTGTTTGATTTTGTGATCATCGATAACATTCACACACTTATTTGTTACCCTTGGAAATGACAGTTATTCTTCCATCTTCCATACGTCACAAAGAAGGTAACCCGAGTGAGATAATAGGAGGGAAGTAAAGACCAATCAAATTCTCAAAGGGGCCAATCCCTTGCACAATGCGGCCTGCCCCCCATCCCCTCCCCCTCACTTATTTCTCCTTCCAGTTGTTGCGTGGCAGGCAATCAACATAAGAGCAGAGATGTCAGCGGCGTTTGACGGCCAGAGTTAGAGACTACAAAGCGGTGTTCCCAAGGAAGGGGTGCTGAGGCCTCGTTCTTCTTCCTGTCATAGTGTGCCAGCCTCAAGCTTCTTACCTGCCGTGAGAGGGAGGATGAGAGGTGGGGGTGAGGAGGGGGGGGGTGAAGGGGTGGGGGGGTGTGGAAGGTGGCAGCAAAATGTTGACGTGTCGGCTGAAAGGGGGCATTCTGATTGATTATTGATCACCCTTGCCTGTGCTCTGTTTTTTGTTCTGGCGCTGTTTATTTTGTTTTCTTTGTTGCTTGGTTTGTGTCTGCTTGCCTGCTTTCTTGGTTGCTTCTCTGCGTGCTTTTTTATGCTTGTTTGGTTCTTTCTTTTCTTTTCTTTTTTTCTCCTCTGATATGTATACTTGATAAGAAAAGACAGTAAAATAAATTGGGATGCGTTAATACTAAAGAGAAAAGGACAAAGTACTCTAGTACCACCTCCACATTGAGTACAACGGGTATTATTGCTGCTGCTGCTGCTCCTGCTGCTGCTGCTGCTGCTACTACTACTACTACTACTACGACTACTACTACTACTCTACTACTACTACTACTACTCTACTACTACTACTACTACTACTGCTGCTGCTGCTGCTACTACTGCTGCTGCTGCTGCTGCTGCTGCTGCTGCTGCTGCTACTACTACTACTACTACTACTACTACTACTGCTGCTGCTGCCACTATCCCGAAGACATCATAAACTCTCAGTTGCAGGTTTAAAATGGAGGGATACCCCCCCCCCAAAAAAAAAAAATCGACATTTTTACGTAGGTGCTGACGAAATACCTTGCTATCTCTGAAACCATAACGATCTAGATCTAAGCGGTTACAACATCAGATCAAAACAAACAAACAATCAGACAAACTACATTTACTACTGTTCCGGACTGGTGATGCTGCTAGAAAATCCATCACTTTCTTTTTTTTTTGTGGTACCAAATTCCAAAACAGGCTATAGATCTACTACCATTCACATACAGTGCTGCATGGCTGGATTTGATGCCCTCTGTATCTCTCTGTGTGTCTCTGTGTGTCTCTGTGTGTCTTTGTCTCTGTATCTGTCTGTCTCTCTGTCTCTGTCTCTCTCTTTCTCTCTCTTTCTGTCTCTCTTTCTCTCTGTGTCTCTGTCTCTGACTCTGTCTGTCTGTCTATGTCTGTCTCTGTCTGTCTGCTGTCTGTCCTGTCGTCTGTCTGTCGTCTGTCCTCCTCTCTCTCTCCCCTCTCCCCCTCAACCCCCCCCCCCCTCTCTCTCTCTCTCCCTCCCTTCCCCCTCTCTCTCTCCCTCTCCCTCCCCCCCCCTCTCTCTCTCTCCCCTCCCCTCCCCCCCTCTCTCTCTCTCCCTCCCTTCCCCCTCTCTCTCTCTCCCCCTCCCTCTCCCCTCTCTCTCTCTCCTTCCCTCCCCCCTCTTCCCCCTCTCCCCCCCCTCTCTCCTCTCTCTCTCCACCCCCCCCCCCCCTCTTCAGGCAGGTAAGTGGCACTGGGGGGCGGCGATTTTTCTCGCGGCATTTGACGTCAGGTCAGCCTCAAGAGTAGAGTTAGGGGCTTCTACAAGGCAAGCTGCTGAGCCCTCTGCTCTTTCATTCTCTCTCTCAGTAGTGTATGGACGATCACCAGCCTCAAGCTTCTTACCTGCATGAGTTGGGGGGATGGGGGAGGGGGGGAGGAGTGGGGGGGGGGACGACGGTAG
>CM060324.1:53803156-53826718 GCA_030674155.1 Stramonita haemastoma
TGTGGGTGTGTGTGTGTTTGTGTAGTGCATGTGTGCATGTGTGTTGTGTTTTATGGGTGTATGTGTGTGCGTTCCTTCGTGTTGCGTTGCATGTTGTGCATTCGCCGTGGGGTGGGGTGTCGCGTCTGTGGTGTCGTGTGCGTGCGCGCGGTGTGTGTGTGTGTGTGTGGGGTTGTTGTGGGGTGTGCGTGCGTGCGTGTGTGTGCATGTGTTGTGTCTTTTGTGTCTGTGTGTGTGTGGTGAAAAGAGATATTAAAGAAATGAGCACACAGTAGGGGGTTTAGCAGTGAAAGAATAGAGAGCGGAAGACAAGAGGGGGAAGGGGAAAAGGGAAGGGGGGAGGAATATGAAGTGGGGGGGGGCCTAATGAGATGACAGAGGAAAACGACTCATTAAGTGATTAGTCTTCAACTAGGGGATTGGCCTGGCCCTTGTTCCCCCCTGTTTTCAGCTCTGGTCACCCGTGGTCCCCCCTGTTTCCGCCTTTTTGTCGCTCGCCTTTCCCTTTTGTCCCGCTTATGTCACCCATGTTTTTGCCCCGTGTGTCCCCTCTATGTCGCTTTGTGTCACCCAAGTGTCACCCCGGGTTAAACACCCTATGTTCGCTCTTGTGTCACCCATGTGTCATCCCGTTTTTCACCCCTGTGTCCACTCTTGTGTCACCCATGTCACCCCGTGTGTCACCCCCGTGGTCCGCTCCCTTTTTTCACCCATGTGTCACCCGGTGGTCCCCCTGTGTCCCTCTTGTGTCACCCATGTGTCACCCGGTGTCACCCCTGTGTCCCCTCTTGTGTCACCCCTGTATCATTACCTGTGTCACCCCGTGTCCGCTCTTGTGTCACCCCTGTAAACATTACCTGTGTCACCCCTGTGCCCCCTCTTGTGTACCCCTGTATCATTACCCCTTTTTCACCCCCGTGTCCGCTCTTGTTCCCCCCCTGTACATTACCTGTGTCACCCCCTTTTGTCCGCTCTTATTCAGCCTCCGTTCAGCCCTGTGTCACCCTTTGTTAAACCCCCGTGGGCAGCTTGTGAAGGGGTTTTTGTGTTACCACTGTGTCATTCCTGTGTCACCCCCAAGTCGGCTTTTGTGTCAGCTCTGTGTTCGGCCTGTGTCACCCCTGTTTCAGCTCTTGTGTCACCCCATGTTCAGCCCCTGTGCCCCCAAAAATTTTTCCCCGTGTCCCCCTGTGTCACCCCTTTGTTTTGTTGGTTGGTGGGGGAGGGGTCGCCCTTACACGGTATCACATTGTTTCGTATCTATTTTTTCTTGCTGCAGATATTATTAGAGTTGTGGGTGTTCCTTTTAAATTTGTTTTTTTGTTTTCTGGGAGATTTATTAGGGTGGTGATAGCTTTTCCCTTTTTTTGTTATATAACCGCTGCAGATATTATTAGATTTGTGGGGGATTTCTTTAATTGGTTATTTTTTACAACCACACACGCACACCCTGCACGCACGCATGCACGCACTCCGCACCACCACACACAACCACCACACACACACACACCACACACATAAACGATAACAAAAACAATAATTGTATAGCCTGAGGTAGTTAGAGAGAGAGAGAGAGAGAGAGAGAGAGATGAGAGAGAGAGCTAAGAGAGAGAGAGAGAGAGGGAGAGAGAGAGAGAGAGAAGAGAGAAGAGAGAGAGGCAGACAAAAAGAGAGAGAGAGAGGCAGACAGGAGAGAGATGAGAGAAAGAGAGAGAGAGAGAGAGAGAGAGAGAGAGAGAGAGAGCGAGAGAGAGAGAGAGAGAGAGAGGAGAAGCATACAGAGAGAGAGGAGAGAGTCAAGTCAAAGTCAAGTCAAGTCAAATCACAATCAAGTCAAATTCTTTATTTCGACGATTATGAATTAAGCACTCCTGCGCTTTTTCTTTTACATCCAGTCCACGCCCTTATCGAGGATGACATCAATATAAAAATACCTCTAACCTAACAAAACGAATAAATAAACCAAATAACAAGAGAACAGACAGACAGACAGACAGAGACAGACAGAGACAGACAGACAGACAGACATACAGACGACAGACAGACAGAGACAGAGACAGACAGAGACAGAGACAGAGACAGAGAACAGACATACAGAGACAGAGGAGTCGACACAGACAGAGAGACAGAAAGAGACACAGGACATACAGAGACAGAGAAGACAGACACACAGAGAGAAAGAAAACAAACACAAAAAAACTGACAGGACTGTTGTGGTTATTAATAAAATTTGTTGTTGGAAGTAGGCTAGCCAAGGTCTGTGTGTCTGTGGAGTAATGAATTAAAGAATTACGACCATGTAGGTAGGCCTAGTTGTGGGTTGTTCAGTGATGTTATGTCTCCCCTCTTAACTGTCAAATCCAGGCACTGATCATTGTCTTTCCCTCATGCCGCTTCCTGTCTGCCTGCCTGCCTGCCCTGCCTGCTTCCTGCCTGCCAGCCTGTCTTCAACGCTGAAGGCAAATTAAGGCAAGCAAGGCAATAGGCCAGGCAAGGCGAGCCCTCCTCCCTACCTTTCTGAAGCGGCCATGCTGCGGACATTCTCCCCGCATTCTCCATAACAGATTAATAAGATCCTAGTCCTACATTCAAACAGCAGCATGTATACAAACACACTGACTCACAGTCTCCTCATAAAAACAGGAGAAATATTCTGATCCACAGACTTTTTTTTTTGGTATGTGTCTGGGGGGGGGGGGGGGGGGGGGGGGGGGGGGGGGGGGGGGGGGGGGGGGGGGGGGGGGGTGGAGGGGGAATGGGGGGGTGGAGGGTTGTGTGTGTGTGTGTGTGTGGTGGTAAGGGATAGGTGTTTAGAGTCAAAGACTACAGTCAAAACAATTTATTTTCAATTGTACATTGAGAAAGCAAATAAATTTGCTTTCTCCCCCCCCCCCCCCAAAAACCATCTATCAGCAAACAAAAAAACCCCATCCAACCGCCCCCCAAAAAAAAAAAAACGAAACCAAAACAACAACAACAAACCCCACCAAAAACCCACATAAACAAAAAAAAAAAAGGCAAAACAAACACTTATATTCACTTCAATCTCCCCTTCCCATATCCAGCGGCTAAAATACTTGCTAGATGGATAGACATTAAACAAACGCACACAACACACACACAACACACACACACACACACACACACACACAACCCTACAGCCACACCCACATAAAACCAAATCTACCACACACCAACACACATAGAAAACACACACACACACACACACACCCACACACCAACAACACACACACACACACACACACACACACACACACACACACACACACACACACACACACACACACACACACACACACACACACCACCAATATTCCACATCCTTATTAACAGGAAGTATTTTATTGACATGCTTGACCAGATGCTGGCTTGCAGTCAGCCGGGTTTCCTCCACCTTGCAGTCCCAGACCGAGCTTATCTGAGAGTGCCACTGGATGGAAGAAGATCGCCATGTCAGTCACTAGAGAGAAAGAGACTTCCTGTCTCATGGCATTGGAACCCACCCCTCCCCCCCCCAACCCTCCCCTTACTCCTTTCCCACGCTCTCCCTAAGACTTCCAGTTCCTCTCATTGCTTCCAGCTCTTTTATCTCATTTAGCTAAAAGGGTTTAAACAGGTGCAAATGCTGCTTCATCTTTTCTGTCGGTTTGTCCCTGTTTGTTGGTCTGACTGTTCGTCCTGTTTGTCTGATGTGTGTGATTGGGTGTGTGTGTTGTGTGTTGATGTGTGTGTGTCGTGTGTGTGTGTGGTGTGTGTGTGTGTGTGTGTGTGTGTAGTGTTGGTGTGTGTGTCTGTCTGTCTTTCTGTCCTGTCTGTCTGTCTCTCTGTCCCTGTGTCTCTGTCTGTCTGTCTGTCTGTCTCTCGAATTGAACTATATCCTTGTATATGAAAAAATTATCCATATCTCACCTCTCTGCCATCTCTCTCCCTCTCTCTCATCTCGATCTCTTCTCTCTCTCCTCTCGACTCTCGCTCCCACTCTCTCTCTCTCAGTCTCTCACTCGCCTCTCATCGTCCTCTCTCTCACTCATCCCCTCTCATCTCTGTCCTCTGTCTGTCTGTCTGTCTGCTCTGTCTCTTTCAGTCTGTCTGTCTCTCTCTCTGTCTGTCCCTGTCTTGTCTCTCTTCTCTTCTCTGTCTTCTCTCTCTCATCCAATAGATACTGTGTGTTCAAAACCAGAGTAGAGGTTTGTCCATTCACATTTCTGTCTCACACTCTCTCTCAATGCCTAGAAATTCAGAACGTCTGCCCTTGTGAAAGTCTATCATTCTGTCTGGTCCTGTCTGACCTTCTGTCTGTTCTGTCTGTCTGTCTGAATCTGTCGTCTGTCTGTCTGGTCTGTCCTGCATGCAATGCATGCATGCTGTTCTATCTGTCTGTCCTGTCTGTCCTGTCCTGCTGTATGTATGTAATGTATGTACAGAAGATCACTAAATGAAGTCTTCAGTTTCAGTCATTTGGATACCAATTAACCGTCTTTTACTTTTATTTTTTTTTTGTTTTTTTACAACACTTTTCAGTCACGGCTGATTTGTCCTCTGCGTGAAAATTGGGGAACATTCTTCTCTCCCGCAAGAGCGCGTCGCCACAAGAGCATGCCACCCATGATTTTATTTTTTTAGTTTTTTTATTTCCTTATCAGAATGGCTTTCTTTCTACGAATTTTGCCAGGAACGTCATTCTGTGGGTTTTTTGGTTTCCGCTAAAAAATTTTGTAACACAACGGACCCGGTTTTATCGTTCTTTTCGAAAGATAGCACCCCAGCCCACCATCATGGTCCGAGGAAGGGGGGAAAGTTTTGGGCCCAAACGAGATTTAAACCCACTCGCACACTCCGCCCCGGGACTTTGGCATTTAAGGCCAGCGAGTTACCTCTAGAACCACCTATCCATCCCATAATGAAGACGAGGTAATGTGAGGAGGTAATGATAATGAGGATGAGGTAATGTTTAGAGGTAATGATAATGAGGATGAGGTGAAAGGTGTTACCATAAAAGTGCACTGGCGGTGTTTACTTGACAGGACAAGACTTTCAAACCCATTTCCCAATGAGCCACAGCAACGATTTTTGTAAAGCCCGCTGGAGTGTAACTAACCCTTTGTGAGTATATGATTTAAACCCCAAATGGCATTTCACCCATGACCCAATGTATTAACCACTGCACCACGTGCAGGTGGATTAAGGGCTCCCGCTGATGATGATGATAAGGATGATGATGGTGAACTGATAATGACGATGTCTTAAGATTTTTTGAAATGGTGGTGGTTTAATGTGAGGGTAGTGATGATGAGATGATGTTTATGATGATGATCATCATCAAACCCATCATCATCATCACCCCCATTATAAATCTCATCATCACATCATTATTATTTTTAAATATTATTATTTATTTTTAAATATTAATTTATTATTATTAATTAATTTTTCATTATCATTGTTATTTTTTTTCGGGTTTCTTTTAAACAAAATACAGCCTCTGAAAGCGGAAACAATGAAAGTTAGACCTAACCCCCCAACCTCAATAAACAACACATGCCTCAAAACAACCGGGGAAAATAGCAATAATAGCAATAACTTAACAACCAGTCTCTTTTTTCTTTCTTCTATCTTTTTTTTTTTTTTTTCTTCTAATAAACAAAACATCAATCAACCCATCCCACAAAATAAATTTCCCCCAAAAAAAAAGTGTGAGAAAAAAAAACCCTGGAAGACCGACCAGGGACATCCACCCCCACCACCACCACCTACAAAAAGGAAAGAAATGGCCATTTCCTCCCCCCCCACCCCACCCCACCCAAGAAAGCAGCTCCCAGCATAGTAGGAGGAGGGAGGGGGAGGAGGGGATTTTTTTCCGTTGGGCATAGAAGTGCGAGAAGGAGGAGGTAGGAGGGGGAAGGGAGCGATTGGAGGGAGTTTCCAGAGTCTGGTGGTGCTGCACACTAGCCGTTCACGGCGCCGTCCCCGCTGCTGCCCACCCCTTGACACCCCGCGCCATTTACGAGCGCTGCGCCTGAGGCCCCACTCGCGCCCCCGATGTCCCCATTGTTAGCCTTAGCAATCACGCAAAATCGACTCACTCGTTGTTTCTGTTGCTATCTGATTTTTGTGTCCCTTCCTCTCTTTTCTTTTCTTTTCCCTTTCTTGTTTTCGTGGTAGTAAATGGCTGTGTCGTTTGCTTGTGTTTCTCTGCTTTGGGGGGTGGGGGTGGTGGGTGTGGGGGGAGAGGGGGGGGAGGGGTGTGAAGTTGTGGGGCCCCGTTTTCTTTTCCTGCTGAGAGTGTATGTATAAGGACTCCCTGCTGAGGTTTTTCTGTACAGGTTTTTTTTCTGTTGTTTTTTTCTTGAAGTCTTTTGGGCTCCTTCTTTTTTTTTTTTTCTTGTTTTTTTTTTTAATCCCCTTGCATCGTTTGGTTTTGTGACTGATTTGGGTGGAAGTGTGCCCGGCTAGCAAAAAATTAACATTTAGGTGTTTCCTTTTTTAGCTTGTTTGGTTATTTTTTGGGGGTTGTTGTAGTTTCCTGCTTGGAAATGTGGACAGGAGAAAAAATGGGTTGTTTTTTTTTTTTTTTTGATGTCAAACTTCTTTGGCTTGTTTTTCTCTTTTCTCTCTCTTCTCCTCCTTCTTCTCTTTTTCTTCTGGGGCCCGTTTGTTGTGTGTGTGTGTGTGTGTGTGTGTTGTGGTGTGTGTGTGTGTTGTGGTGGGGTGTGTGTTTTGTGTGTGTGTTTTCAGGCTCACACAAAAACACTCACTTTGGTCTAATTTTCCCACTACACACACACACACACACACCACACACACACACACACACACACACACACACACACACACACACACAACACACACAAAACCAAAACTCAGAGACTGATAAAGAGAGGCAGAGGAGAAAAACATGCAAAAAGAAGACGAAAGAAAAAAAGGGCCACACGCGGCATTTTCGTTGAAAGAAAGGGACACACTACAGCTTATTCTTTGAAAAAAAGGGGAACAATCATACAGCATATCCTTTGAAAGAAAGGGACATCACTACAGCATTTTTTTAAAAAAAAGGGACATCCTACAGCAATATTCGTTGAAGAAAGGGACATCACTACAGCATATTCGTGAAAAGAAAGGGACTTTCACTAAAAGCATATTCTTTGAAAGAAGGGCCATCACGACACATTTTCGTTGAAAAAAGGGACATCACTACAGCAAATTCTTTGAAAGAAAGGCACACGACAGCATATTCTTTGAAAGAAAGGCCCTTTCACTACAGCATATTCTTTGAAAGAAAGGACATCATTACAGCCATTAAAACATAAGCACGTACACATCCAAGTTAAAAAGCAACAAAATACAAAAATATTTTAAGCCATTTAACTTACAAGGACTAAAGGGCAGGCCAGTATCCCCAAATCCACACACTAAACACACGCTCCCTTCCACACGGGGCACTTTTGGAACATAGGAAACACAATCATTATGTGCATGCATTTCATAATGTAAACAGATTATGATAACTCTCTCTCTCTCTCTCTCTCTCCTCTCTCTCTCCCCTCTCCCCTCTCTCTCTCTTCTCTCTCCTCTCCTCTCTCTTATAAATATATTTTATAAATATATATATATATATATATATATATCTGTGGGTCAGTTGGGAATTACTGTCATGCAATTGTTAAGCAACAGAATAGGGGGAATACAACTTTCTATAACAGAGAGTTTTCGATTTTCGGTAGGTAACTCTGAAAACGCCTTTTGGGAAAAAGGGAGGAATCGAAATATTTTGCTAGCACATGAGTCCCAAATTAACTTACCACAATCTTTTCCGCTCTTTCCTCACATACAAACCCTTCAGTTCATTTTGCTCACAACCCAAAATGTGCAACAATTTAGTACATATATTTTTCGAAAATTCAGCCCTTTTATACCAACAGATTAAGGGAAAGGAAAGGAAGGTTTCCCAATAAAGCATTGATAAATAAAAAAATTTTTTTTTTAAAAACCCTATAATTAAAGTTTGAAGCTCGGGAGGTTTTTTGTTCTTTTTTTTTAAGGAAAAAAAAACGAATTTGGGCATTTTCTCATGATCTGTATTTTATTTTCTGGTCAATAGTAAAAACCAATTTTTAAATTTTCAGCCTTACATGCCTTACCATTACACATCAATGTACAGACTTGTATAGACTGCTTTTTTGTGTGTGAAAACCAAATTACCATCTTGTTATCTTTACACATCCCAAGTCAAGCATTTCCGTGCAACAAGAGGAAAACTCCCGACTGTTTAAAATACAGAAAAATATTAAGTCAGCAGATCTTCCCCCAGCAAATTTGGGCAGAATATTTTATTATGGTGTAAGTAGGAAGAGCCAGTGCAGTTATTTGGCGTAAAGGGTGAAAAGATAGGGGGGGAAAAAAATTGCCTTAGAGAGAACCAGTAAAGTTTTAATTTTTTTTTTATTAGGGTATTTTCCCTTTTTTCTTTTTTTAAATCGACAAACTGTACATTCCCAAAAAACTCATAGCTTTATACTGCTAGTGCTGTCACTTCTATTGCTAGGGGTGTCAGTTTTATACTGCTGGTGCTGTTAGTTTCCTACTAAAAAGGTGTCAGCTTATACTGTTGGGGGCGCCCTTCAACTGCTGGGCTTTAAACCTACACTGGGCTAAAAAAAAAAAAACCAAAGGAGGATAAAAAAAGAAAACCGAAAATAAAAAAAAAATAGACAAACAAAGAATTGGGGGACAACCAAAAAAACATACAAAAAAATGAGGAAAATGAGCAAAAATAACAAAAAAAAAAAAAACAACAAAAAAAGAAACTCTGAAATAATAGTTAAAACCTACTACCCAAACCCATAACAACTTTTACATCATGGCTAGCACAGGCACTCATAGTCTGGGAAGACTATGGAGTTGCGCTCTAGTCTTTAGAGCGCAAAGCCCGGGCAAGTTATTGGGGGGGCAAACTGTTCCCATGCAGCAGACCCCCCCCCCCCCCTCTCCCCGGCACTGGAAATGAACCTTGGGGGGATTGACCGATCGAATGGTTCCAGTACCGTCGCAGGAGCCACCAAACGTTGCCCTATCCCACAGCCCCCGAGCCGCTCTGGGACTCCAACTCCCCCATTTTTCCTCAGGGATGGTGCTAAAACGACACCGTGTGCATGCTGTTTCTATAAATTTGTCATCCCCCCTACCGGCACACGATGGCCTACCTTCCGAAAGGTGGGGAAGGGGGTTTTTAAGGTGCGCAAAATGTTCTGCGTGCATTCCCAAAACGGGGCCTCGGGTTTGATTCATCCCAAGACGCATTCAGTTTGATTTTTTTGTCAAACGGGGGAAAAAGGGCAGGCGGGGCGACCAAACTCAAAAAAATTTTCATATTGGGCGGCGAAGTCTTAACCCAACCCGCCACCGTCCTTTTTTGGGCTGTAGCCACAACAAAAACAAACAGCACAGCAAAAAAAAGCCAATACAGAGGGGGGTTTTCCAAAATTTTTTCCACGTGGTACACATGGTGGTTTTGTCCCATTTTTTGGGCAGAAGAATGTCACCCCTCTGAAAAGTGACTTGGCGGGGCGTGTGCAGGGAACGGCATTGAGCCTGCGTGCCTCATTGGGGAGGTTTGAAAACTTCCAGCCCCCTTCTTTTTAATTGTTCTTTTCTTGGAGATTTGGGGTTGATTGGTGCAGTGGGGGGGACGGCTGGAAAAGGGGTTTAAAGGGTTTTTCTGCCCCTTTTTTGTTCCCCCTCTGTGTTTTTTGTTTGTCTCTGTCTGGGGTTCTTTTTTCTTTCCCCTCCCTCTCCCCCCTCTGTTGTGTGTGTGGGGTGTGTGTTTGTGGTGTGTGTGTGTGTGTGTGTGTGTGTGTGTGTGTGTGGGGGGTTGTGTTGTGTTTTGTGTGTTGGTGTCTCTCTCTCCCCTCTGTCTCTCTCTTGTCTCTCTCTCTCTCTTCTCTTCTCTCTCCTGTTCTCTCCTCTGTCTCTCTCTCTCTGTCTGCTCTGTTCTGCCTGTCCCCTCTCTGCCCTCTGTCTCTGTCTCTCTCCCCCTCTCTCCCCCTCTCTCTCTGGGGCTCTTTCCCCTTTCCCCCTCTTTTGTTCTTCTTCTCTTTCTCCCCCTCTCTCTCTCTCTCTTCTCCCCCACTTTCTCTTCCTCTCCCCTCCTCTCCTTTCCCCCCCCCCCCCCCCTTTACCTCATCGGCTGTTTTTTTTAGCATAATGTGCCCACCTTCTAAACGTGGCACCCCCAAATTCTGACATTGATGATATTCCAACTGTAAAAATAAAAGATTTGACTCTCATAAATTTCCAACTTTAAAAATAACTGTTCGATTTTCCCCAAATTAAAGTAACCCCATTTTACTCTCTGATATTCCAACAGTAATTAACAGATTCAAACATCTCCTGCTATTCCACCCGGGAATTATAGTTCCCTAACACTGATAAAATTCCAAATGAATATAAAGTTCTGATCTCGAAAATTTTCCCCAAATGAAAAAAACAAATTCTGACCTCTCAAACTTTCCCCAAAGCAATAAACAGATTCTAACTTCTATTGTATTCCAACGGAATAAACGGATTCAAACCATCTCGTGGTTTTTCCCCGCTGGGGGGGCTATAAGTAAACCTGAAAACACTGAAAACCGTGGGAAAACTTTAAAATTTTTCCTCAAGTTTCCCCCAGTATTAACACAAAGTTTCCCAACAGAGTCCGGAAAATTTATCCATCAATAACCCCCCCCAAAAAACAAAAAAACAAAAAAAACAGCCACTCGAAAAAAATTTTTCCTTTTTTCATGTTTTCCCAAAAACTGTGAATGAACATAGGGGGAATGGACAGACCTGTTTTTTAAAAAATCAAGGTCTCGATTTTCATATTATCATCATCATATAAACATACCCAATCTTTCATCATCATCATATCAATCATCATCATCCATATCACTACCATCATAATCTTTCTCATCACACCACCACCCCCACCAAAACTATCATGATATAAAAAAAATTTTGGAAAAATACAAAAGATAATTTTTTTAAAAAGTCCCAAAAAAAATTTTGGGGATAACTTCCCGCTGCCAAAAAATTTTAATGTTTAGAAACAGTCACTAGGGGGGGTAACACCTTTACAAAGGGGGTTTTTGTTGTTGTGTTGTGTTGGTGTTGTTTTTGGGTTTTGTGGTGTGTTGTGTGTTTGTGTGTGTGTGTGGTTGTGTTGTTTTTTGTGTGTGTGTTGGTGTTTGTGTATGGGGTTTGTGTGTGTTGTTCTTCATTTTAATGTCCTTCCCAAAACATGAATAAAACGTGTGTGTGTGGGGTGCTGTTTTTTTGTGTGTGTGTGTGTTTTTGTGTGGTGTGTGTGGTTGTTTTTTGGGGGTGTGTGTTGGGGGGGGCGAAACCGCCGCGCGCGCCGCGCAGGGTAAGCAGGGCCGATCATTAAAGGGAAATCTTTTTTTCCCATGATCAAAAAGTAAAAAAATAAAGACGTTTTTGACCTTTTTAGAAATAGAAAATACTTTTTTCCCAAAAACCCCGGCCTGACTATACAAATGATCCGTTAGTCTGATGTAACAACCCGAATGATTGTGTATTGATTTGGGGAAAAACGGTTGATTGAAGAACCAAAAGAAACCCCGGGCATTAAAATTTGTCCCGGGAATGCTATAAACAGTTGTACAGCACTCAACACACAAAAAAAAATTTTTAGGGGGGGCTTTGATTTTTTTTTGCAATAGAAAAGAAAACAACAGAAACCCCCCTATTTGCAAACAACGAAAACAAACACTTTTAAAAAGAAGACGGGGAGCAAAATAACCATCAAAAAAAAAAAGAAGAATGAAAAAATGACTGAACGAATAACGAATGAATGAAAAGAATAAAATGAAAATGAATAAAAGAATGAATGAATAATTAACAGAAATAAAAAGCAGAATGCTAAAAAAAAAAATATACGATAAAAAGAAAATCAAAAAAATAATAAACATTTAAAAAAAAAAAAAAATTTTCAAAATCACATTTTGACAAAAGACATTGGGAAAAGAAAAACAGGGAAACAAAACAAAAACCCAAAAAAATGAATGAATGAAAGCATGAATAAAAGAATGAATGAAAATAATGAAAAGGGAAAAAAAAAAAAACAAAAAAAGTACCCAAAAAAAAAGAAAAAAAAAAATTAAAAAATTTTAAAAAAAAATTTACTATAAATCTTCTTTTTTTTATTTTTTCTTAAAAAATTACATTGTGACAAAAAAAAAACCACCCCCAAAGGGGAAACAAAAAACACACACACACACAACGGGAAAGGGGGGCCAAAAAACTAAAAAAGACTTTTTTTGGCTCCCCCTGTTGTGGGGGGCGGAAAACCCCAAAAAAGAAAACCAGGCCACGCCCCCCCGGCCCCGTGCGGCGCGGCAGGCGGCAATTGGCGCGTGTTCGGTTTATTCAACGCCTTTTTCCCCGCTCCCGTGACTCCCCCCTTTGGCCCCGTGGTCCTAATTGAACGCCTTCAACCCCCCCGGGGGTCAAACGTCCCCTCCCCTTCCCCCCTTTGAACAGTGTGGAAAAGAAAGTTAAAAAATGCATGTGTCCCTGGGGCCCCCTTTTCTCTTCTTGAAATAATTTTATTTGGGGGGTTTGACCTGGCGCGGTTTTTTTTTTTTTTGGGGGGGGGGTGGTATGTGGGGGGACGCGAAGTGGTTTTTGGGAAAGGGGAAAAAAACTCGTTTTGTTTTTCCCCCTTTTTTTTTTTCGTCTTTTGTTTTCCCCCTTTTGTGCCCCCCCCCCCCCTTCTCCCCCCCATTTTCCCCTTTTTCCCTTTCCTCTCCCCTCCCACCCCCCTTTTTTGCCCTTTTTTGTAGCTCTTTCAAAAAGAAAGGCAGCGATTCCGTTTCAATTCATAGTCATGTTTTTTTTAAAAAACCCCACCCAGAACACTGGGGTCAGCCTTTGAAAATTAATATCACAAGGAATGACACTTGTATTTTTTCCCCTCTTTTTAAAACCCAAAAATTTCCCCCCCCCCCCTCACTAACACACACACAACACACACCCCAAAAAACACACAACAACACCACACACACCCCAAAAAACCCCAAAAAAAAAACCCCCCTTTCCCCCCCACCCCAAAAAAAAACCCCCCCACACCACCCCACACAAAACACCCACACACCACACTCACACACACACAACACACACCCCACCACACACACACACACACAAAACCACACACACACATACACACACACCCCACACCACACAACCCAAACCCCAGCCACCCAAAACTCACAAAACACACACACAAACCACACACAACACACCAAACACACCACACCACACAAAACCCCACACACACACACACCACAAAACCACACCACCCCCCAACACACACACACACCCCGGGGAAAATAAAAGGGAATCATTCCCAATGAAAAAATACAAAAACAGGGCAGGTAAAAAGAACAAAATACAAAAAGACGGGCGGGAAAAGGGGAAAAAAAGGGTAAATTTTTAGAACAAAAATCATGACCTTTTTTTCTGAAAAGAAATACGGGAAAATGTATTTTATTTTTTTAAATTAAAAATTTTTCTTTTTTATCGGGGGAAAATTTGGGAATAACAATCGTATGCTTTTTTTTTTTTTTTTCATCCCCCCTAAATTTTAGCTTTTTTTAAATGTCATCTAACCCCAAACCGGCACAGAGGGCCTACTCTTACAAAAGGGGGAAAAGGATTTAACGGGGGGCAAAAGGGTTTGTGGCGCTAAAAAAAGGGGGGGCCCTTGGGTTTTTTTAGTCTCATCCGAAAGCCCTTTTTTGGGGTGTGGAGTAAGCACTGATTTAAAACCCCCGATTTAAAAAACCCCTCGACCCCTCCCGGGAAAATCAAAACCGGGGGGCCGCCAAATAAAAAGATTTTAAAGGGTTTTTCTGTGTGTGTGTGTGTTTTTGGGGTGTTGTGTGTGTGTGTGTGTGTGTGTGTGTGTGTGGTGTGTGTTGTGTGTGGTGTTGTGTGTGACAAAGTCAAAGTCAAAGTCAAATCAAATTTTTTTTTTCAGATGGAAATTTTGAGTAAGCAAAACATTTTTTTTTTTTACCCAAACCATCTACATCAAGGCCATTGTTGCCGGTGGGAACAATAAAAAATTTTGACAAAACTGATACACAGGGGGGAAAAAGGGAAAATAAAAAAAAAGCAATAGTGCTTATTCCATTTCCCGATGAAAAAAAAATAAATAAAAAAAAAAAAAATCAATACTGTTAATAGGGTGCGGAGTGTTCAGTGGCTGTTCTATCGGGTTTTTACAGGGGGCCATCTTTTCCCCCAACCCTCCAACCCAAAACGAAGGTGGGTGGCAAAAATAATTTTGGGACGGGGGCGACAGAGTGAGATGGATGAAATTTTCAGGGGGACCCAAGCCTCGTAAGAGACCCAGTTTTCCCCTCACTGTGTGTTTGTCCGTCGATTCGAGATGATTCCCCAAAACACAAGAGAGGCGGCTGTTTCGGAAAAAAAGGGGGGGGAAATTTTAAATTTTAGTGGAGGCCCCCTTTTCCGCAGACATCCCCCATCTCTCGGCCTAAAAGGGGATAAGGGCGTCACGGGTTGGGGGATGTTCCCCAAAAGGGCCCCAAATAGCCCCCCGGCTCAGCACATAACGGACTTGCAAAGTCAAGCCCCTAGTCAAAAGTCATAGTGGAAAACTAAAAACAAACTGTGGGTTTGGTTTTTTCCCTGAGGGGAAAAAACACTGATCATACAGCCTCTCACTTTGTTTTTTGCCCCCCCACATAAAAGGTTTGATCAAGAACGGGGGTAAAGCCCGGGGGCCCACACCTTGTACTAAAGGGGCTGTTCAACTCACAAAAGATTTTTTTTTTTAAAAAAAAAGCAAAAAAAAAAAATAACAAGCAAAAATTTTTATTTTCCCTCTTCTCTGTCTGTTTGTCTGCTCCTTTCCCCCGTCTCTCCTGTCCCTGTCTGTCTCTGTCTCTCTGTCCTTTTGTCTGTCCTCTGTCGTCTATCGGGCTGTCTGTCGTTTCGTCTGTTGTTTTTTTCGTTTTCCCCTTTTTCTGTCCCGTTGCCCCTCTCTTCTCTCCTCTCTCTCTCCCCTCTCTCTCTCTCTCCTCTTCCCCTTTTCTCCTTCTCTCCCCCTCCCTCCCTCCCCCCCTCCCTCCCCCCTCGGTTTTTTTTTTAAAAATTTTCTTATTAAATATTTCTGTTTTATTCTTGTCTGGGTTTTTTGCTACTTGGTACGGTTTTTCCCGCTCTTGGTTTTTGGATTTTTACTTTTTTTTTTCTCAGCTAGTTTTTTTTTTTTTTATTTTTATCTTACCCTTAAGGGGGGGACTGGATGTAAAAAAAAAGCACACGAGTGTTTATTTATCATCCTCGAAATAAAAAAAATTTTCCCTTTTGCCTTGCCTTCCCTTTTCCTTCCCTTTTCCTTTCCCCCTTTGCCTTGCTTCCTCTCTCTCTCTCCTCCTCTCTCTCCCCTCTCCTCTCTCCTCCCTCCCCCTTTTCCCTCTTCCTCTCTCCTTTTCTTCTCTCTCTCTCTTTTGCCAACTTTAAAAACCTGTTCCGCTTTTCGTAAGATGGGCCCCGTGTGCCGGGGGGAACAGATGACAATTTTTTACAAAAATTTTCATACACAGGGGGCCGGGGTGAAAAAAAGCACTGTTGCTTATTTGTTATCCTCAAATAAAAAGAATAAATTTTTCTCCCCCTCTCCTCTTTCTCTCCCCCCCCCCTTCCCCTCTCCTCTCTCCCCTCTTTTTTCCTCTCCCCTCTCCTTCTCCCCTCCCCTTCTCTTCTCTCTCCCCCCCCCCCCCTCTCTCTCTTTTCCCCCTCTTTGGTTCGAGCCCGGGGCGAAAATTTTTTTCCGGGGGTTTAACATCAGTGCTCCATCCATTTTCCCCAAAAAAACCTTTTCGGATGAGACTTTAAACCAAAGGCCCCGTGTGCGAACGAAACGCAAAACATCTTGCGCAAAAACTTTTAAAACCTGTTCCGCTTTTGAAAAAGGGCCCTCGTTTCCCCGGGGGGAACAAAAGGGACATTTACAAAACGCATACACACGGGGACTGGATGAAAAAAAAAGCACAAGAGGTTTAAACCCCTTAATCCTCGATAAAAAAAAAATAAAAAAGAATCTCCCTCCTCTCCTCTTCTCTCTCTCCCCCCATCTCCCTCTCTTCCCTCTCCTCCCCTCTCTCTCCTCTCTCTCCTTTTCCCCCGCATCCTCTCTCCTCTGCTTTTTTTTCTCCCCCCCTTTCCCCTTTCCCCCCCCCCCCCCCCCCCCCCCCCCTTTTTTTCCCCTCCCCCCCCAAAAAAAACCCCTTTTTCCAAAAAACCCCTTAAACCCCCCCCCTGCACCCAATTTTTTTTGGGGGGGGGTTTCCCCCCCTTTTCTTTTTTTTTCCCCCTTTTTTTCTTTTTTCCCCTTTTTTTCCCCTTTTTTTCCTTTTTTTTTTTTTTTTTTTTCCCCCCCCCTTTCCCCGGGGGGGCCCTTTTTTTTGTTTTTTTTTGGGGTTTTTTTTTAAAAAAAAACCCCCAAAAAACCCCCCCCGGGGAAACCCCAAAAAAAAAAAATTTTTCCTTAAACCTTTAAAAAAAAAATTTTTTTTCCCCCTCTTTTTTTTCCCCCCTTTTTTTTTTCTTTTTTCTTTTTTTTCTTTTTTTTTTTTTCCCCCTTTTCCTTCCTTTTTTTTTTTTTCCCCTTTTTTTTTTATTTTTTCCCCCCTTTTTTTTTTTTTTTTTTTTTTTTTTTTTTTTTTTTTTCCCCCGGCCTCTGGTTCCTCCTTTTTTGTGTTGTTATTTTTGGGGGTTTGTTTTGGGGGGGGTGGTTTGTGTGTTTTGTGTGTTTGTGTGGTGGCGGTGGTGTGTGTGTTGGTTTTTTGTGTGTGTTTTTAAAAAAAAAAAAAACAAAAAAAAAAACTAACAAAGCAGCCAGCAAAAAAGCTAACAAAAAAAGGTAAAAAAAAAAAATAAAAAAAATAAAAAAGGTAACAAACAAAATTAATAAAACTTAAAAAAAAAAACTATACGTGGAATTTTTTTCTTCTTTTTTTTCTTTTTTTTTTTTTTTCCTTTTTTCTTTTTTTTCTTCTTCTTCTTCTTTTTTCTTTAAATTTTTCATTATTATTATTATCCATCATTAATTTTGGGGCTACAGCAGCTTCAATTTTGGGGGTTTACGGGCGAAGTTTTGCCTTTTTTTTTAATTGGAAAATGAATGTTCACTGGTTTGCGTTACGACTTGCTGTTAAAACCCCCCCTTTTCTAAATGTTTCCCAAATGATCGACAATAATGTCCAATGCATGCCCCCCAATGTAAAAAAAAACCCCGTGAACTTTTTAAAATCAACCGGTGAAATGTCATACAAAACGACCCAAAAAAAGGGGTTTATAGATCTATCTATCATCTATCTATCTATCTATCTATCTATCACTTTTTCCCATTATCTATCTACCCTATCTGTCTACTATCATAAATTCTATCAAATCTTCTATTTTCTATTTTAAAAAAAAAAAAAAAAAAAAAAAAAAAAAATCTACTATCTATCTACCCTATCAAACTACCCCCGTTTTCTGGCGCCCGCGGGGGGCACCCCGGAAACTTGACAACCATTCCCCTCCTTCCTCTCCGTTCTGCCTTTCTCAACATTTTCTAAAGTTCTACCTGCCCCATTCCTGATGTTGTCCCCCTCATCTTTTCCCCTTGGGTTTTCCTGTCTCTTTTTTTCCTCCGGGACAGTGCCTTGCTTTATTTTTTTAAAAGTTTTTTTGATTTTGGTATCCCCCAAAACCCTTTTAAAAGTTTTTACTTTTTTTAAAAAACGATTGTTGGGTTTTTTTAAAGGCCCTTTTTTTTTCTGGATTCTGTTATGCACGTCGTGTAAACACGAACGACGGACACTGTAGCCCCAAGTGGGGTTTAAAACCCTTTGACTTCAATCCCCATGGGTTCATGAAGTCGTGGGGGGTTTTTAAACCGGGGGGGGGGTTGGTGAATTAAAAGGGTAGGAAATTTTTACAATTTTCCCCCCAACAAATTTGGTGGACCTGCAGTGCCTTTTTTTATAAATATAATATATAAATATATATATAAAATATATTATATATATATGCAAGAGATCAAAGATGCACTTTTAAACCCCCCAAATTTTAATTTTTTTCATTTGGTGAGCCCCAGAAACACAAACATACCCGCATGCATCCCGAACCCCGGAATGTGGCTCCTTCATGGGGGGGAAAAATTTGGCCGCATAGGGGCAAAAAAATATCTCCCCCTCGGTAAACCTCGGGCTCTAGTCGGGAAAATTAAAAAAACCCAAACCCCCAAAAAAACCCCCTCCGCAAAAAAACCCCCCAAAACCCCACACAAAACAACACACACACCCCCCACACACCCAAAACAAAACACACACACACACACACCCCACCACAAAAGACAACCCCCCCCCCCTTAAAAAAAAAAAAAAAACCCCAAAACCCAAAAACAATAACCAAAAAAAAAACCAAAAAAAACACACCCTCCAACCCCCACACCCCCAAAAAAACACACAAAAAAACACCCAAAAAAAAAAAACAAACAAAAGAAAAAACCCCAAAAAACCCCCCCCCCCCCCCCCCCCAAAAACAACAAAAAAAACAACAAGAAAAAAAAAACCCCCAACCACGAACGTGATCGGGCTTACAAAAAAAAAAACATGAATGCAAAAAAGGGGGAATATTTTGCAGGTTTTTCTTCTATTTTCCCCGGGGAATTTCTTTGGGCATTGATTGAAATGTATTGAAAGGGTATTGTATTTTTATTGTATTGAAAAAATTTTTTGGAAGGAAAATTTTGGAAGGTAGGGGTATGGGTTTGTAATTTCATTGCATTGCATTGCTTTTTTTTGTATTGCATTGCTTTGCTTTTGCTTTTCTTTTTATTGTATGTATCGTATGAAATCTTTATCGTATCGTACGTACGAAATCGTAAATTTACCCCGGGATGCATGGGGATCGCATCGCATCCATCGCATCGCAACGCATCGCATCGCATCGCATCGCTCCACCATCGCATTTTTCCCGTATATCATTTGTAGTTTTTTTTGGGTACGCAACTATGTATGGTGCGGGTTGCCGAAAACATATTGTATTGTTTTGTTTTTGCATTGTTTTGTATTGTATTGTATTTTCGTTGCATTGAAAAACATTAAAATTGTATCCTTTTTTTTGAATTGAAAATCGCATTGTAAAGAAATTTGTATCCCAAATTTTCAATGGGGGTGTTTTCTCTGCAGTATTTGGACTTTTCCCAGGGAAAAAAATTTTCGTCGCCGCAAGAGCAGCGCCACCCTTTTTTCCCCTGTTTTGTCGTGTCAGAAGAATAGCCTAATCAGGGGAGTGAAAGCCTTACTTCAAGATGAAGGACTATGCAAAAAAAGGGGGTTTAATTTAAAAAAGGGGGAAAAATCGTGAGGTGTTTTGTGGGTGTTGTGTCAATAGGTAATTTGGGCAACATAAAAAACAACAGTATTTATACCAAACGAAGTTAATAATCGCGAGGGGTGGGAGAGAAAGGGGAGGGGGGGGGGGGGGGGGGGGGGGGGGGGGGGGGGGGGGGCAAAAAGGGAAGGGCCCAAACCAAGCAAGGAAAATTTTTTTTATTCGGGGGTAATGAAAAAGGATTCGCGCTTTTTTAACCCCTCCCCCCCCTAACAGGGATAAGATCAAGATAAAAAACCCACCTACATCTCCTTTAACTAAACAAAAAAAAACAACGAAGAAATTCCCCAAAAAAAAGAAAATTTACCCATACCAAACGAAGATAAGAAAAAAAGGACAGCAAGACTAAAAAAGGTAATTTTAAAAATTTCGCTCATTTAGAAAAAAAAAAATTTAAAAAGGGAAAAATCAAATTTAAAAAAAAAAAAATGATTTTAAAATTTTTTTTTTTAAAAAATTTAAAATTAAAAGCAAACAAGAGAACTAACGAGGTTTTTAAAAAATAAAACATCAATCCACCCCACCTACAAAAAAAATAATTTAAATTCCAAAAATAACCCCTTTTGATAAAAGGGATAAAATTTTAAAAATATCCCCTAGGGGGGGATAGAGAGAGAGGAGAAAAGGAGAGGGGGGAGAGAGAGAAAAAAGAGAGAGAGAAGAGGGAGAGAGAGAGAGAGAGAGAGAAAGAGAGAGGGGAAGAGCAACCCGACAGACGACAGACAGACAGACAAAAGACACATACACACACACCAAAACCACCACACACACACCAACCCCAACACACACAACCACACCCACACACCCCACCACACACAACACATAAAAGAAGAGGAGAGGAGAGAGAAGAGAGAAAAAAGGGGGAAAACACACACACCACACCAAACCCACAACCAACCCCCACACACCACCCAACACACACAAAAGACAAGACAGGACAGAGACGAAGAAGAGACGAGCAGTTTTTTGGACAAAAAAGGGAAAAAAACTGCTATAAAGACCTATGCCCCTAGCAAAAAGTTCTGCCCCCTTTTTAAACTTTTTTCCCTTTTTTATGCCCCCTGGTCTATCCCCTTTTTAAAACGAAAGTGTTTGATCAAAGAAAATTTTGTTGCAAAAAAAAATGCACCCCAAACCATCAAAAACAGTGTGGGTGGGGGGGGGAAAGGGGGGGGGAGGAGGGGGGAGGGAGCGACCCGGGTTCAGAAAACCCCCATTAAACCCGAAAGTCTTTCGAATAGGGTGAAACCAAGGTCCGTGTACAACGCACCAGAATCTTGGCCCACGTTAAACCTGTTCCCCTTTTTTTTTTAAAAGTAGGCCATTGTGTCATTAAGGGGGAAAAGATCCCCAAAAATTTTCAAAAATGCGTACAATGGACGGGGGGGAAAAAGCCAAAGGGGGGGGTTTTTTCCAAAATTTTTCCCGATATAAAAAAATAAATAAATAAAAAAATAAATAAATAAAAAATTTTTTCCCCCAAAAGGGTTTGGGCTTTTTAAGCTGTTTACCCCTCTGTGTGGTCCCCTTTTGGGTTTAAAACTCTGGGCTTGTGGTGCGTTTACACTCTGTGTTTTTTTTGTGGGGGTGTTTACCCCTCTGTGTTTTCTTGTGATGCTGTTTACAAATAGTTTTTGTTGTGCTGTTTTTTAAACTCTGGTTTTATTGGGGTTTCTGTTTACACTCGTGTTGTCTTGTGGTTTCTGTTTACACCCCCTGTGTTGTCTTGTGGTTTTCTGTTTTTCACTCGTGTTGTCTTGTGGTGCTGTTTTTAAACCCCTAGTTTTTGTGGTGCTGTTCACACCCTTTAGGGCTTGTGGTGCTTTTTTACACTTTTGTGTTGTCTTGTGGTGCTGTTTACACTTCTTGTGGTGGGGTTTCCCCACTTGAGTTTTGGGGGTGCGTTTACACTCTGTGTTGTCTTGTGGTGCTTTTTTACACTAGTCTTGTGGTGCTTTTTTCACACTTGATCTTGGGGGTGCTTTTTTAACACTCTTGTTGTCTTGTGGTGCTTTTTAAACAAAAAGTCTTGTGGTGCTGTTCACACTTGAGTCTTTTTGGTGCTGTTTACACCCCTGTGTTGTCTCGTGGTGCTGTCTAAAACTCTGGTCTTTTTGGTGCTTTTTTACATTCTGGTTTTGTAGTGCTGTCTACACTCTGGTTTTGGGTGGTGCTGTTTGTAGGCTTTTTTTTAGTGTTCACGGGGTTTTTGGTGTTTCTGTTTGGGGGCTGTGGGTTTGCTGTTTAAAAGGCTGTTTTTTTTTTTTATTTTTTAATTTTTTTTTTTTTTAAAATATTTTTTTTTTCTTTTATATCAAAGGATAACAGAATAAGAAACATGTGTTTTTTTTTTTTTCACCCGGGGTTCCCCCTTGTGAATGCAGTTTTTAAATATTGCCCATCTGTTCCCACCGGCACACGAGGGGCCCTTTACTCTTACAAAAAAGCGGAACAGGATTTAACGTGTGCGCAACTGTTTTTGCGTGTGTTATCACACGGGGCCTGGGTTTTAAAAGACTCATCCAAAGGGATTTTTGGGGAGGGGGGAAAGTGGGCACTGATGTTACCCCCGGGGGAAAAATCTCCTCGACCGGATTCGAACCCCGGTCGTCAAATTGCCAGCGCAATTTTTCTGACCACTGGGCTATCCGCCCCCCTTTTATGCCGTTTACAGGCTGTTTTTTTTTTTTTATCCTTTTTATTTATTTATTCAAATACCACTTTATGTCACAGGGAGATTTCTTGCATAAGATTAGGCTGCTCTCCCCGGGGAGAGCGTGTCGCCACAAAGGGAGCGCCTACCCAAATTTTTTTTTTTTCTTTTTCCTGCTGCAATTGTATTGTTTCTCAAACAGGGGGGTTTTTTTTTTTTTTTTTTTTTTTTTTTTTTAAATATTTTGCCAGGGAAAACCCCTTTTTTGTTTGGGGGCTTTCACGTACGCTAAAAAAAAAATGTTTTTAACAGTGGGGGGCCCTCGGTTATTGTCTATCTGAAAGACTGACCCAAACCCCCCCCCAAGTTCTAATGAAGGGGGGGGGAAGTTTTGGGCCCCCAAAGGGGGTTTTAAAAAACCAAGACACCCGACCCGGTTTTTTTGTTTTTTTAAATGGCGCGTTACCTCTAACCCCCGTTTCCCCTAGTTCTTTAGTGTCTGTGTGCCAGTCCCCGGGTTGGCCTTGTTCCTTGAGAACAAAATTTTGCAATTGTGCGAAAATGCCCCTGTTTTGTCATGGCGGGTTTTTTTTTGAAAAACGTTTGCGGCAGCTTTTAGGAAGACTATGTCACCTATTTTTTCTCTCGTTTTTTTTTTTTTAAACCCCCTAGATTTTTTGGGAAAAGATACCCGTACCTTTAGCTCCTCTCTTGGGGGGCCCTACAGCCTTGGGGTTTTTTTCAGGGTTTTTTTTCTCCATCGGCCACAAATTTTTCCTGGGGGGGGTGAATAGGAAAAAACCCCTTTTTTGGAGTGGGTCGCCTTTTCCGGTTTTTCTTACCACAGGGACACATAAGGGAAAGGAGCCCATTTTTGTTTGTGGACATTTTGGGGTTTAGCCTTTGTGCCCAGTGTTAGTTTAAAAAATGACTTGTTCTTCTCTTTTTAGGGGTGGTAGTCATTTTCCCTTTTTACTCTAGGTCGGGCCATAGATTTGTGACGTCTTCTTTTTTTTTGGGAAATTTTAGGCGTTTTTAAAGCTGTTCTTTTTTTGTTTCCCCCGGGTTTTTCAAGTCCACAGCCTGTTCAAATTTCCGGTATGCCAATGGGAGGAGGGGGAAAAAAAAAAAACCCTGGCTTTTGACAGGGGTTTTTTTCCATGCCTTTTTCAATTTGGGGGGGAAAAATGTTTTTTTGCCAACCAAAGGGTTTTTGGGGGCAGCACAACAAACATCCCTTTTGGGGGCAGCCATTTCCCTACGGGGGAAAAAAGGGTGTTTTGGGGAAAAAAAACACACACACAACCCCCACAAAAAACACACCACACCAACCCAAAAACACACACACACACAACACACACACATTTTAAAACACACACATGTACACCAAAACAAAACAAGTACAAAACACACAT
>CM060324.1:53834318-53849318 GCA_030674155.1 Stramonita haemastoma
CTGTCAGTCACAGAGAGAAAAGACTTCATTCTCTGGCATTGAACCCCCCCCCCCCCACCTCCCCTTACTCCTTCCCTCCCTCCCTAAGACTTCCAGTTCCTCTCATTGCTTCCAGCTCTTTTTATCTCATTAGCTAAAATGGTTTAAACAGGTGCAATGCTGCTTCTTTCTTGTCTGTTGGTCTGTCTGTTTGTCGGTTGTTGTGTGTGTGTGTGTGTGTTGTGTGTGTGTGTGTGTGTGTGTGTGTGTGTGTGTGTGTGTGTGTGTGTGTGTGTGGTGTGTGTGTGTCTGTGTGTGTGTGTTGTGTGTGTTGTGTGTTGTGTGTGTGTGTCTGTCTGTCTGTCTGTCTGTCTGTCTGTTGTCTGTCCTTGTCTCTTCTGTCTGTCTGTCTGTCTCTCGATGAACTATTATCCTTGTATATGAAAAATTATCCATTCTCTCTCTCTCTCTCTCTCTCTCTCTCTCTCTCTCTCTCTCTCTCTCTCTCTCTCTCTCTCTCTCTCTCTTCTCTCTCTCTCCTCTCTCTCTCCTCTCTCTTCTCTCTCTCCTCTCTCTGTCTGTCTGTCTGTCTGTCTCTGTCTGTCTGTCTGCTTCTTTCTGTCTCTGTCTGCTCTGTCTGTCGTCTGTCTGCTCTGTCTGTCTCTGTCGTCTGTCTGTCTGTCTGTCTTCTCTCTCTCTCTCTCTCTCTCTCTCTCTCTCTCTTCTCTCTCTCTCTCTCTCTTCCTCTCTCTCTCTCCATTAATACTGGTGGTTCAAAACCAGAGTAAGGTTGTCCATTCCCATTTCTGTTCTCTATCTCTCTCAATGCCAGAAGATCAGAACGTCTGCCCTTTGAAAGTCTGTCTATCATTGTCTGTCTGTCTGTCTGTCCGTCTGTCTTTCTGTCTGTCTGTCTATCTGTCTGTCTGTCTGTCTGTCATCTGTCTGTCTGTCTGCATGCATGCATGCATGCATGTCTGTCTGTCTGTCTGTCTGTCTGTCTGTCTGTCTGTCTGTATGTATGTATGTGCAGGAGCACTAAATGAAGTGCTTCAGTTTCAGTCATTTGGAAACCAGATTACCATTCTTTTACTTTTTTTTTTTTTTTACAACACTTTGAGTCACGGCAGATTTCTCTGCGTGAAATTTGGGCTGCTCTCCCCGCAGAGAGCGCGTCGCCACAAGAGCAGTGCCACCCATGATTTATTTTTTTAGTGTTTTTATTTCCATTATCAGAATGGCTTTTTTCTACAGAATTTTGCCAGGGACAGCTCTCTTATTCCTGTGGGTTCTTTTGGGTGCGCTAAAAAATTTGTGTAACACACGGGACCTCGGTTTATCGTATCTTTCGAAAGACTAGCACCCAGACCACCACTCATGGTCCGAGGATGGGGGGAAAGTTTTGGGCCCAAACGGGATTTGAACCACCGCACACTCCGACCCGGACTTTGCGCTTTTTAGGCCAGCGAGTTACCTCTAGACCACCTATCCATCACCACTAATGAAGACGAGGTAATGATGAGGAGGTAATGATAATGAGGATGAGGTAATGATGAGGAGGTAATGATAATGAGGATGAGGTAAAGGTGTTACCATAAAAGTGCACTGGCTGTGATGCTACTTGACAGGACAAGACTGTCAACCCCAGTCTTCCCAATGAGCCCACAGCAACTGACTCTGGGTAAGAGCCGGCTGGAGTGCTAACTAACCCTGTGAGTCTTATGAGATTTGAACCCATGGCATTTGAGCCATGAGCCCAATGTTTTAACCACTGCACCACGGTGGCAGGTGGATTAATGCTGCTGCTGATGATGATATAAGGATGATGATGGTGAACATGATGATGACGATGATCGTTTATATGTTGATATTGGTGGTGGTAATGATGATGGTAGTGATGATGATGATGATGATTTATCACATATCATCATCATCATCATCATCATCATCATCATCACTCATTCATCATCATCATCATCACCACATCATTATCATTATTATTATTATTATTATTATTATTATTATTATTATTATTATTATTATTATTATATCATTATCATTGTTATTATTTTCAGGTGTTTGTTACAAAATACAGCCTCTTAGCGGTAACATGGAAAGGGTTAGACCTAACTCCCAACCCTCAATAAACAACACATGCTCTCAAAACAACCGTGAAATAGCAATAATAGCAAATAACTTAACAACCACTTTCTCTTTTTTCTTTCTTCTATCTCTTTTTTTTCTTCTTCTAATAAACAGCAGTCATCACATCACATCACATCCCACAAAACTAAGTAGCCCTAACGTGTGAGAAAAAGAACCCTGGAAGACGACCAGGGACACCACCACCACCACCACCACCACAAAAAAAGAAAGAAATCGGCCATTTCCTCCCCACCCCACCCCACCCTACCCAAGAAAGCAGCCATCCAGCCATAGTAGTGGGAGGAGGGAGGAGGGAGGAGGGATTTTTTTTTTCCGCTTGGGCAGCTGAGAGTAGCGAGAAGGAGGAGGTAGAGAGTGAAGGGAGCAGATTGGGAGGGAGTTTCCAGAGTCTGGTGCTGCACACTGCCGTCACGCTGCCCGTCAGCTGCTGCCCACCGCCATGACACCTCCGGCAGCCATGACGAGCGCATGCGCACTGAGGCCGCACGTGCGCCACCGGATGTCCCCAGTTGTTAAGCCTTGAGCAAGGCACGCGGACTCACTCGTTGTTGCTGTTGCTACTACTGAGTTGTGTGTCCCTTCCTCCTCTTTTCTTTTCTTTTCTTCCTTGTGTTCGTGGTAGTAGTGGCTGTGTCGTTTGCTTGTGCTTTCTCTTGGCTTTGGGGGGTGGGGTGGTGGGGGGGGTCAGGGGGGGGGGGAGGGGGGTGTGAAAGTTGTGGTGGACACGTTTTCTTCATCCTGCTGAGAGTGTATGTATAAGGGACTCCCTGCTGAGTCGTTTCTGTACAGGTTTTTGCTGTTGTTTGCTTGATGTCTTTGGTCTCTTTCTTTTTTTTTTTTTTTTGTTTTTTTTTTAATCCCCCTTGCATCGTTTGGTTTTGTGGACTGATTTGGGGTGGAGAGTGTGCCAGGCCTTAGCAGACAAAAGTAACATTTGAGGATGTTTCCTTTCAGCTCTGTTTGGTTTTTTTTGGGGGGTTGTTGTAGTTTCACTGCTTGTGAAATGTGGACAGGAGGAAAAATGGGGTTTTTTTTTTTATTGATGTCAATCTTCTTTGGCTTGTGTTCTTTTTCTCTTCCTTCCCTCCTTTCTTCTCTTTTCTTCTGTGCCCGTATGTGTGTGTGTGTGTGTGTGTGTGTGTGTGTGTGTGTGTGTGTGTGTGTGTGTGTGTGTGTGTGTGTGTGTGTGTACACAGGCTCACACAAAAACACTCACTTTGGTCTAATATCACTTCACACACACACACACACACCACACACACACACACACACACACACACACACACACACACACACACACACACACACACACACAAGGAACTCAGAGACTGATAAAGAGAGGCAGATGGAGAAAAACATGCAGAAGAAGACGCAGAAGAAAGGGACCATCACGACAGCATATTCTTTGAAAGAAAGGGACATCACTACAGCATATTCGTTGAAAGAAAGGGACATCACTACAGCATATTCTTTGAAAGAAAGGGACATCACTACAGCATATTTTTAGAAAGAAAAGGGACATCACTACAGCATATTCTTTGAAAGAAAGGGACATCACTACAGCATATTCTTGAAAGAAATGGACATCACTACAGCAACTTGAAATAAGGCATTCACGACACAATGTTAAAAAGACATACAAAAGATATTCTGATACAAGCTCGCAGATTTTTCTAAAGAAGGGACTCATCAGCATAGCTATTTTGAACAGAAGACACTCATTTAACAGGCACATTGAACATAGGCACACACATCATCAAGTTTTAAAAGAAACCAAATATATAACTACTATCTACCATTGTCTTACTGGTCTCTGGGCAGGCTCTGTATGCTTCCTTCTCTACCTACTCCACTCCTCCTCTTCACATCAGCACTATTAATCATACCAAATATCATTATTCTATCATTTCTATATATCTTAAACCAGATCTATGTAATCTCTTCTTCTATCTCTCTCTCTCTCTACATCTATTCTCTCTATGTCTACTATCTATTCTCTATATTTCTATATATATATATATATATATATATATATATATATATATATTATATATTATTGTGGGTCAGTTGGGAATTACTGTCATGCAATTGTTAAGCAACAGAATGAGGTGGGAATACACCTTTCTATAACAGAGAGTGTCGAATTTCGGTAGGGTAACTCTGTAACGCTTTTGGAAAGGGAGGAGATCGAAATATTTTGCTAGCACATGAGTACCATTACTTACCAGCTAGATCTCGCTCTGTCTCTCACATACAAATCATTCAGTTTCATTTTGCTCACAACCCACAATTGTTCAACAATTTAGTACATATGTTTTCGATAATTCAGCCTTTTTACCAACAGATTAAGGGAAAGGAAAGGATAGATTCAATAAAGCATTGATGATAGAAAATATGTTTTTTTTAAAAATCACTATAATTATGTTTGAAGACTCGGGAGGTTTTTTTGTTCTTTTTTTTTTTTAAGGAAAAAGATACGAGAGTTGTATTTTCTCATGATCTGTATTTTAGTTTCTGGTCAATAGTAATACGCAAGTATTTCTATTCAGGCCTTACATGCCTTACCATTACACTATCAATGTACAGACTTGGTATAGACTGGGCTTTTTTTGTGTGTGAAAACCAAATTACCATCTTGTTAGTCTTTATACATTCAAGTCAAGGCAGTTCCGTTTGCATCAAGAGGAAAACTCCTCGACTTGTTTAAAATACATGATAATTATATAAGTCAGGCAGATCTTCCACAGCAAAGTCGTCAGAATATTTTATTATTGGTGTAAGGTAGGAAGGAGCCAGTGCAGTTATTGGCGTAAAGGGTGAAGATGATAGGGGGAAAAACATTGCCTTAGAGAGAACCAGTAAAGTTGATCTTTCATTAGATATTTCTTCTTTTTTTTTTTTAAATCGGACAAACTGTTCGATTCCTCAAAAAGCTCATAATCCTAAGAATGAACTGATGACAGACGTTTCTTTCAAAGTAGCATCATTTGAGCTGCTGTTGGCTTTGTATGCAAATTGGTGTGGCGAGAAGATGCCCTTTCAAAATGATTCCTTCAAATCATTAAAATTTCATTAGTGCTGGAGTGAGAGCTACAGGTATGTCAATCATTTAGGGATTTGGGGTGATTATTTTCCGGAAAAGGACAAATAAATGATTTTTTTCCAGAGACTGGGTATAATGGCACGCTTTTGGAGAGAGAGAAAACAAATCACAAAATCATGACACAGCTGTTCAGCACAAGATTTTAAAAACCGCCCACAAACGCCATCCACACCCACACCTTTCCTCACATGCAATGCTTTAAATACTGATTCCACATCTTTAGCATCAAAGATAAAAATCTCCATCATCTGTATCAGCATTATCATAAACACTTTTTTCGCAGGTTAAAAAGAACACAATCAACTCATGTAGAGTATCTTGGAATATTTCAAATCAACTACAGGGTGATAATTTCTCAGCAACAATACTGAAATGATGCTGCTTTTTATTTTATTTAATATTTTGTATCGAGGATAATGGAATAAGCACTCATGCGCTTTTTTATATCCAGCCCCAATTTGTATGCAGTTTTGTAAATATTGTCATCTGTTCCCACCGGCGCACAATGACCTACACTTACGAAAAGCGGAACAGGATTTAAAGTGTGTGCAAGAATGTTCTGCGTGCGTTCGCACACGGGGCCTCGGTTTACAGTTTCATCCGAAAGACTTTTGGAGAGAGTGGAGTCAGCACTGATGTTAACTCCAGGGGAAAAATCCACCCGAAAGGGAATCGAACTCGGGTCATCAAATTGTGAGCGCAATGTTCTGAACACTAGGCTATCCCGTTCACCTCTCAGTCTATCTGGTGAACATTCTCAGCAGCACTACTCAAATGATACTTTCTATCTCTCTGTCTCTCTGTGGCGTGCGGCCTGTTTCTGCGGAAAGCGTGACACAGTGAACTGTGAAGAGTCAAAGGCAGACAACAGAAGGGGAAGGAGGGGGGGGGGGGGGGTGAGAGGAGGGAAATGGCGGGGCGGGATCTGGCTGCTCAGGCGGAAGTCATCATCAGGCCAGCTGCACGTGACAGGAAGTGAACACCTTCCGGCTGACGAGGTAAATCAAGGTCAGGGGACATGGCAGGACCGCCACACGACTAGCGCCACCGCACGAAAGGTATGCACCCCCCTCTGCCTTGTTTCCCCTATGCTTGTACTGCACAAGCAGAGAACCCCTGCTATGCCTTCTACTAGTCCCCCTTCCCCCTTTCTCCGTTCTTAGGCCTATTTCTCACCAAACAGTTTGGAATCATTAGTTTTAACATCTGCTTTCTGATCTCTCTGTCCCGCCTCTACCCCCCCCCCCCCCCTCGCCTGTCCTTTTTTACCTGTGACTTTTTCCTCCCTCCACCCCCTCCCGCTCCTTCATGACCAAGTTGCGGCCTGTCTCCATCCTACGACATAGGCTGAAAGTCTGCTCTCTCTTCTTTCTCATGACCGGAACGGTCGTGGAGGAGACATGAGAGACGATTCTGCAGCCAGCCGTCGCCATCCAGCCCTGTCCTTCTGCCTTCCGAATAATGAGTGTTGGACTGTCCAGGTGGGTCCACTCTTGATGTTATCCATCCAGCTTTTTGGTTTGTATCTGCTTAGAAGGTCATTATTCCCTGTTTGAGCCTGACAGTGCTAGTGCTGTCAGCTTCATACTGCTGGTGCTGTCAGCTTCATATCGTGCGTCAGTTGCTGTCGTCAGCTTCATACTGCTGGTGCTGTCAGCTTCATACTGCTGGTGCTGTCAGCTTCATACTGCTGGTGCTGTCAGCTTCATACTGCTAGTGCTGTCAGCTTCATACTGCTAGTGCTGTTAGCCTGACACATAGGCTAAAAAAAAAGACCTAAAGGAGGATCAAAATGCTACCAGTAGATAAAAAAAAAATAGACAACACAAAGACATTGCAGCACAACGCAGAACACATCACTACAAGTCAGGCACTGAGCAGACAATAAGCAAAAAAAAAAAAGAAAAAAAAAAAAGAAACTCTGAAAATAATAGACAACACACTACTACACCAAACCCCATAACAACTTTCATACATCATGGCTAGCAGAGGCACTCATCAGTCTCGGAAGACTATGGAGTTGCGCTCTAGTCTTTAGAGCGCAAAGCCTGGGCAAGTATATATGGAGGGCAAGCTGTTACCCATGCAGCAGACCCCCCCCCCCCTCTCCACGGCACTGGAATGATCCATTGGAGGGGCATTGACCGATACGAATGGTTCCAGTGCCGTCGCAGGAGCCACCAGAACGTTGCCATATACCTACAGCCCCGAGCCGCTCTGGGACTCCAACTCCCCGATTTTTCCTCAGGGATGGTGTCTAAACACGACACCTGTGTGCATGCTGGTTTGTTATAATTTTGTCATCCGCTCCTACCGGCACACGATGGCCTACTCTTCCGAAAGGTGGAACGGGGTTTTAACGTGTGCACAAGATGTTCTGCGTGCATTCACACACGGGGCCTCGGTTTCGAGTCTCATCCGAATGACTTGACATTCAGTTCGATTTTTTCGTCAAACTGGGAAGAAAGGGCGAGGCTGGGTACGAACCCAGAAACTCACGATTTACATTTGGCAGGCGAACGTCTTAACCATCCTGCCACCGTCCTTCATGGCTAGCAGCCACACACAACAAAAACAGCAAACAGCGCAGCAATGAAGCCAATACAGAGGGAGTTTCCACTTTTTGTCCACTGTGGTACATATGGTGGCTTTTGTCCACTATTGTGGACAGACAGACATGTCACCCCTCTGAACGTGACTTGGCGGCACGTGTGAGGGAAGCGGCATTGAGCCTGCGTGCACTCATTAGGAGATAGGTGTGAAAGCTTACCAGCCACATGCTTTTAATTGCTTCTCAGCTTGGAGACTTGGCGTTGATTGGTGCAGTGGGGGGCACGTGCTGGAAAAGCTTAATGGCTTGTGCTGCCAGTCTCTGTCTCTCTCTGTGTTTCTTTCTCTGTCTGTCTGTCTGTCTGTCTTTCCCTCTCCCTCTCTCGCTCTCTGTGTGTGTGTGTGTCTCTCTCTCTCTCTCTCTCTCTCTCTCTCTCTCTCTCTCTCTCCCTCTCTCTCTCTCTCTCTCTCTCTGTCTCTGTCTCTCTGTCTGTCTCTCTGTCTGTCTGTCTGTCTGTCTGTCTGTCTCTGTCTCTGTCTCTGTCTCTGTCTCTCTCTCTCTCTCTCTCTCTCTCTCTCTCCTCTCTCTCTCTCTCTCTCTCTCTAGTGCTGGATGTAAAAAAAAAGCATGTAATGCTTAATCTATTACCCTCTGAAAAATCAAATTTGTTCAAAATTTGTTCTCTCTCTCTCTCTCTCTCTCTCTCTCTCCTCTCTCTCTCTCTCTCTCTCTCTCTCTCTCTCTCTCTCGTCTCTGCTCTTCCCTTCTCTCTGCTCTGTTCTGTCTCTTGTCTGTCTCTCTGTCTGTCTGTCTGTCTGTCTGTCTGTCTCTGTCTCTGTCTCTCTGTTCTCTCTCTCTCTTGGCTTCTCTCTCGTCGTCCTCTCTTTCTTCTCTCTCTCTCTCTCTCTCGTCTCTCTTTCTTCTCTTCTTCTTCTTTCTTCTCTTCCTCTCCTCTCTCCTCTTTCTTTGTGCTGGATGTAAAAAAAGCATGTAATGCTTAATCTATTACCCTCTGAAATCAAATTTTGTTTCAAATTTTGTTCTCTCTCTCTCTCTCTCTCTCTCTCTCTCTCTCTCTCTCTCTCTCTCTCTCTCTCTCTCTCTCTCTCTCTCTCCTCTCTCTCTCTCTAGTGCTATGTAAAAATGCTGTATTGCTTATCATTACCCTCTGAAATCAATTTGTTCAAATTTGTTCTCTCTCTCTCTCTCTTCTCTCTCTCTCTCTCTCTCTCTCTCTCTCTCTCTCTCTCTCTCTCTCTCTCTCTCTCTCTCTCTCTCTCTCTCTCTCTGTCTCTCTCTCTCTCTCTCTCTCTCTCTCTCTCTCTCTCTCTCCTCTCTCTCTCTCTCTCGTCTGTCTGTCTGCTCTGTCTCTTCGGCTGTTATTTTTAGCATAATGTGCACCACCTTCTAACGTGGCATACGCTGATTCTGACATCTGATGATGTTCCAACTGTAATATAAAGATTCTGACATCTCATGATATTCCAACTGTAAAATAACAGATTTTGACATCTGATGATATTCCAACTGTAATGTAACACATTGTGACATCTCATGATATTCAACTGTAATATAACAGATTCTGACATCTCCTGCTATTCCATCTGGAATATACTAGATTCTAACATCTGATAATATTCCAAATGTAATATAACAATTCTGATCTCTGATAATTCCAACTGAAACAATTCTGACCCCTGATGATATTCCAACTGAAATATAACAGATTCTGACCTCTCATGACATTCCAACTGCAATATAACAGATTCTAACTTCTTTGCTATTCCAACTGCAATATAACGGATTCTAACATCTCGTGGTCTTCCAGCTGGACTATAGGTAAACCTGCATGCAGCTGCAAACGTAGGAACATTAAGTTGTCCTCAAGATTCCCAGTATTAGCACAAAGCTTCAACAGAGTCCGGAAAATTTATCCATCAATAAAAAAAAAAACAACAAAAAAAACCAGCCGCTCTGCAAAATATTCCTTTATCATGTGTTCCAAATCTGCTGAATGATACATAGCGGAATGGACAGAACTGTGTTTTAAAATCAAGGTCTCGATTTTCATATTATTATCATCATCATCATCATCATCATCATCATCATCATCATCATCATCATCATCATCATCATCATCATCATCCTACCATCATAATCATTATCATCATCATCACCACCGCCACCATCACTATCAATGATACTAATGATAATGATAATACAAGAAGATAATCTTTTAAAAAGTGCCATGAAATGGGATAACTTGCCGTCTGCCACAATAATTATGTTTAGAATACAGTACACTATACTGGTAACACCTTTACAAGTGTGTGTGTGTGTGTTGTGTGTGTGTGTGTGTGTGTGTGTGTGTGTGTGTGTGTGTGTGTGTGTGTGTGTGTGTGTGTGTGTGTATGTGTGTGTGTGTGTGTATGTGTGTGTGTGTGTGTGTTAGTTCTTCAGTTTAATGTCCTTCCACAAAACAGTGATATCAGACGTGTGTGTGTGTGTGTGTGTGTGCGTGTGTGTGTGTGTGTGTGTGTGTGTGTGTGTGTGTGTGTGTGTGTGTGTGTGTGTCGCGCACGCGCGCGCGCGCGCGCGCAGGGTAAGCATGCTGATAATTAAAGGGAAATCAGTTTTCTACCATGATCAAAAAGTATGAGACTGATAACGAACTTGAGCCCATAGAAATAGAAAGGTATCGGTCTTCACAACCCGGCTGACTATACACTGATCCTGTTAACCTGATGTAACAACCCGAATGATTCGTGTATTGATGGAAAGACTAGTTGATTGAATGAACCAGATAAAACCCGGACATTCTTTCGTCTGCAATGCTATAAACAGTTGTAGCAGCAGCTCAATACACACCAAAATAATTGGAGGGGGGGGGGGTCTTTGAGTTTTATAGCAGATAGACAGACAGACAGACAGCTGCCTATTTGCAAACAAGGAAAACAAGCACATGTAAAGAGAAGACAGGCAGCAAAATAACCAACGAAAGAATGACTGACTAAACGAATGAACGAATGAATGAATGAATGAATGAATGAATGAATGAATGAATGAATGAATGAATGAATGAATGAACAGGAAATAAAAAGCAGAAATGCTAAAAAAAAATATATACGATAAAAAAAGATAAATCAAAAACTAACAAAACATTAAAAAAAAAAAACATTATTCAAAATCACATATTGACAAAAGCACATTGAAAGAGAAGACAGGGAAACAAAACGAAACAAAAGAATGAATGAATGAAAGCATGAATGAATGAATGAATGAAAGCATGAATGAATGAATGAATGAATGAAAGCATGAATGAATGAATGAATGAATGAACGAATGACTGACTGAACGAATGAATGAATGAATGAATGAATGATGAATGAATGAATGAATGAATGAAAAGGAAATAAAAAAACAGAAATGTACCCCAAAATAAGCAATAGAAATATTAAAAACATAAATCAAGAACTCACTATACATTTTCTTCTTCTTATTATTATTAAAAAACCACATTGTGACAACAACAAACAAACACCACCAATGGAAGCAAAAAACACACACACACAACGAGACTGGGGGCCATACTACTAAGACTCTTCTTGGCTGCCATGTTGTAGGACCGCAGTGAAGTCCAATCTGACAGCCAGGCCACGCCCACAGGCACGTGCGGCGCGGCAGGCGCGCAATTGGCGCGTGTTCGGTCATGTCAACGCCTGTTTCGCGCTCTGCTGACTCGTCCCTTTGGCCCCGTGGTCCTAATTGAGCGCCTTCAAGCCCCGGGTGTCAAACGTCCCTGCCTGCCTTTGAACAGTGTAGAAAGTTAGAAAGTGCATGTGTCCCTAGGTCCCTTTACTGCTTCTCTGAACATATTTGATGATGGGGGGGTTTGTACCGAGTAGGAGAAGTTAAGGTGGCGGATTTTAAAAAAAAAAAATTTTTTTTTTTTTTTTTTTTTTTGGGGGGGGGGTATGTAGGGGCACGCGAATGTGCGTGGTGTGAAGGGAAACTCGTTTTGATTTTTGCCTTTTTTCTGTCTCTTGTCTTCCCCTTTGTGGCCCCCCCCCCCCTCCTTCTCCCCAATCTTCCCTCTCCCTTTCCTCTCCCATCCCACCCCTCCTGTTTTACCTGTTTGTAGCTCTTTCCGAAAGAAAGGTAGTGATTCGGTTCAATTCATAGTCATGTTTTATTAAAAACCCACCCAGTAACACTAGTGGTCAGCCTATCTGAAGATTAATATCACACAGGAATGACACTCTGTATTGTTTGCTCGTTAAAAAGTCCAAATTAACCCCCTCCCTCCTCACACACACACACACACACACACACACACACACACACACACACACACACACACACACACACTCACTCACTCACACACACACACACACACACACCACTCACACACACACACACACACACACACACACACACACACACACACACACACACACACACACACACCACACTACACACACCACCACACACCACACACACACACACACACACACACACACACACACACACACACACAACACACACCACACACACAACACACACACACACACACACACACACACACACACACACCACTCCAGAAAGTAAAAGGGAATCATTCCAATGAAAATGATACAGAAAAACAGGGGCAGGTGAAAGAAGCGAAAGACAGAATGACTGGGCAGAAAAGAAAAACAGTAAATATTGAGAACGGAAAATCATGTCCATTTTTCTGAAAAGAAATACTGGTAAAATGTATTTTATTTTATTTATTTATCTATTTCTTCTTTTATATCGAGGATAATTGAATAAGCAATCGTATGCTTTTTTTTTACATCCAGTCCCCAATTGTATGCAGTTTTGTAGATGTCATCTAATCCCACCGGCACACGATGGCCTACTCTTACGAAAAGCGGAACAGGATTTAACGTGTGCGCAAGATGTTCTGTGTGCGCTCGCACACGGGGCCTCGGTTTATAGTCTCATCCGAAAGACCTTTGGGAGTGTGGAGTAAGCACTGATGTTAACTCCAGAGGAAAAATCCCCTCGACCGGGAATCGAACCCGGGTCGCCAAATTGAAAGACTTTAAGGTTCTGTGTGTGTGTGTGTGTGTGTGTGTGTGTGTGTGTGTGTGTGTGTGTGTGTGTGTGTGTGTGTGTGTGTGTGTGTGTGTGTGTGTGTGTGTGTGTGAGAGTCAAAGTCAAAGTCAAAGTCAAAGTCAAATTTTTATTTACAGATGGTACATTGAGTAAGCAAAACACTTGCTTTTTTTCATCAAGCCATCTACATCTAGGCCATTGTGTGCCGGTGGGAACAGATGACAAGATTGACAAAACTGCATACACACGGGGACTAAATGTAAAAAAAAAAAGCACATGAGTGCTTATTCCATTATCCTCGATATAAAAGAATAAATATATAAATAAATAAAAATAAATCAATACTGTTGGTTACTGTGCGGAGTGTTCAAGTGTGCTGTTCTGATCGGGTATTGGCAGGGAGGGCAGCATCATTCACCCAACCCTCCAACCAACACGAAGGTGGGTGGCAAAAATAACTTTGACAGGAAGCAGACAAGAGTGAGATGGATGAAAGTATCATGGCACCCATAGCCTCGTAAGAGACCCAGTATCATCTCACTGTGTGTTTGTCCGTCGTATTCGAGGATGACCTCCGAATCAGCAGAGGAGGCAGCTGCTGTTTCGGAAACTGGGCAGAAATTTGATTATAGTGGAGATGCCTTGCCCGCAGCACATCCCCACTCTCTCGGCCTAAAAGGCATAAGGGCAGTCAGCGTTGGAGATGTTCTCCAAAGGCCAACTAGCCCCCCTGAGCTGCAGCACATAAGGACTGTGCGAGTCAAGCCTCCTAGTCAGAGAGTCATAGTGGATCACTATAGACTAAGCTGTACAGTGGATTTCCATGAGTGGGAAAGTCACTGATCATACAGCCTCTCACTTTGTTGTTGCCCCCCAGCATCAATGGTTTGATCAAGAACTGGGATAAAGCCCAGGCTCTGACACCTATCGTATTGACAGGACTGTTCAACTCACAAAAGAGATAAAACAAGCAAACAAACAAAAAATAACAAGCAAAAGATTCTGAATATCTCTCTCTCTCTCTGTCTCTGTCTGTTTGTCTGTCTCTCTGTCTGTCTCTGTCTGTCTGTCTGTCTGTCTGTCTGTCTGTCTGTCTGTCTGTCTGTCTGTCTGTCTGTCTCTCTCTCTCTCTCTCTCTCTCTCTCTCTCTCTCTCTCTCTCTCTCTCTCTCTCTCTCTCTCTCTCTCTGGATTTTTTTAGTTACCTTATTATTGTATTTCTGTCTTATTTCTTGTCTGTTGTTTGCTACTTGGTACGGTTTCCTGCTCTTGGTATTTGGATCATTATTACTGTTGTTGCTCAGTTAGAGTTTTCTTTTTGTTTTATCTTGATCTTATCCCTGATAAGGGCGGGGACTGGATGTAAAAAAAAAAGCACACGAGTGTTTATTAATCATCCTCGAAATAAAAGAATTGTGCCTTGCCTTGACTTGACTTGACTTGCCTTGCCTTGCTCTCTCTCTCTCTCTCTCTCTCTCTCTCTCTCTCTCTCTCTCTCTCTCTCTCTCTCTCTCTCTCTCTCTCTCTCTCTCTCTCTCTCTCTCTCTCTCTCTCTCTCTCTCTCTCTCTCTCTCTCTCTCTCTCTCCTCTCTCCCCCCCCCTCTCTCTCTCTCTTTGGTTCGAGTCCGGTCGAGATTTTTCTCCTGGAGTTAACATCAGTGCTCACTCCATTCTCCCCAAAAATCCTTCGGATGAGACTTTAAACCGAGGCCCCGTGTGCGAACGCACGCAGAACATCTTGCGCACACGTTAAATCCTGTTCCGCTTTTCGTAAGAGTAGCCCATCGTGTGCCGGTGGGAACAGATGACATTTACAAAACTGCATACACACAGCAAATGACAACGTGTGGCCTGTAATTGACTACTCCCTAAACACTGTTCCAAGCCAACATTGGAGGAAAGTTCGCCGCACTCACAGCCATCGACAATGATGTGGACACACTGGCCAACAACATCAAAGAAGTGCTAACGACAACAGCAGAAGAAACATTAGGAAGAAGCAGAACAAAGAAACAACCCTGGGTGACAAATGAGGTTCTTGACCTCTGCGACAAAAGAAGAGAACTTAAGAAACAAAAGTTCACAAGTCAAGAAGCTTACAA
>CM060324.1:53854318-53886974 GCA_030674155.1 Stramonita haemastoma
CCATTGTGTTGAATTGAAAATTTGCATTGTAATGTAATGTATACCATTTTCAATCACGGATGATTTCTCTGCATGTGATTTGGACAGTTCTCCACGGCGAAAATTCGTCGCCGCAAGAGCAGCGCCACCCATTTTTTCCCCTGTCTGTCGTGTCAGAAGAATAGCCTAATCAGGCGAGTGAAAGCCTTAGCTTACAAGATGAAGGACTATGCAAGGAAAAGTTAATTAAAAGAGGATAACCCGAGAGGTGAGTGTGGGTGTTGTGTCAATAGGTAAGTTAGCAAAAATAAACAAACAACAGTAGTATACCAAACAGAAGATTAATAATCGCGAGTGCTAGAGAGAGCGAGAGAGCGAGAGCGAGGAGAGAGAGAGAGAGAGAGAGAGAGAAGAGAGAGAGAGAGAGAGAGGAGAGGAGAGGGGGGGGGGGGGGGGGGGGAAGGCAAGGCGCAAAGCAAAGCACGGCAAGGCAAATTCTTTGATTCGAGGATAATGAATAAGGACTCGTCTGCTTTTTTGCATCCAGTCCCCGCCCTTATCAGGGATAAGATCAAGATAAAAAAAAAACCCATATCTCCTTTAACTAAACAACAACAACAATAATGAAATTCCAAGAACAAGAAACTTTACCCAGTACCAAACGACAGATAAGAAATAAGGACAGCAAGACTAAAATAAGGTGATAAAAAAATGCACTCATTCAGAAAACGAAATTAAGAAATAACAATCAAATGATGATATTGATTATTAAAAGAAAAAACGCAATGATTATTAAAAAAATTTTTTTTAAAAGCTCAAATAGTTAAAGAGCAAACAAGAGAACATAACGAGGTAAACAACTGAAAACATCAATCCACCACCATCTATCAATAAAATAAGTCATATCAATCATAACATTTTGATAAAAGGGTATAAAAATTAACTAATATCCTCAAGGAGAGAGAGAGAGAGAAGAGAGAGAGAGAGAGAGAGAGAGAGGAGAGAGAGAGAGAGAGAGAGAGAGAGAGAGAGAGAGAGAGAGAGAGAGAGAGAGAGAGACGAGACAGACAGACAGACGACAGACAGACAGACAGACAGACACACCACACAACAGACACGACAACAACACACACCACACACACACACAACCACCACACACACAGAGAGACACACACACACACACACACACACACACACACACACACAACAAACACAGACACAACAGACAGACAGAGAGACAGAGAGCGAGAAGCGAGGCAGAGCGAGCGAGCTTTGTGGACAAAGGGAAACAACTGCTATAATAGTACCTATGCCTAGCTACAGTTCTGCCCCTTGTTAAACTTTTGCCAGTTGTTATGTCCCATGGCGTCTAGTCGCTTTAAATCGAAAAGTGTTGTATCATAGCAATTGTGTTGCGCATCATTGCACCCAAAACCATCATACACAGTGTGGGTGGTAGGGAGGAGGAGGAGGAGGGGGGAGGGAGCGACAGCCTGGTGTTCAGAGACACCCATTTAAGCCCGAAAGTCTTTCGAATGAGGCTGTAAACCAAGGTCTGTGTACGAACGCACGCAGAACATCTTGCGCACACGTTAAATCCTGTTCCGCTTTTCGTAAGAGTAGGCCATTGTGTGCAGTAGGGAATAGATGCCAAGATTTACAAAACTGCATACACACGTGGACTGGATGTAGAAAAGCACATGGGTGCTTATTCCTTTATCCTCGATATAAAAGAATAAATAAATAAATAGATAAATAAATAAATAAATAAATAAATAAATAAATAAATAAATAAATAAATAAATAAATAAGCAGTTCTCCATAAAGTCTGGTCTTATAATGCTGTTTACATTCTGTGTGGTCTTGTGGTGTTTACACTCTGGTCTTGTTGTGTTGTTTACACACTGTGTTGTCTTGTGGTGCTGTTTACACTAGTCTTGTGGTGCTGTTTACACTTGTGTTGTCTTGTGGTGCTGTTTACACTCTGTGTTGTCTTGTGGTGCTGTTTACACTCTGTGTTGTCTTGTGGTGCTGTTTACACTCTGTGCGCTCTTGTGGTGCTGTTACACTCTGTGTGGTCTTGTGGTGTTTACACTCTGGTCTTGTTGTGTTGTTTACACTCGTGTGTCTTGTGGTGCTGTTTACACTCTGTGGTCTTGTGGTGCTGTTTACACTCTGTGTTGTCTTGTGGTGCTGTTTACACTTGTGTTGTCTTGTGGTGCTGTTTACACTCTGTGTTGTCTTGTGAGTTGTTTACACTCTGTGTTGTCTTGTGGTGTTGTTTACACTCTGTGTTGTCTTGTGGTGCTGTTTACACTCTGGTCTTGTGGTGCTGTGTACACTGGTCTTGTGGTGCTGTTACACTTGGTCTTGTGGTGCTGTTTACATTCTGGTCTTGTGTGCTGTCTACACTCTGGTCTTGTGGTGTTGTTTACACTCTGTGTTGTCTTGTGGTGCTGTTTACACTTTGTATTGTCTTGTGGTGCTGTTTACACTCTGGTCTTGTGGTGTTGTTTACACTCTGGTCTTGTGGTGCTGTTTACACTTTGTATTGTCTTGTGGTGCTGTTTACACTCTGGTCTTGTGGTGCTGTCTACACTCTGGTCTTGTGGTGCTGTTTACAGTCTGGTCTTGTGGTGCTGTTTACACTCTGGTCCTGTGGTGCTGTCTACACTTCTGGTCTTGTAGGGGCTGTCTACACTCTGGTCTTGTGGTGCTGTTTGTAGGCTGTGATAGTGTTTACGGGCTGTGTGATTCCGTTTACAGGCTGTGTGGTGCTGTTTACAGGCTGTTTTTATTTTATTTGTTTTAATTTATTCTTTTATATTTATTTATTCTTTTATATCGAGGATAACAGAATAAGCAATCATGTGCTTTTTTTTTTCATCCGGTCCCCTTGTGAATGCAGTTTTGTAAATATTGTCATCTGTTCCCACCGGCACACGATGGCCTACTCTTACGAAAAGCGGAACAGGATTTAACGTGTGCGCAAGCTGTTCTGCGTGCGTTATCACACGGGGCCTCGGTTTAAAGTCTCATCCGAAGGATTTTTGGGGAGAGTGGAGTCGGCACTGATGTTAACTCCAGGAGAAAAATCTCCTCGACCGGATTCGAACCCCGGTCGTCAAATTGCCAGCGCAATGTTCTGACCACTAGGCTATCCGTCCCCTGTGATGCCGTTTACAGGCTGTTTTATTTATTTATCCATTTATTCATTTATTTATTCAAATACCACTAGGTATCCGTCCTGTGATGCCGTTACAGCTGTCACAGCAGATTTCTCTGCATAAGATTAGGGCAGCTCTCCCCGGGGAGAGCGTGTCGCCACAAGCGCAGCGCCTATCCATTTTTTTTTCTTTTTTTTCCTGTCTGCAATTGTAGTTGTTTCTCTATCAGAGTGGCTTTTTTTTACAGAATTTTGCCAGGGATAACCCTCTTGTTTCCGTGGGTTCTTTCACGTACGTTAAATAATGATTGTAACAACGGGACCTCGGTTTATTGTCTCATCTGAAAGACTAGCACCCAGACCACCACTCATGTTCTAATGAATGGGGGGAAAGTTTGGGCCCAAACGGGATTTAAACCACCGCACACTCCGACCCGGACTTTTCTTTTCTAGACTGGCGCGTTACCTCTAGACCACCGATCCACTAGTCTCTGATGTGTCTGTGTGACCAGTCCGGCTGTTGGCCTTGTTCCTTGAGAACAATTGTGGATTCTGCAGACTGCTGCTGTTTTGTCATGGCTGGTTTTGTCTGCAATCGTTTGGGGCAGCGTTGAGGAAGGACTAGTGTCCACAGATCTTCTTCTCTCGTTTGCTTTTTACACCATCAGATGTGTCTGGGAAAAATGATAGCATGTACCTTTCCAGCTCCTCTCTTGGGCCGTACAGCTTGGTTATTTGCAGGGTTATTTTATCTCCATCGGCCACAAATTTCTTCCTCAGGTCGCTGAATAGCGTACCCTTTGAAGGATGTGCTCGCCTGTCTGGTTTTCTCTACCACAGGCACACAGTAGGGGAGAAGGAGCAGAGTTTCAGCTTTGTGGACATTATGGTGGTTTAGTAGCCTGTTGTGCTGTGCCAGTGTAGAGTCTTAGAATTATGACTTGTTCTTCTCTTTTGAGGTGGTGGTAGTCATCCTTTTCTACTCTAGGTCGGGCCATAGATTTGATGATTGTCTTCTTTTCATGGAAGGTTGAAGCTGCTTTCACACTGTTCTTTCTGTGCCCCTTGTTTTGCAAGTCCATCAGCTTGTTCATTGCCAGTTATGCCACAGTGGGCAGGGATGCGAAAAAAACAAACACCCTGGCTTTTGACAGGGTTTGAACCATGCGTTTTGCATTGGGGATAAACATGTTTATGCCAGACCAATGGGTTGGTCAGCAGCACAACATGCATCTTGGAGGACATGCAAATACCAGTGCTGGATCAAAGGTGTGTTGAACACACACACACACACATGTACACACACACACATGTACACACATGTACACAACACACATGTACACACACACATGTACACACACACATGTACACACACACACATGTACACACATACACACACATGTACACACACACATCTACACACACACACACCATCTTGTACACACGTTAAATCCTTTTTCGCTTTTCGTAAGAGTAGGCCATTGTGTGCCGGGGTACAGATGACAAGATTTACACACAAAAAATGCATACACACGGGGACTAGATGTAAAAAAAAAAAAGCACGAGTGTTTATTCCTGTATCCTCCTTTATAAAAGAACACACACACACACTAACACTAACACAACACACAACACACACACACACACACACACACACACACACACACACACACACACACACACACACACACACCACACACACACACACACACACACACACACAAACTGTTAAGTTGCCCAAACAAGATTGTTGTGGTGTTGAAATTAATGGCGTTGGAATCCTTCCGGTATCTGCAGTAATGATCATTTAACTGCCGGTATCTCCAGGTCATCAGATTTCACCCCCCCCCCCCTTCCTGCCACGCATAAAATACCATCTTTCCGCACACACTTGATTCAAGAAGAATAAGCTATTACAGAAATACAGCAGGCCTTTTTTTTGATCTGACAACACTCTGATTGTAACCTTTGCCAGCGAAACAAAGTTATTTCTTGAGAACATTCGTTACTGACTAGCCTGTGTTTACCATTTCTTCAGGGGACTCCATAAAATGGTTCTAATCCGATTTGCCCACAAAACCTCGGGGGGGGGGGGGGGGGGGGGGGGGGGGGGGGGGGGGGGGGGGGGGGGGGGGGGGGATGCTAGGCTCCTGAGCAAGCATGCTTCTCAACTCTACTATCCCACGTTTGACAGTCAGTGCATGCACGATCACGAAAATGGCTCGTGCTGATTCCCAGAAATCTGCGCTCAATCTGCGCGCGCGTGAAAAGAGCTCCATCTTTGTCAATGCCCAATTCATCGATTCCTTCCTTTGTTTATTAATTAATTAATTGTAGATGAGTGGGAAACGATCAGGTTTGGGCTTTGCCTGAAAGGGGTGGTGGTGGGGGTGTGGGGGATGGGGGTGGGGGGAGGTCATTTTGTCCTCAATCTCTTGACTGAGCTCCCTTGGTAGTCATTAGTTGTAGTTTCTTTCCGGCTTTTTTTTTTGCTTCCGTGTCTATCTTGCTTATATTATTTTCTCCACATCCACAGCCTACCTGTAAATACTTCTATTTCTGTCAGTGATCGACCTGTTTCCACACCTTTCCCTTCTCATTGTATTTAACCACCTCCCAACCCCTTCCTTTCCCAGCCTGTGCCCCACTAATGAAGCCAGTCCAATAGGCTTAATCAATTCAATTAACGAACAGGCCTGGGGGGGCACAGTACTGGCAGCAACTAGGAAAGGATGGAGAACAGGTAGGCCTACTACACTAAGGTCCTTTGGCTTCCCCCCCCCCCCCTTCTGTCTTTGGTCCATTTCCCGGCCGGCGCTTGTGTGTGTGTGTGTGTGTGTGTGTGTGTGTGTGTGTGTGTGTGTGTGTGTGTGTGTGTGTGTTGTGTGTGTGTGTGTGTGTGTGTGTGTGTGTGTGTGTGTGTGTGTGTTGTGTGTGTGTGTGTGTGTGTGTGTGTGTGTGTGTGAGGTGTGTGTGTGTGTGTGTTTACATCTGGTCCCCGTGTGCATGCAGTTTCGCAATGTTGTCACCCATTCCTACTGGCATGAATGTCCTATTCTTAGGAAAAGTGGAACAGGTTTTCAGGCGTGCGCAAGGTGTTCTGCGTGTGTTCAAACAGGGGCCTTGGTTTATATATAGTCTTATACCAACTTCCAGGGGAGTGGATTGGGCACTGATGTTGACTCCAGGGGAAAAAATCCCCTCTTTAGGGTCAGGGAAGGCTAAGCAGCGAGGCTAGCCCTAGAGAAGCTGAGGTCTCTGACGCCTCGCTCCCCTACGACCCCATAGGTTACGGGACACCTTTACCTTTTTTGTTTACCACATGCAAGCATAAACCTTGCACAGCAAGGCGTTTCAAAATCGGGAGACACTAGCGAATAGGGGACAGGATAGCTCAGTGGTCAGAGCACTCACTTTCCCCCAGCCATGGTTAAGCAGCATCAAGCGTGGTTGCCAACTGGATGGGTGACCATTGCCCGCCTTGGATTCAGTACAGTTCCCCAGTTCCCCCAGCTGTCAATGGGTACCTGGCCTCTTTAGGGTTAAGGAAGTTAAAGCAGCGAGGGAGAGAAGATGGGTGCCGCCCTCAATATGCTGGCCCCCTAGAGAAGCTGAGGTCTCTGACGCCTTGCTCCCCTACGACCACACAGGTTACGGTACACCTTTACCGTTACCTTTTTTTTCAACCATTGTTTACTCATTGCCTACACAAACCTTCCTAGACTCTCTGAAGTCTGTGGGTAGTAGGGACATATTGACTGGTTTGAACGTGCGTCATAACTTAGACGTTGAAAAGAGATGTGGAAAATCAAATTGTATCACTCATTTTATTACTAATTGGTTAACATTGGTCCCGTGTGTTACACAAAATTATTAAGCGCACTTTAAAAGAACCAACAGATACAAGAGAGTTGTTCCTGGCAAAATTCAGTAGGAAAAACCCACTCTGATAGGGAAACAAAATAACACAGTTGCAGACAGGCAAAGAAAACAAAAAAAACAGGGTGGTGCCACTCTTGTGGCAAAGCACTCCCTGGAGAGAGCAGCCCGATTTTAACACAGAGATATACATCTGCCACGACAAAATATTATAAATAAATAGATGAAATAGTTAAAATAGAACGTGAGCAAACAGGTGCGCTTGTACGTGCATGTACCCACGCACAGGCAAAGACAGACAGAAATCACCTCACAAATTTTATCATGGGTAACAATGTAAGGGAAGTAAGTGTGCTTAGAAGAATAACATCCGATGTTTGCTTCCCTTTAATTGCTATAGCCGAAACTGGAGTCAGTTCAGGCCAAAGGCATGATTCTTACTAGTCTAATAATAATAATAATAATAATAATAATAATAATAATAATAATAATAATAATAATAATAATAATAATAATAATAATAATAATAATGATGATGATGATGATGATGATGATGATGATGACGACGACGACGACAACAACAACAACAACAACAACAAAACACAACAACAACAACAACAACAATAATAATAATAATAATAATAATAATAATAAAAAATAATAATAAATAATAATAATAATAATAATAATAATAATAATAATAATATAATAATAATAATAATAATAATAATAATAAGTCTAGAATGCTGCCATTGTTACTCCCTAAAACTTTTTATCTATATAATTTCATTTTATAAAAAAATTGAATTTTTGGTCAGTCATTTTCAAAATAATTGAGGAGTTGTAAGTGGTTACCTGCACTTGTTTTTCTCCACTACTTTTCCCTCAGTAATACTTTGTGGTCAAGTGGGGAATTGCATCTCTAGTAGATCCAAAAGTAGGCCATTTATATTTTTTTTCCCAACTTCTCTTGCCTGTACTTGCAATTTTAAGTGTATGGCAATGTTTGGGTTATTATCTGGTTAAGACTGACCATTTGGCTGGATACAAACTGTATGACCTCCCTTTCATCCTTTCAATCCGATCCCCAAACATAACGCACAAAGTTTAACTATATGTTGATTTTCTTTAATTCTTTTTTTCTTTAGCGACATATATTTCAAGCCTATTTTCTTTCTCTTGTTATCATTGTGTTTTGATGACAGCTTCAAAAGGCCACAGGGATATAAAAAATTCTTGTGGATGTAATTGATGCTGTAACATTCTTTAAAGCGTCTAGCTGTAAGGTACCACTGTGGTCACTGCTAAGACCTCTGATGAAAGCTCACCCAGGAACCGAAACACAGTCGGGTCAGGCTAAAGGAATGGTTCTTACTCTAAAATGCCTAAAATGCTGCTATTGAAAGACATTATTCCCTATACAAAATGATACACCATAAGAGAGTGTAGGGTCTGGGCCACACGCGCAAACACAAAAAATCGCACACATATACAGCAGCGACCGCACGCACGCGCGCACAGGTACCCACCCGCCCATGCATAAGCATAAGGCCCTTTCGGAAAGATGTGACGAAAACGGCGATTTCGGGCACTTGGCACCCGCACTTTTGCACAGTGACACAGCCCACGGCACCAAGACCTTTCTCTGCACTATGCAGACAGTCTTCACAACCATTTTGCAGGAGTGTGGCACTGGAATTGTGGCGTCCCAACGCCCAAGCGCCCCCTTTGCGCATAGGGAACTGGGGGAATGAAATGGTACAGTGCCCCGATTATGGCCCTACCCACACAGATATTAATCATATATTGATGCACATAATAATGGTGGTGTTGGGCAGGCAAACTGGTACAGCGGGGTTGCCATCTTGCGGGCCGTAGTGTCGCCACATTACCAGCGCCACACACATCCAAAATGGGGGGTTGTCACTTTGTTGCATAGAGTGATACGGTCCCGGTGCCGGGCCTCTGGAAGTGCGGAAAATGTGCGGGCTGGCCTAACGGTCCGGGAAAACGGCGTTTGCGTCACAATGCCTCTCCTTCTTTAGTCTTATTCATGGGAGGGTGGGTATGCATGCGCGCGTGCGCGCGTTGGCTGGTTGTTTGTGTGTGCGGTTTTTTGTGTTTGTGCGTGTGGATGGGGACCCTACAGATTACTGTGGTGCATGATATTGTTATAATATTATTATTGGTGGTGTTGTAGGGGTGATTTTTGCTACACTTGTACCTGTTTCTAGGCGCCAAACTTGGCTGTGTACAAGCGGGGTTGCCATCTTCGGGCCGTGGTGTCGCCACAATTCCAACGCCACACACATCCAAAATGGTTGTCCACTTTGTCTGCATAGAGTAGAATACGGTCCTGGTGCCCCGGGCTCTGGAAGAGCGAAAAGTGCGGGCGGCAAGGTCCGGAAAAAGGCGTTTGCGTCACAATGCTTCTCCTTCTTTAGCTCTTATGCATGGGAGGGTGGGTATGCATGCTCGCGTGCGCGCGTTGGCTGGTGTTTGTGTGTGCGTTTTTTTGTGTTTGTCGTGTGGAGGGGACCCTACAGATTACTCTGGTGCAATGATATTGTTTGAAATTATTATTGGATGGTGTTGTAGGGGTGATTTTTGCATACACTGTACCATGTTTCTAGGCGCCAAACTTGCATGTGTACAAGCGGGGTTGCCATCTTGCGGGCAGTGGTGTCGCCACAATTCCAGCGCCACACACATCCAAAATGGTTGTCCAGTTTGTCTGCATAGAGTAGAATAGGGTCCTGGGCCCGGGCCCTGGAAGTGCGGAAAAGTGCGGGCGGCAATGTCCGGAAAAAACGGCGTTTGCGTCACAATGCTTCTCCTTCTTTAGCTCTTATTCATGGGAGGGTGGGTATGCATGCGCGCGTGTACGCGTTTGGCTGGTGTTTGTGTGTGCGGTTTTTTGTGTTTGTGCGTGTGGAGGGGACCCTACAGATGACTGTGGTGCATTATATGTTATGAAATTATTATTGGATGGTGTTGTAGGGGGTGATTATTTGCGTACACTGTACCGTTAGGCACCAAAAATGACTTACAGCGGGTGCCATCTTGCCGGGCCGTGGTTCGCCACAATTCAAGCAGGCCACTCAAATGTCAAAAGGCGTTGTCCACTTTGTCCGCATAGAGTGAATACGGTCCGGTGCCCAGTTTGCCTTGGAAGCTTCAAACTTGCGGAAAAGTTGCGGGCTGGCAAGGTCCGGAAAAAGGCGTTTGGGTCACAATGTTTCCCCTTCTTTAGCTCTTATTCTTGGGGGGGGGGGTTTTTGAATGCGCGCGTGCGCGGTTTGGCGGGGGGTTTGGGGGTGCGGTTTTTTTGTTTTGCGTGGGGGGGGGCCCCCTTTAAAATTTTAGGGGGTTTTGCATGTTTTGGGGTTATGAAATTTTTTTTTGGGGGGTTTTTTTGGGGGGGGATTTTTGCCAAATCCCCCCCTGTTTTGGGCCCCCAAAATTGGTGTAAAAAAGCGGGGTTGCCTTTTTGGGGGCCGTGGTGCCCCCAAAAACCAGCGCCCCCCCACACCCCAAAATGGTTGCCCATTTTGTCTGCATATTTTTAAAAATGGGCCCCCGGGCCCCCCCGGGGCCCTGGAAGGGGGGAAAAAAGGGGCCCCGGGCGGCAAGGTGGGGAAAAACGGCTTTTGCGTCACTTTGCTTCCCCTTTTTTTTGCTTTATTCATGGGGGGGGGGGGTTTTTGCATGCGGGGTTTGGGGCGCGTTGGCTGGTTTTTTTTGTGTGGGTTTTTTTTTTTTTTTCCCCGTGTGGAGGGGGCCCCTACAGATTATGGGGGGGATTTGGGGTTTGAAATTTTTATTTTTTTGGTGTTGTGGGGGTGTTTTTTGTTTTCCCACTTTTCCCTGTTTCTAGGCGAAAAACTTGGTGTGTACAAGGGGGGGTTGCCATTTTGGGGGGCCGTGGTGTCGCCACAATTCCAGCGCCAAACCACCCAAAAAGGGGGGTTGTCCGTTTGTCTGCATAGGGGGGGGAATTTGGGGCCCGGGGCCCCCGGGCCCCCCGGGAAAGTGGGGGAAAAATTTGGGGGCGGCAACCCCCGGGAAAAAAAGGGGGTTTCCCCCCCCAAAAATTTTGTTCTCCTTCTTTAGCTTTTAAATTCATGGGGGGGGGGGGGGTTGCGCGCTTTGCGCGCTTTGGTTTGGTGTTTTTTGTGTGCGGTTTTTTTTTTTTTTGCGTTTTGGAGGGGGACCAAACAGATTACTGGGGGCATAATTGTTATGAAATTATTATTGGATGGTTTTTGTGGGGTGTTTTTTTTTTAAAATGTACCCTTTTTTTTGGCGCCAAATTTGGCGGGGGCCCAAGGGGGTTTTTCCCATTTTGGGGGCCCCCGGGGGGGGGGGCCACTTTTCCAGCGCCAAACATCCAAAAGGGGTTTGTCCGGTTTGTCCCCATATTTTAAAATTTTGGGTCCTGGTCCCCGGGGGGCCGGGAAAGGGGGGAAAAAAATTTGCGGGCGGCAAGGTGGGGGAAAGGGGGTTTCCGTTTGGTAAAAATTGCTTCCCCTTTTTTTGCTCTTATTGGGGGGAGGGTGGGTTTGTTTGCGCGCGTGCGCTTTTTGGGGGTGGGGTTTGTGTGGGGGGTTTTTTTTTTGGGGTTTGTGCGGGGTGGGAGGGGACCCTACAAAATTACTGGGGGCATGATTTGTTTGAAATTATTTTTGGAGGGTGTTGTGGGGGTTTTTTTTTTCCCTTAATTTTTCCCCTTTTTTTCTAGGCCCCAAACTTGGTTTTTTACAAGCGGGGTTCCCATTTTTGGGGGGCCGGGGTTTGGGGGCCAAAAATTTTCCAGCCCAAAAAAACCCCCCAAAAAAGGGTTTTTCCAGTTTGTCTGAAAAAGGGGTAAAATAGGGGCCCGGGCCCCCCGGGGGCCCCTTTTGGAAAGGGTGGGGGAAAAGGGGTGCGGGCGGAAACCCCCGGGAAAAAAAGGGGTTTTTTTTTGGCGTAACAAGCTTCCCTTCTTTGTTTTTTCATGGGGGGGGGGGTTTGTTTGGCGCGCGTGGGGGCGTTGGGGGGTTTTTTTTTGGGGGGGGTTTTTTTGGTTTGTTTTTTGTGGAGGGGGCCCCTACGTTTACTGGGTTTGAAATGAATTTTTAAAAAAAATTTTTTTAATTGGGGGTGTTGTGGGGGTTTGTTTTTCCCCCTACACTGTCCCTTTTTTTAGGCGCCAAACTTGGCTGTTTTAAAAGCGGGGTTGTTTTTCTTGGGGGGCCGGGGGGGTTCCCCCACTTTCCCGCGCCCACACACCCAAATTTTTGGTTTTTCCCCTTTTTTGGGTCTGCATATTTTTGGGAAAAGGGTTTTCCGGGTCCCCCGGGCCCCGGGAAAGGGGGGGAAAAAGGGGGGGCCCAAAAAAAAGGTTTTCCAAAAAAAAACGGCGTTTCCCGGCCCCCCAAAATTGTTCCCCTTTTTTTAGCTTTATTCATGGGAGGGGGGGTTTTATCTTGCGCGGGGGCGGCTTTTGGCGGGGTGTTTTTTGTTTTGGGGGGTTTTTTGTGTTTGGGGGTTTTTGGGGGGGGGGACCCTAAAAAATTACTGTGGTGCATGAATTGTTTTGAAATTTTTTTTTGGATGGTTTTTTTGGGGAAAAATTTTTCCCTTACATGTACCCTGTTTCTGGGGGGCCAAAAATTTTTTTTGTGTAAAAGGGGGGGTTCCCTTTCTTGCGGGCCGGGGGGGTTGAAAAATTCCAGCGCCCCCCAAAAACCCAAAAAGGGGTTGTCCAGTTTGTTGCTTAGAGTAGAATGGGGTTTTGGGGCCCCGGGCCCGGGGAAGGGGGGAAAAAATTTGCGGGGGGGGAAAGGGGGGGAAAACGGCTTTTTGGTTTTTAAAATTTTTTTTCCCTTCTTTACCTTTTTCTTGGGGGGTGGGTTTGCATGGGGGGCGTGGGGGGTTTTGGGGGGTTTTGTTTTTTTTTGTGTGCGGTTTTTTTTTGTTTGGGTTTTTGGGGGGGGGCCCCTCAGATTACTGGGTCCCTTTTTTTGGGGTTTTTAAAAAAATTTTTTTTTTGGATGGTGTTGAAGGGGGGTTTTTTTTCCCCTACCCTCCCCCCTGTTTTTAGGCCCCAAATTTTTTTGGGCCCCGGGGGTAAAGGGGGTTGCCATCTTGCGGGTTTTTTTGGTTTTTCCCCAAAAATTTCCCCAGCGCCCACACACCCAAAATGGTTGTCCAGTTTGGGGGGTTTTTAGGAAAAATTTTGGGGTCCGGGTCCCCCGGGGCCCGGGGGAAAAGGGGGGGAAAAGTGCGGGCCCCAAGGGGGAAAAAGGGGGGGTTTTTTGGGGCCAAAATTGTTTCCTTTTTTTCTCTTATTTTTGGGAGGGGGGGTTTAGGGAAAGGGGGGGCCCGGGTGCCCCGCGTTTTTTTGGTTTTTGGGGGTGTGGGGTTTTTTTTTTTTTGTGTGTGGAGGGGCCCCTAAAAATTTACTGGGTGCAGGGAATTTTTTGGGGGAAATTTTTTTTGGGGGAGGGTGTTTTTGGGGGGTTTTTTGCCTAAAACTTTTCCCTGTTTTAGGCCCCAAACTTGGTGTTTTAAAAGGGGGTTCCCATTTGCGGGCCGTGGTGTCGCCACAATTCCACCCCCCAAAAACCACACCAAAAATTTGGTTTGGGCCCGTTTGTTGTTTGGGGAAAAAATTTTGGGGCCGGGGGGCCCGGGCCCTGGGGGGGGAAAAAAAAGTGCGGGCAAAAAAGGCCCAAAAAAGGGGGTTTTTGGGGCAAAATTTGCTTCCCCTTTTTACCCCTTATTCATGGGGGGTTTGGGTTTTTTTCGCGCGGGGGGGGGTTTGGTGGTTTTTTGTTTTTTGGGGTTTTTTTTGTTTTTGCGTGGGGGGGGGCCCCCTACGATTATGGGTTTTTTGAATTTTTTTTGAAATTATTTTGGGAAAAGGTGTTTGTAGGGGTGTTTTTCCCCCAAAATTTTTCCCCTTTTTGGGGGGCCCCAAAAAATTGGTTGTGTAAAAGCGGGGTTCCCATCTTGGGGCCGGGGTCCCCCCCAAAAATTTTTCCACCCCAAAAACCCCAAAAAAATGGTTGTCCATTTTGTTAAAGGGGTAAAATTGGCCCCCGGTTTTCCCCCGGGGCCCCCGGAAGTGGGGAAAAAAAGTGCGGGGGGAAAAGGGGGTCCGGAAAAGGGGTTTTTTTTTTTTAACTTTTTTTTTCCCCTTTTCTTTATCTTATTAATGGGGGGGGGGGTAGCTTTCGCGCCCCCCGGCTTTTTGGGGGGGGGTTTGTTTTGTGGGGGGTTTTTTTTGTGTTTGTGCGTGGGGGGGGGCCCCTAAGTTTACGGGGGTTTGTTTAAATTTGTTATGAAATTTTTTTGGGGATTGGTGTTGTAGGGGTGTTTTTTCCCCACCGGTCCCCTGTTTCTAGGCGCCAAAATTTGGGTCTTTCAAGGGGGGGTTTCCCAATTTTGGGGGGCCGTGGTGTCCCCAAAAATTCCCGCGCCACACACACCCAAAAAAGGGTTTTTGGGGGTTTTTCCCCGCGGGGGTTTTTAAAAATAGGGTGGGGGGGCCCCCCCCGGGGCCGGGAATGGGGAAAAAGTGCGGGCAAAAAAGGTGGGGAAAAAACGGGGTTTGCGTCAAAATTTTCCCCCTTTTTTTTTTTAAACCCCTTATTCATGGGGGGGGGGGTTTAGCGGGGGCGCTTTTTGGGGGGCGTTGGCTGGTGTTTTTTTTGTGCTTTTTTTTTTTTGTTTGGGGCGTGGGGGGGGGGGCCCCAAAGGGGAAATTACGGGGGGTGCATGATTTTTTAAAAAAAAATTTTTTTTGGGGGATGGTTTTTTGGGGTTTTTTTTTCCCTACCCCTGTCCCTGTTTCTAGGCGCCAAAATTGGCGTGTACAAGGGGGGGTTGCCATCTTGGGGCCGTGGTGTCCCCCAAAATTTCCCCCAGCCCCAAAAACCCCCCCCAAAAAAAAAATGGTTGCCCCGTTTGTTGCATAGAGAAAAAATGGGTGGGGGGCCCCCCGGGCCCAAAAAGTGGGGAAAAAAAGTGCGGGGGCAAGGTGGAAAAAAAAGGGCTTTTTCCCCCCCACAATGCTTTCCTTCTTTAGCTTTTTTTTGGGGGGGAGGGTGGGTATGTGCGCGCGTGCGCTTTTTGGGGGGGGGTTTTTGGTGTGGGGGGGTTTTTTGTTTTTGGGGTTGTGGGGGGGGCCCCTCTTTTTTACTGTGGGCGGGGGAATTGTTATAAAATTTTTTTTTGGGGGAGGGTTTTTTTTGGGGTTTTTTTTTTTCCCCCTTACATTTTCCCCTTTTTGGGGGGGCCCCCCAAAACTTGGCTGTGAAAAAGGGGGGGGTTGCCATCTTGGGGCCCGGGGGTTTTGCCCCCAAAAAATTTCCAAAAGGCCCCCCCACACCCAAAAAATTGGTTGCCCAGTTTGTCTGAAATAGATTTTAAAATTTTGGGTGGGGGTTTTCCCCCGGGGCCCGGGAAAGGGGGGGAAAAAAAGGGGCGGGGGGGCAAGGCCCAAAAAACGGCGTTTCCCGTAAAAAATGTTTCCTTCTTTAGCTCTTATTCAGGGGGAGGGTGGGTATCCCTTGGGCGCGGTGGGCTTTGGTGGTGTTTGTGTGTGGGGTTTTTTTTTTGTGTTTGTGCGTGGGGGGGGGCCCCCCTTTACGGGATTTTTGGGGTTTGATAATTTTTGGGGGAAATTTTTTAAATTGGGGGTTTTTTGGGGGGGGGTTTTTTTTTTGGGCCCCCCCAATGTCCCGGGGGTTTTTGGGCCCCCCAAAAACCCTTTTTTTGGGAAAAAGGGGGGGTTGCCATTTTGGGGGGCCCCGTGGTGCCCCCAAAAATTTTCCCAACCCGCCCCCACACTTCCAAAATGGTTGTCCAGTTTGTCTGCATAGAGTAGAATGGGGCCCCCCTGGTCCCCCGGGGCCCCGGGAAGTGGGGGGAAAAATGGGGGGGGGAAAGGCCCCCGGGGAAAAGGGTTTTTTGGCGCCCCCAAAAAATGTTTTCCCCTTTTTTAAAAGCTTTTTATTAAAAGGAAAAGGGGGGGGTTGGGTATGGGGGCGGGCGTGCCCCCGGGTTGGGGGTGTTTGTGGGGGGGGTTTTTTTGTTTTTTTTGCGTGTGGGGGGGGCCCCTACAGTTTACTGTGGTGCAGGGGATTGGTTTTAAAATTTATTTTTGGTTGGTGTTTGTGGGGGTTTTTTTTTTTGGGCCTAAAACGGTCCCCTGTTTCTGGCGAAAAACTTGGTGTGTAAAACCCGGGGTTGCCATCTTGGGGCCGTGGTGCCCCCAAACTTTTTTCCAGCCCCCCCACCCCACCCAAAAATGGGTCCAGTTTGCCCCCCCTTTTGGTTTTAGAATAGGGGGGGTCCCCCGGGGCCCCGGGAAAGTGCGGAAAAGGGGGGGGGCGGCAAGGGGCCCGGGAAAAAAGGGGCTTTTGGGGCGTCACAAGGGCTTCTCCTTTTTTAGTCTTATTCATGGGAGGGTGGGTAGGGTTGGGGCGGGGTTGGGGCGGGGTTGGGGGTTTTTTTGTGTGTGGGTTTTTTTTTGTGTTTTTTCGTGTGGGGGGGGAACCCAAAAAGGATTATGTGGTGCTTGATTTGTTATGAAATTTTTTTTGGGGGATGGTGTTGTAGGGGTGTTTTTTCCCTTCGGGGGTTCCCCTGTTTTTTGGAAAAAAAATTTGGCTTGAAAAAGCGGGGTTTAAAATTTTTTGGGGCCGGGGGGGTCCCCAAAATTTCCGCGCCACCCCCCCCCCCAAAAATTTTGGGTTTTCCCAGTTTGTCGGCATAGATTTAAAATTTTGGGCCCTGGTCCCCCGGGGCCCCGGGTTTTTGGGGGAAAATTTGGGGGCGGCAACCCCCGGGGGGAAAACGGCTTTTGGCCCCCAATTTTTTTTTCCCCTTTCTTTAGTTTTATTCATGGGAGGGGGGGTTTTTGTTTGCGCGGGGTTGCGCGCGTTTTTTTGGTTTTTTTTGTGTGGGGTTTTTTTTTGGGGTTTGGGGTTTGGGGGGGGCCCCCCCTGGGGGTTTTATTTGGGTGCATAAATTTTTTTTAAAAAAAATTTTTATTGGAGGGTGTTGTAGGGGTGATTTTTCCCTTATTTTTGTCCCCTGTTTCTAGGCGCCAAACTTGGTTTTTTAAAAGGGGCGGGGTTTGCCATTTTGCGGGCCGGGGTTTTGTCGCCAAAAATTCCCCAGCGCCCCCAAACCCAAAAAGGGTTTTTTCCAGTTTTTTGCTTAGAGAAAAATTTGGGGCCCGGGTCCCCCGGGGGCCCAAAAAGGTGGGGAAAAAGGGGGGGCCCCGGAAACCCCCGGGGGAAAAACGGCTTTTTGGGCGTCACAATGCCCCCCCTTTTTTAGCTCTTTTTCGGGGAGGGGGGGGTTTTCCCATGCGCGCGTGCGGGGTTTTGGCTGGTTTTTGGGGTTTTTTGGGTGGGGTTTTTTTTGTTTTTTGGGCTTTGGGGGAGGGGCCCTGGGGATTACTGTGGTGCATAAATTTTTTTTTAAAATTTTTATTATTTTTTTGGTGTTGTAGGGTGTTTTTTTTCACTTTCCCCTTTTTCTAGGCCCCCAAATTGGGGGGGGTTGTACAAGGGGGGCCCCCAAATTTTGGGGGGGCCGTGGTGTCGCCACAATTCCACGCCACAAAAAACCCAAAATTTTTTTGCCCGGGGGGGTTCTGCAAAGATTTAAAAAGGGTCCGGGTTTTCCCCGGGGCCCGGGGGAAAATGAAAAAAAGGGGTGCGGGCGGCAAGGCCCGGAAAAAAGGGTTTTTTGGCCCCCCAATGTTTTTTCCTTTTTTTAAGTTTTTTCAGGGGGAAGGGTGGGTATGCATGGGGCCGTGCGCGCTTTGGGTTTGGTTTGTTTGTTTTTTGGTGGGGGGGGTTTTTTTGTTTTTGGGTTTTTTGGGGGGCCCCCCTTTAAGTTTTCTGTGGTGTTTAAAATTTTTAAATAAATTTTTAAAATTTTTGGGAAAGGGTTTTGTTGTAGGGGTGTTTTTCCCCCAAAAAGGGGGTACCCTGTTTCTGGGCCCCCAAAAATTTGGGCCCCTGTGTAAAAGGGGGGGGGTTTGAAACTTGGGGGGCCGGGGTGTCCCCCACAATTCCGGCCCCAACCCCACCCAAAATGGTTGTCCGGTTTGTCTGAATAGAGTAGAAAGGGTCCTGGTCCCCCGGGCCTGGAAGGGGGGAAAAAAGGGGGGGGCAAAAAAAGGGGCCCGGGAAAAGGGTTTTTTTGCGCCCAAAAGCTTCTCCTTCTTTAGTCTTTTCATGGGAGGGTGGGTAGGCAGGGGGCGCCCCCCGCGCGGGGGCGGGTGTTTTGTGTGTGCGGTTTTTTTTTTTTTTTTGCGTGTGGGGGGGGACCTGGGGTTTATTGGTCCATGAATTGTTATGAAATTTTTATTGGAGGGTTTGTTGTGGGGGGTGATTTTTCCCTAAAATTTTCCCCTTTTTGGCCCCAAAAACTTGGCTGGTAAAGCGGGGTTGCCATTTTTGGGGGGGCCGTGGTGTCCCCCCAATTTTTCCAGCCCCACCCCACACCCAAAAGGGTTGGCCCCAGTTTGTTTTTTTTTATTTTGGGGGGTTTTGGGGGTTTTCCCCCGGGCCCCCTGGAAGGGGGGAAAAAATTTGGGGGGGGGCCCAAGGTCCAAAAAAGGCCCCTTTTTGCGTCACAAGGGCTTCCCCTTTTTTTAAAAGCTCTTATTCATGGGAGGGTGGGTTTGCATGCGCGCGGGGCGGGGTTTGGGTTGGTTTTTTGGGTTTTGGGGGGTTTTTTTTGTGTTTGTGCTTTTTGGAGGGGCCCCCCCCCTTTTTTACTGGGGGGGCAGGGAATTTTTTAAAAATTTTTTTTTTTGGGGGTTTGTTTTTGGGGGGGAAATTTTTTTCCCATTTTTCCCTTTTTTTTTGGGGGGCCCCCAAATTTGGGCTTTGTACAAGCGGGGTTGCCTTTTTGCGGGCCGGGGTTTCCCCAAAAATTTTTCCCGCCCCCACCCCCACCCAAAAGGGGGTTTTTGTCCAGTTTGTCTGCATATTTTTAGAAAGGGGGGGGTTTTCCCCCGGGCCCCCTGGAAATTTGGGGAAAAAAGTGGGGCGGAAAGGGCCCCGGAAAAAAAAAGGGGGTTTTCCGTCAAAACCCTTCCCCTTCTTTGGGCCCTTTTTTCAGGGGGGGTTTGGGTTTATTTTTTGCGCGCGTGCGCGCTTTGGGTTTGGTTTTTTTGTGTGGGTTTTTTTTGTGTTTTTTGGGTGTGGGGGGGCCCTACAGTTTTGGGGGTGGGGCGAATTGTTATAAAATTTATTTTTGGGAAATGGTTTTTTTGGGGTGTTTTTTCCCTTCACTTTTCCCCTTTTTTTGGGGGCCCCCAAAACCCTTGGGGTTTTTGTAAAAGGGGGGGGTTTTGCCTTTCTTGGGGGCCCGGGGTTTTGTCCCCACAATTCCAGCCCCCAAAAAACCCAAAATGGTTGTCCAGTTTGTCTGCATGGGTTTAGAATAGGGGGGGGTTTTCCCCCGGGCCCCCGGAAAAAGGGGGGAAAAAAGGGGGGGGGCGGCAAGGGGGGGAAAAAGGGGCGTTTGCTTTCACTTTGCTTCTCCTTCTTTAGTCTTTTTCATGGGAGGGTGGGTAGCATGCGCGCTTTGCGCGCGTTGGCTGGTGTTTTTTTTTGGGGGCGGTTTTTTTTTTTTTTGGCTTTGTGGGGGCCCCCCTCCCATTTTACTGTGGTGCATGAATTTTTTTTGAAATTTTTTTGGGGTTGGTGTTGTGGGGGTTTTTTTTTCCCCTTTTCACTGTCCCCCTGTTTCTAGGCGCCAAACTTGGCTTGTAAAAGGGGGGGGTTTGCCATCTTGGGGGCCGTGGTGTCGCCCCCAATTCCAGCCCCCCCACACATCCAAAAGGGTTTTCCAAAAGGGGTTTGTCTGCTTATTTTTAAAAAGGGGTCCGGGTTTTCCCCCCGGGCCCCGGGAAGTGGGGGAAAAGTGGGGGCGGCAAGGCCCGGAAAAAAGGGCCCGTTTGCGCCCATTTTGCTTCTCCTTCTTTAGCTTTTTATTCATGGGAGGGGGGGTTTATGCATGCGCGGTCGGCGCGTTGGCGGGGGTGTTTGTGTTTTGGGGGTTTTTTTTTTGTTTGTGGTGTGGGGGGGCCCCTTACGGGTTTTACTGGGTGCATGAGATTGTTATAAAAATTATTATTGGGATGGTGTTTTGTAGGGGTGTTTTTTTGCCTACACGTCCTGTTTTAGGCGCCAAACTTGGCTTTTGTAAAAGCGGGGTTCCCATTTGCGGGCCGTGGTGTCGCCAAATTTCCCGCCCCACACAACCCAAAAAGGGTTTTGTCCGGGTTTTTTCTGCATTGATTTAGAATAGGGTCCTGGGTCCCCCGGGCCGGGAAAGGGGTGGGGGAAAATTTGCGGGCGGCAAGGTTTCCGGGGGAAAACCGGCGTTTGCGCCCAAAATTGTTTCCCCTTTTTTAGCTCTTATTCATGGGGGGGGTGGGTATGCTTTGCGCGCTTTTGCGCGCGTTGGCGGGGTGTTTGGTGTGCGGTTTTTTGTTTTTGTGCGTGTGGAGGGGACCCTACGAATTACTGGGGTTTGCTTGGGGTTGTTAGGAAATTATTATTGGATGGTGTTGTGGGGGGTGATTTTTGCCTACACTGTCCCCTTGTTTTAGGCCCCAAAACTTGGCTGTGTAAAAGCGGGGTTCCCATTTTTGGGCGGGCCGTGGGTGTCGCCAAAAATTCCCAGCGCCACCCCCACACCCAAATTGGTTGTCCAGTTTGTTGCATAGATTTAGAATAGGGCCCGGGTTTCCCCCCGGGCCCGGGAAAAGGTGGGGAAAAAAGTGGGGGCGGCAAGGCCCGGGGAAACGGCGTTTGCGTCACTTTTTTTTTCCTTCTTTAGCTCTTATTCAGGGGAAAGGGGGGGGTATGCATGGGGCGCTTTGCGCGCGTTGGTGGTGTTTGTGTGTGGGGGTTTTTTGTGTTTGTGCGTGGGGAAAAGGGGACCTCCCGGGTTTACTGTGGTGCATGAGATTTTTTATGAAATTATTTTTGGTTGGTGTTGTAGGGGGTTTTTGCCTACACTGTACCCTGTTTCTAGGCGCCAAACTTGGTGTGAAACAAGGGGGGGGTTTGCCCATCTTCCCGGGCCGGGGTGTCCCCACAATTCCAGCGCCCCCACACACCCAAAAAGGGTTTGTCCATTTGTCTGCATTTTAGATTTAGAATAGGGCCCTGGTCCCCCGGGCCCGGGAAAAGGTTGGGGGGAAAAATTTTGCGGGCGGCAAGGCCCGGGGGAAAAACGGCGTTTGCGTCCCCAATTGCTTTTTCCTTTCCCTTTAGCTTTATTCATGGGGGGCGTGGGTATGCTTTTGCGCGCTTTGCGGCGCGTTGGGGGTGTTTGTGTGTCCCGGGTTTTTTGTGTTTTTTGCGTGTGGGGGGGGACCCTACAAAATTACTGTGGTGATGGTTGTTATGAAATTATTTTTTGGGTTGGTGTTGAAAGGGGTGATTTTTGCCCCCACTGAAACCCTGTTTCTGGGGCCCCAAAACTTGGCTGTGTACAAGGGGGGGTTTTGCCATTTTTGCGGGGCCGGGGTTTGTCCCCCAAAAATTCCAGGGGCCACCACACAAAAAATGGTTGTCCAGTTTGTCTGCATAGAGTAAAAATTTAGGGGTCCGGGTTCCCCCGGGGCCCCGGGAAGGGGGGAAAAAAGGGGCGGGCGGCAAGGCCCGGGGGAAAAAAGGGGTTTGCGTCACAAATGCTTCTCCTTCTTTTGCTCTTTTTAAATTGGGAGGGGGGTATCCCATGCGCCGTGCGCGCTTGGGTGGTGTTTGTGTGTGCGGTTTTTTGTTTTTTTTTTTTGGGTGGGGAAAGGGGGCCCCTTTAAAAAATTACTGGGGGGGCTTTGAGATTGTTATGAAAATTATTATTGGATGGTGTTGTAGGGGGGGTTTTTTTGCCTAAAAGGGTACCCTGTTTCAAAGGGCCAAATTTGGGGTTGTGTACAAGGGGGGTTTGCCTTTCTTGGGGGGGCCCGGGGTGTCCCCCACTTTTTCAGCCCCAAACACACATCCAAAAGGTTGCCCATTTTTGGGTTTTGCTTTGATTTAGTTTAGGGTCCTGGCCCCCCGGGGCCCCTGGAATTTTGGCGGAAAAGTGCGGGGGGGCCCAAGGCCCGGGGGAAAACGGGGGTTTGGGCCGTCACAATGTTCCCCTTCTTTACCCTCTTATTATGGGGGGGTTGGGAATGCTGCCCCGCGTGCGCGGGGGTTGGCTGGGTTTGTGTGTGCGGTTTTTTTTTTTGGTTTGTGGTGTGGAGGGGCCCCTAATTTTTACTGTGGTGCATGAAAATTGTTATGAAATTTTTTTATTGGATGGGGGTTTTTGGGGGTGATTTTTGCCTACACTGTCCCCTGTTTTTTGGCGCCAAAATTTTGGCTGTTTTCAAGCGGGGTTCCCACTTGCGGGCCCGTGGTGTGGGCCACCAATTCCAGCCCCACAAAACCCCAAAATGGTTTGCCCAGTTTGTCTGATAGATTTTAGAATAGGGTCCTGGTCCCCCGGGGGCCCTGGAAGTGGGGAAAAAAGTGGGGCGGAAAAGGGGGGGGAAAACGGCGTTTGCGTCCCCTTTGCTTTCCTTTTTTAGCTCTTTTTTCATGGGAGGGGGGGGGTATGCAGGGCGCGCTTTGGCGCGCGTTGGTGGGTGTTTGTGTGTGCCGGTGTTTTGTTTTTTGTGCGTGTGGGGGGGAAACCTACAGAATTTACTGGGGTGCATGAGATTGTTATAAAAATTATTTTTGGGGATGGTTTTTGTAGGGGTGATTTTTGCCTAAAATTTTACCCTGTTTTTTAGGCGCCAAACTTGGCTGTTTACAAGCGGGGTTGCCATTTGCGGGCCTTTGGTTTGTCGCAAAATTCCCAGCCCCACAACACCCCAAAAGGTTGTCCGTTTGTCTGCATAGAGTTAAAATAGGGCCCTTGGTCCCCCGGGCCCCTGGAAGTGCGGAAAAGTGCGGGGGGGCAAGGCCCGGAAAACGGCGTTTGCGCCAAATGCTTTCCTTTTTAGCTTTATTCATGGGAGGGTGGGTATCCCCATGCGCGCGTGCGCGCTTTGGGGCTGGTTGTTTGTTTTTGGGGGCGGTTTTTTGTGTTTGTGCGTTGGGGGGGGCCCCACAGATTACTGTGGTGAATGAGATTGTTATGAAAATTATTTTTGGATGGTTTTTGTGGGGGTTTTTTTTTTGCCTACACGAAAACCCTGTTTCAGGCGAAAAAATTTGGGGCTTTTGGACAAGCGGGGGTTCCCAATTTTGGGGGCCCCGGGGTGTGCCAAAATTTCCCAGCGCCACCCCCACCCAAAAAATTTTGGTTGCCCAGTTTGTCGGCTTAGAGTAGAATAGGGTCCTGGTCCCCGGGGCCCCCGGGAAAGGGCAAAAAAAGGGTGCGGGCGGCAAAGGTCCGGAAAACGGCTTTTTGGTCACAATGCTTCTCCTTCTTTAGCTTTTTTCCCATGGGAGGGTGGGTATGCTTGCGCGCGTGCGCGCGTTGGCTGGTGTTTGTGTGGGGGGTTTTTGTGTTTTTTGCGTGTGGAGGGGCCCCTAAGATTACTGTGGTGCATAAAGATTGTTTGAAATTATTTTTGGGATGGTGTTGTGGGGGGTGATTTTTCCCTACACTTTTACCTTTTTCCCTGGGCCCGGCCAAACTTGGCTTTTTACAAGCGGGGTTGCCATCTTGGGGGCCCGTGGTGTCGCAAAATTTCCAGCAAAAACCCCCATCCAAAATTTTTTGCCCATTTTGTTGCATAGAGTGGGAATAGGGCCCTGGTCCCCCGGGCCCTGGGTGCGGAAAAAGGGGGAAGGGGGGGGGGGGGGTGGGGGAAAACGGCGTTTGCGTCACAAGGGCCTTTCCTTCTTTAGCTCTTTTTCATGGGAGGGTGGGTTTGCATGCCCGCGGTGGCGCGCTTTGGCTGGGTTTGTGTGTGCTTTTTTTTTGTGTTTGTGCGTGTGGGGGGGCCCTAAAAAATTTAATGTGGTGCATGAGATTTTTAAATGAAATTATTATTGGAGGGTGTTTGTAGGGGGGGTTTTTTTCCCTCCCACTGCCCCCTGTTTCTAGGCCCCCAAAACTTGGCTGTGTACAAGCGGGGGTTTTGGGCCAAATTTGGGGGCCGTGGTGTCGCCACAATTCCAGCGCCACACACACCCAAAAAATTGGTTGCCCAGTTTTTTCTGCAAAAGAGTAAAATTTGGGTCCGGGTTTGCCCGGGCCCGGGAAGTGCGGAAAAGTGCGGGCGGAAAGGTGGGAAAACGGCTTTTGGGCGTCAAAATTTGTTTTCCCCTTCTTTAGCCCCTTTTTTAATGGGAGGGGGGGTTTTATGCATGCGCGCGTGCGCCCCTTTTGGCGGGTGTTTTGTGTGTGCGGTTTTTTGTTTTTTGGTGCTGTGGGGGGGGGGACCCTACAAAATTAAATGTGGTCATGAGATTGTTATAAAAATTATTTTTGGGGATGGTGTTGTAGGGGTGATTTTTGCCTACCCCGTCCCCTTTGTTTCTAGGCGCCAAACTTGGCGGGTGTAAAGGGGGGTTTGCCACTTGCGGGCCCTTTTTTTGGTGTCGCCACTTTTCCAGCCCCACACACACCCAAATGGTTTTCCAGTTTGTCTGCTTTGGTTTTTAAAGGAATAGGGCCCTGGTGCCCCGGGGGGAAAAAGTGGGAAAATTGCGGGCGGCAAGGCCCGGGGAAAACGGCTTTTTGCGTCCCCAATGTTTTCCCCTTTTTTTGCTTTATTAAGGGGGAGGGTTTTTGGGTTTATGCAGCGCGCGTGCGCGCGTTGGCGGGTTTTTTGTGTGTGGGGGTTTTTTGTTTTTGTGGTTTGGGGGGACCCTACAGATTACTGTGGTGCAATTGGATTTTTTATGAAATTATTATTGGAGGGTTTTGTAGGGGTGTTTTTTGCCAACTGTACCCTGTTTTAGGCGCCAAATTTGGTGTTTTTAAAAGCGGGGTTCCCATCTTGCGGGCCGTGGTGTCGCCAAATTCCGCGCCACACACATCCAAAATGGTTGCCCAGTTTGTTTGCATAGAGTAAAAATTTTGGGGCCTGGTGCCCCGGGCCCGGGAAGTGGGGAAAAAGTGCGGGCGGAAAAGGTCCGGGAAAAGGGGGGCTTTTGGGGCTTTCACATTGCTTCTCCTTCTTTAGCTCTTTTTTGGGAGGGTGGGTATGAAATGCGGGGGTTTTGCGCGCGTTGGTTTGGTGTTTGTGTTTTTTTGCGGTTTTTTGGGGTTTGTGCGTGTGGAGGGGCCCCTTACAGTTTTAACTGTGGTGCGGGAGTTTTTGTTTTAAAATTTTATTTTGGGGAGGGTGTTGTAGGGGTGTTTTTTGCCTACCCCTTTTACCCTGTTTCTAGGCGCCAAACTTGGTTTGGTTTTAAAAGGGGGGTTGCATTTTTGCGGGCCCGGGGGGTTGTCCCACAATTCCAGCGCCACACACATCCAAAATGGTTGTCCAGTTTGTTTGCATAGGTGAATAGGGTCCTGGTCCCCCGGGGGCCCTGGAAAAATTTTTTTGCCGGGGAAAAGTGCGGGGGGGGGCCAAAGGGGCCCGGGAAAAACGGCGTTTGCGCCCACAATGCTTCTCCTTCTTTAGCTCTTTTTAAAGGGGAGGGTGGGTATGCATCGCGGGGGCGCGCGTTGGTTTGGTGTTTGGGGGTTGTGCGGTTTTTTGTGTTTGTGCGTTTTGGGGGGACCCTAAAAGATTATTTGTGGTGCATGAGTTTTGTTAGGAAATTTTTATTTAAAATGGTTTTTGTTGGGGTGTTTTTTCCCTTCACTGTACCCTGTTTCTAGGCCCCAATTTCTTGGCTGTGTACAAGCGGGGTTGCCATCTTTGGGGGCCCGTGGTTTTCGCCAAAATTTCCCGCGCCACACACATCCAAAATGGTTTTTCCCGTTTGTCTGATAGAGTGGGAATAGGGTCCTGGTGCCCCGGGGCCCTGGAAGTCCCGGAAAAGTGCGGGCGGCGGGTCCGGAAAAGGGCCCGTTTGGGGTTCACAATGTTTAAATCATTTTTTTTGCTCTTTTTCATGGGAGGGTGGGTATGCATGCGCGGGGTTGGGGCGCTTTTTGGGCTGGTGTTTTTTTGTGTGGCGGTTTTTTTTTGTTTGTGCGTGTGGGGGGACCACCCCTGTTTATTTGTGGTGCATGAAAATTGTTTTGAAAATTATTATTGGATGGTGTTGTAGGGGGTTTTTTGGGCCTACACTGTCCCCTGTTTCAAAGGCGAAAAATTCTTGTTGTGTAAAAGGCGGGGTTGCCTCTTGCGGGCCGTGGTTTTTCGCCCCAATTCAGCGCCCCCCACTTTCCAAAAGGTTTTCCCAGTTTGTTGCTTAGGTAGTTAGGGCCCGGGTTCCCCCGGGGCCCCTTTGGAAGTGCGGAAAAAGTCCCGGGGGAAGGTCCGGAAAAACGGTTCGTTTGCGTCACAATGTTCCCCTTTCTTTAGTCTTATTAATGGGGGGGGGGTATCCCTTGGGCGGCTTTCGGCGGTTGGTGGTGTTTGTGTGTGCGGTTTTTTTTTTTGTGGGTGGTGTGGGGGGGGGACCCTACAGTTACTGTGGTGCATGAGTTTTTTATAAATTTTTTATTTTTGGGATGGTTTTTGTGGGGTGTTTTTTGCCAACACTGTCCCCGGTTTTTTGGGCCCCAAAAACTTGGCTGGGTACAAGGGGGGGGTTGCCATTTTGGGGGCCCGTGGTTGTCGCCACAATTCCAGCGCCAAACACACCCAAAAAATGGTTTTTCCGGGTTTGTCTGATAGAGTGAATAGGGCCCGGGTTTCCCCGGGGCCCCGGGGGAAGTGCGGAAAAGTGCGGCGGCAAGGCCCGGGAAAAAAAGGGGTTTTTGCGCCCAAAATGCTTCCCCCTTCTTTAGCTCTTTTTCATGGGAGGGGGGGTTTACTGGGGCGTGCGCGCTTTGGGGGTTGGTGGTTTTTGTTTTGTGCGGTTTTTTTGTTTGTGCGTGTGGGGGGCCCCTACTTTTTACTGTGGTGCATGAGAGGTTATGAAATTATTATTGGAGGGGTGTTGTAGGGGTGTTTTTTCCCTAAAAATGTACCCTGTTTTAGGCCCCCCCAAAAAAAATTTTTTGGCTGTGTACAAGCGGGGTTGCCCATCTTGGGGCCCGTGGTGTCGCACAATTCCAGCGCCACACACACCCAAAATGGTTGTCCAGTTTGTTGCATAGGTAGAATAGGGCCCCTGGTCCCCCGGGGCCCTGGAAGTGCGGAAATTTGCGGGCGGGAAAGGTCCGGAAAACGGGTTTTGCGTCACAATGCTTCCCCTTTTTTGTTTATTCAGGGGGAGGGGGGTTTTTGGAAATGCGCGCGGGGGCGCGGTTTGGCTTGGTGTTTGTGGGGTTGGCGGTTTTTTTGTTTTGGCTTTGTGGAGGGGACCCTACAGATTACTGTGGTGCTTGATTGTTATGAAATTTTATTGGATGGTGTTGTAGGGGTTTTTTTTCCCCTTGCACTGTCCCCTGTTTTTTAGGGCCAAATTTCCCTGTGTACAAGGGGGTTCCCATCTTGCGGGCCTTTGGTGCCCGCCAAAATTTCCCAGCGCCACCCCAAATCCAAAATGGTTGCCCAGTTTGTCTCCCATAGAGTTGGGAATAGGGCCCTGGTCCCCCCGGGCCCCTGGAAGTGGGGAAAAAAGTGGGGGCCCGGAAAGGTCCGGAAAACGGCGTTTGCGTAAATTTGCTTCTCCTTTTTTAGCTTTTAAATTTTCGGGGAGGGGGGGTTGCATGCGCGCGTGGGGCGCTTTGGTTTGGTGTTTGTGTTGGGGTTTTTTTTTTGGGGTTTGTGCGTGGGGAGGGGACCCTACAGTTTTACTTTTGGTGCTGAGATTGTTATGAAATTATTATTGGATGGTGTTTTTGAGGGGTGATTTTTGCCTGCACTGTCCCCTGTTTCTAGGCGCCAAACTTGGCGGGTGTAAAAGCGGGGGTTGCCATCTTGGGGGCCCGTGGTGTCGCCACTTTTCCAAAGGCACACACACCCAAAAAAGGGTTTTGTCCGGGTTTGTCTGCAGAGGTAGAATAGGGCCCCGGGTGCCCCGGGCCCGGGAAAGGGGGCGGAAAATTTGGGGCCCGGGAAAGGGTCCGGAAAAAGGCTTTTTGCGTCAAAAAGTTCTCCTTCTTTAGCTTTTATTCATGGGGGGGTGGGAATGCATGCGCGCGTTGCGCGCGTTGGTGGTTTTTTGTGTGTGCGGTTTTTTTTTGTTTTTTGCTTTTGTGGAGGGGACCCTACGATTACTGTGGTTGCATGAGATTGTTATGTAAATTTTTAAAGGGGTTTGGTGTTGTGGGGGTTTGATTTTTGCCTACCGCCCCCTGTTTCAGGGGGCCAAAAACTTGGCTTTTGTACAAGCGGGGTTGCCTCTTGGGGGGCCCGTGGTGTCCCCAAAATTTCCCCAGCGCCAAAACACACCCAAAAAAGGGTTTTGCCCAGTTTGTTGCTTTGAGTAGAATGGGGTTCTGGTCCCCCGGGGCCCTGGAAGTGGGGAAAAAGTGGGGGGGGGCAAGGTCCGGAAAACGGCGTTTGCGTCACAATGCTTCCCCTTCTTTAGTCTTATTCATGGGAGGGTGGGAAAGCAGCGCGCGTGCGCGCTTTGGCTGGGTTTTTTGTTTTGGGTTTTTTGTGTTTGTGCGTGTGGGGGGAAACTACAAGTAACTGTGGTGCATGAGATTGTTATAAAATTTTATTTTTGGGGATGGGTTGTTTGGGGGTGATTTTTGCCAAACACTGTACCCTGTTTCTAGGCCCCAAAAACTTGGCGGTGTAAAGGGGGGGGTTGCCATCTTGCGGGCCCGGGGTTTGTCGCCAAAAATTCCGGGCGCCACACACACCCAAAAGGGTTTGGCCCAGTTTTTTCTGTTTAAGGTAGAATGGGGGTCCTGGTCCCCCGGGGCCCCGGGGAAGTGCGGAAAAAATTTGCGGGCGGCAAGGCCGGGGAAAACGGCGTTTGCGTCACAATGTTCTCCTTCTTTAGCTTTATTCAGGGGAGGGGGGGTATGCATGCGCGCCGTGCGCGCGTTGGCTGGGTTTTGGGGTGTGGGGTTTTTTTGTGTTTGTGGTTTGGAGGGGCCCCTACAGTTACTGTGGTGCGGGAGATTGTTTTGAAATTTTTTATTGGTTTGGTGTTGTAGGGGTGTTTTTTTGCCTGCCCCTGTCCCCTGTTTCTAGGCCCCAAAAATTTGGGCTGTGTAAAAGGGGGGTTCCCATTTTTGGGGCCGTGGTGTCGCCAATTCCAGGGGGGACACACCCCAAAAATTGGTTGTCCAGTTTTTTCGGATGGGGTTTTGAATGGGGGTCCGGGTGCCCCGGGCCCGGGAAGTGCGGAAAATTTGGGGGGGAAAGGGGTTCCGGAAAAACGGCGTTTGGGGAACAATGCTTCTCCTTCTTTAGTCTTATTCATGGGGGGTGGGTATGCAGGGCGCGCGTGCGCGCGTTGGCTTTTGTTTGTGTGTGCGGTTTTTTGTTTTTTGTGCGTGTGGAGGGGACCTACAAAATTACTGGGGGTGATGGGGTTTGGTTTTTTAAATTATTATTGGGGGTGTTTTTGGGGTGTTTTTTCCCCCTGAAATGCCCCTTGTTTCTAGGCCCCAAATTTTGGCCCTTGTTACAAGCGGGGGTTGCCATCTTGCGGGCCGTGGTGTCCCCAACAATTCCAGCCCCACACACATCCAAAAATGGTTGTCCAGTTTGTTGCATAGAGTAAAATTTGGGTCCGGGGTGCCCCGGGCCGGGAAAAAGTGGGGGAAAAAGGCGGGCGGCAAGGCCCGGGGGAAAAACGGCGTTTGCGTCAAAAATGCCTTCCTTTTTTTTGGTTTTTTCCCTGGGAGGGTGGGAAAGTTTGCGCGGTGCGGGGTTTGGTGGGTGTTTTTTGTGTGCGGTTTTTTTTTTTGTTTTTGTTGGGGTGTGGGGGGACCCTACGATTTCTTTTGGTGCATGAGATTGTTATAAAATTTATTTTTGGATGGTGTTGTAGGGGTGATTTTTGCTGCATGTCCCCTTTTTTCTAGGCCCCAAACTTGGCGGGTTTTCCAAGGGGGTTTGCTATCTTGCGGGGCCCGTGGTGTCCCCCACAATTCCGGGGCCCCACACACACCCAAAAATTGGTTGTCCGTTTTTTATGCTTAGAGTGGGAATTGGGCCCTGGTGCCCCGGGCCCTGGAAGTGGGGGAAAAGTGCGGGGGGGAAAGGGCCCGGGAAAAACGGCGTTTTTGCGCCCAAAAAGCTTTTTCCTTTTTAGCTTTATTCATGGGAGGGGGGGTAGGGCCTGCGCGCGTGCGGGGGTTGGCGGGTTGTTTGTGTGTGGGGTTTTTTTTGTGTTTTTTGCGTGTGGGGGGGGACCCTACTTTTTTACTGTGGTGCATGAGATTTTTAATGAAATTATTATTGGAGGGGTGTTGTGGGGGGTTTATTTTTTTGGCCTGCACGTACCCGGTTTCTAGGCCCCAAAAATTGGTGTGTCAAGGGGGGGTTTTTCCCATCTGGGGCCGGGGTTTGTCCCACAATTCCAGCCCCCCACACACTTTCCCAAAAGGGTTTGTCCAGTTTGTTTTCCCCATAGAGAAAGTAAGGGTCCTGGTCCCCCGGGGGCCCCGGGGAAGTGGGGAAAAGGGGGGGCCCGGAAAGGGTTCCGGGGGAAAAGGGCCCCTTTTTTGCGCCACAATGCTTCCCCTTTTCTTTAGCTCTTTTTCATGGGGGGGGCGGGGGTTTTGGGCATGCCCCGCTTTGCGCGCGTTGGCTGGTGTTTGTGTGTGGGGTTTTTTTTGTGTTTGTGCGGGTGGAGGGGGCCCCCTACGGGTATTATGTGGGAATGAGATTGTTATGAAATTTTTATTGGGGGGTTTGTTGTAGGGGGTTGGTTTTTTGCCTGCACTGTCCCTGTTTTGGGCAAAAAACCTTGGGGGCTGTGTAAAAAGGGGGGGGGTTTTGCCATCTTGCGGGCCGGGGTTTTTGTCCCCAAAAATTTCCGGGCCCCAAAAACACCCAAAAGGTTTGGCCGTTTGTCTCCCATGGGAGTAGAATAGGGCCCCTGGTCCCCCGGGGGCCCTGGAACTTTTTGGCGGAAAAAGTGCGGGCGGCAAGGCCCAAAAAAAAACCCGGGCGTTTTGCGTCCCCAATGCTTTCTTTCTTTAGCTCTTATTCATGGGAGGGTGGGTATGCATCCCGCGCGTGGGGCGCGTTGGCTGGTTTTTTGTGTGCGGTTTTTTGTGTTTGGGGTGTGGGGGGGCCCCTACAGTTTAAATGTGGTGCTTGAGTTGTTAGGGAATTTATTATTGGATGGTTTTTTGTAGGGGTGATTTTTGCCTGCACTTTTACCCTGTTTCTGGGCGCCAAATTGGTGTGTACAAGGGGGGGTTGCCATCTTGGGGCCCGGGTTGGTTTTCGCCAAAATTTCCCAGCGCCACACACATCCAAAAGGGTTTGGGTCCAGTTTGTCTGCCTAGAGTAAAAATGGTTTCTGGTCCCCCCGGGCCCCTGGAAGTGCGGAAAAGTGCGGGGGGCCCCAAGGGGCCCGGGGAAACCCGGCGTTTGCGTAAACAATGTTTTCCCCTTTTCTTTAGCTCTTATTCATGGGAGGGTGGGTATGCTTTGCGCGGGGTCCCGCGCTTTGGGCTGGTTTTTGGTGTGTGCGGTTTTTTTTGTGTTTGTGGTGTGGGGGGGGACCCCCCAGTTACTGTGGTCCCATGAGATTGTTATAAAATTTTATTCTTATTTTATTATTCTAAAAGTGGGGGGGAAATCGTCATCCCCTACCCCCCCCTCTCCCCTGGGCCCCCATGTTTTCAGTTTGCCTTTCCCCGGGCTCCCCTTAAAAGGGCAGGGGAGCTCTCTCCATCCCCTCCCCGGGTTTAAAATTTTCTGCAAACAGTTTTGTTTGCTGCTTGGGTAGTGTTTTGAATTTTAAAAAATTTTTGCGTACATCGACAGTAAGTATTTTTTCGTTGTGTGTTTGATTGAGTAGACCCTTTTTTTTTTTTTTTGTGTTCAGCCGGGCCCCTTTGTATTGCACCAAACTCTGCCAAAAAAGTGGGGAGCATGAGGTATTTGTAAATTGGGCCCAAAAACTTTGTGTTGTGATATTTTTGGTTTTTTTTTAACGGATTTGAAATTTGATTTTGTCTTTATTGGGAAATTCTTTTGGGGCCCCAAATTTGGGGAAATTCTTGGGCAAATTTTTGATAAAAAAGCGTTTTTTTAAATCCCTCCCCAAAAAAAACGGGTTCTGGCATTGCTGCCGCGTTCAAAATTTAGCTGCCCGGGGGATTTTTGGGGGGCCCTTCCCAATAGTGGGCCCGGGGGGAAGGGCAGTTTTCCATAAAACCGGTTTTGCCAGTTGCATGAAGGCGTCTGCGGCCTTACTTTCACCCCTGGGGGAAGCGGAATGGGCTAGCCCCACAGTGGATTTCCTGCTGGTTTTTTGGCTTTTAAACATGTGTTGTGTTAACAAAATTTGCCCCTTTGACATTCTCCCCTGTTTCTTTTTGTAAAGTACAACCTCGTTTATCAAAATATGCAAAAACCATTTTATAAAAATTTCATGGCAGAGGGACTGTGTGGTGGAGTGTCTTGAGACTTTTAAAGGGCTTGACCCAAAAAAGAGC
>CM060324.1:53887074-53897074 GCA_030674155.1 Stramonita haemastoma
TGTGTGTGTGTGTGTGTGTGTGTGTGTGTGTGTGTAGTGTGTGTAGCCTGTAGTGTGTGTGTGTGGGGGGGGGGGGGGTTTGTGTATGTGTGCCCGTGTTTCTCACTTTCTCTAATCCCAGCCATCATAAAATTTACACCTGAAAAGGCCAACATGTTATCATATCTGACACACACACACACACACACACACACACACACACACACACACACACACACACACACACACACACAGAAAAAAGCACCCACTCTTTCTAGTAAGTCAAGAAAATATGGGGGCAGGAAAAAGTCTAAAATGATTCACAGCTTCCAAAGCGTTCATGGAAAAAGTACCAAACATGGAACCAACAACTCACCAATCTGCGCAAATGTTTTGTCCTAACCATCTCTTTCAACAAGCAAATAAAAAAAAGAGTTCAAATTTGACTTGGGAGTAGTCACAAAAAAAAAAAGATAAGATAAACCCCAAAACTTTGCCCAAATCAGAAGGTAATGACTATTACATAAGTTAAACAGCACAATAATCTCAGAGCCACAACTGTACATGATCAAATTATCCACACTGGGGTAGATAAGCCACCCAGAATCCACACTGGGGTGGATAAGCCACCCAGAATCCACACTGGGGTGGATAGCCACCCATAATCCACACTGGGGTGGATAGCCACCCACAATCCACACTGGGGTGGATAAGCCACCCAGAATCCACACTGGGGTGGATAAGTCACCCAGAATCCACACTGGGGTGGATAAGTCACCCACAATCCACACTGGGGTGGATAAGCCACCCACAATCCACACTGGGGTGGATAAGCCACCCACAATCCACACTGGGGTGGATAAGCCACCCATAATCCACACTGGGGTGGATAAGCCACCCACAATCATTACTATCTTCAAGACCAAATCCCACAAATCAGAAAAATCTTAACACCAACACTCCACAGCAGGAGGTGGATACACCACCCCAACAATCATCATCTTCAAGACTTGACCACACACACACACACACACACATACAAGAAAAAAAACGTAACAGCCAAACAACCCACATTACACACAACAACACAACACAGCAAGTCACCTCCAAACCCACCTCCATCCCCACACCCACACACCAGCCTGACTGCACACAGCACACAAATCCAACATCACTCAGTGGGGGCCTAGTCAAGAGCGCTAAATTTTAGCGCATTCCTTCCTTTTTACCTAGTCCACGTGTGGTCAGCTCCTGCTATATAAACAGCCCCAGCTGCGCTGGGATGGGCTGGGCTGGGATGGGATAATGAGCTCCTGTGAGGAGCTGAAAGTGGGGGATAATGACAGGTGTGAATGAAGCGTTGTCCCCCAAACCAACTCAGTCGTCAAAAAAAAAAACCAACAAAAAACAACCCCCCCCCCCCCCCAAAAAAAACCTTAGTCGTCCAGCTGACACAGCATGGCAGCCCCTCTCAGGATCCAGAAGTCTGGAGGCTGCTCCGAGGGCAGATCCACCGACATGACAAAGTTGGTGGAGTGGCCAGTGGAGGACAGCATGCCCGCCCGGCCCGAGGTGCGGTACAGGGGGCACTGGTAGGTGAACATGGGCTTCTCCCTCTCCCTCTCCACGTCTGAGGCTCCTTGCGACTGGTGCTGGAGGCTGTCGGGGTGTTGCGAATCTGGGGACAGACATTTAAAATTTATTTTTTATTTTATATTTCATACCACTTTATGTCACAGCAGATTTTTCTGCATGAAATTCGGGCTGCTCTCTCTCATCCCTGGGGAAGAGCGCATCGCCACAAGTGCAGCAACTACCCATTAATTTTTTTTTCCTTCAGGGACGGTGTCTAAACACGACACCTGTGTGCATGCTGTTGTTTTTTTTGTCTAAAAAAAAAAAATTTGTCATCCGCTCCTACCGGCACACGATGGCCTGCTCTTCCGAAAGGCAGAACAGGGTTTTATCGTGTGCGCAAGATGTTCTGCATGCGTTCGCACACGGGGCCTTGGTTTATAGTCTCATCCGAATGGGGTTGATACTTGAACGCTTTTGGGGATGTTTGAGGGAAGAGGTTTACAGGATAAAAAAAAAGGTAAAGGTGTCCCATAACCTATGTTGTCGTAGGGGAGCAAGGATTCAGAGACCTCAGCTTCTCTAGGGGCCAGCATATTGAGGGTGGCGCCCATCTCCTCTCCCTCACTGCTTTACCTTCCCTGACCCTAAAGAGGGCAGGCACCCATTTACAGCTGGGTGAACTGGGGGTAACTGTACTGAAGCCAAGGCACGCAAACAGTCACCCATCCAACAGGTAACCACGCTCAACACTGCTTAACCTTGGCTGGGGGACAGCGAGCGCTCTGACCACTGAGCTATCCCATCCCCATGATCATAAAATTATGGGATATATTCTTTAATTTGGAAAAAAGTTTCGAATTATTCATTGTTTTCAGGCTGTAAAAGTTTGGTGCAGTATTTATTGTAAATCTTGTCATCTGTTCCTGCCGGCACACAATGGCCTACTCTTACGAAAAGCGGAACAGGATTTAACATGTGCACAAGATGTTCCCTCCCATTCCATGTCCACACCCCCCCCAGGCCCCAACCTCCCCCCCACCCCCACCCCACCCCACCCCCAGACTGCAGGCCAACCTACCTCCACAGGTTTGAAATGGATCTCAGGCAGGACGTGGAAGCGCTGGTCAGTGTGGGAGTCTCGCAGACAGTCCTGGTCAGGATCCCAGCTGGCTCCATCCAGGTGCATTCCAAAAATCCGCACCCCGTCGTCTGGGGGAGCAACTCCCTGTCAAAACCAGCACTTTCTGTTAGGCCTGTGACTGTGATGACACTCTGTGGGATCAGTGCTGTCAACAGACTTCAACAGATCTAAGAACTAAGGTAAAAAAAGGGTAAAGGTGTTCTCATAACTTATGTGGTTGTAGGGAGGCAAGGCATCAGAGACCTCAGCTTCTCTAGGGGCCAGCATATTGAGGGCGGCGCCCATCTCCTCTCCCTCGCTGCTTTACCTTCCCTGACCCTAAAGAGGGCAGGTACCCATTTACAGCTGGGTGAACTGGGGGACTGTATTGAAGCCAAAGCACACAAGTGGTCACCCATCCACTTGGTAACCAAGCTTGATGCTGGTTAACATATGCTAGGGGTAAGCGAGTGCTCTGACCACTGAGCTATCCCGTCCCCACCTAAGAACTGTGTTCCAGTTTTTGCTGCTGTATCTTTCGTTTCATAAATTAGTAACAATCTCTGAATTTTTCTTTTGGGGTGCTAATTTCAGACAGAAAATGATGGCAGAACAAAGTTATTTTGGGTACTTTCAACAGTCAAGAAGATAAGAACAAAATCTTTCACATCTCTAACATCTTCTTTTACAATGACTAAAAACAAACAACAAAAAAGTATCTAAAATTATCCCAGCCTGGACAACTATTCCACATCTCATGTTCACTCCCCCCCCCACCCCCTAAAAAAAAAAAATCGCAAACAACACCTCCTGTCTTACAGTTTGAAAACAACAAATCCTGTAATGTTTACACTGCAGTTCAACATCAAAGTCTATATAAACAGCTGGTATTCATCATAATTCTAATTTTTTTAGTTTTTTTCTGTGTGTAAATTTCACTTTGGTCTGAAATTTTAACTGTTGTTTAGCAGTAACAAGACTAATCTTTGAAAAGCACAGATTTCATTGTTCTTTGTTTTATTTCTGCATTAACAGTTATTATGAAAGACAACCTTAAATGTCCAGTTTTCCTCCATCAAAATTGTCTTTATAGATAAAGACAATTTTGATGGAGGAAAACTGGATAAAGTTAAAGCCTTAATGGTGCCATATAATTAAAAAAAAAGAAAAAAAAAGAAGTAACAACTTTAATCTACTAAACTACATGACCAATTCAAAAACAAACACTGAAGATGTAGAATCACTGATGATAATGATCTGAATTACTTTGCAGTTCATAATACCGCTATTGGGCAAAAAAAGAAAAACAAGAAAAGTCAGAACAATGATTAACCGTGCTGAAAACCAATGCAGGCAGATGTGTGCATGACATCCATGACATAGCAGGCAACTACAACACAGACAGCCATCAAGAATCAAGATCAGTGCATGACCATATTTAAATAACTAAATAGATATAAAAAATCAAGAGCAGTGTTGATCTTCCTCAGTTACAACGAGCACCTTGTAGCCTGTACTTCTTTATACTTCTTTACAAGATAAAGCACTGTATGAATTCCATCTATCATTATGATTTTTAAAAAAAATTATTGATATCATTATTATTCTTATGATGTTTGTGACTTAAAAAATGAATGAACGTGTGAAATAAACAGCAATCCTGTCTGGAAATCTTGGTTACTGATAAAAACACACTGAAACAGCTGCACCACTTTGAATCTCCTGTCATACGTCAGTATGTTATCTTTTTCCTCAAACAAACCCGACTTGCAAGCAAAATCCTTCACACTGCTTGATCTTTACTTAGTGTGTGCGCTGATTCACACAGAATTCTTTGAGTTCCAGAAATCTCTTTTTAGAAACCAACCACTGAGCAATCAGATCAGTCAACACAAAAAGGACAACAGTTAGCATTAAACAGTTAAGAATTACAAGATAAGACCTTAACTTAAGGACGGGGGCCACAACTTGGATTCTACACCGGCTGAAGACCTCTTTTGCCTTTTAAGGAAGACAACATGTCATGGTCTACTTTGGGGCATCTTGAATGAGTGTGAATGATCCAGCAGCAAAAGATTATTGTATGGACAGGAGACAACTCATCTCAGTGTAGAAAGTAAGGGTAAAGGTGTCCCATAACCTACATGGTCAGTGGGAAGCAAAATGTCAGAGACCTCATCTTCTCCAGGGGCCAGCATATTGAGGGCAGCGGCCCATCTCCTCTCCCTCGTTGCTTTACCTTCCCTGACCCTAAAGAGATAAAGGTAAAGGTGTCCCATAACCTATGTGGTTGTTGGGAAGCAAAATGTCAGAGACTTCATCTTCTCCAGTAACCTGCAAATTGAGGGTTGCGCCCATCTCCTCTCCATCACTGCTTTACCTTCTCTGACCCTAAAGAGGACAGGTACCTATTTACAGCTGGGGTGAACTGGGGAAAACACTTTAGCTAGGGCAGACAAACAGTCATCCATCCATTTGGGGACAACACTCACATCAACTAATGAGAACAACAAAATGTACACCACCTCCCCCTCCCCCCCCCAAAAAAAAGGGGGGGGAGGGAGGGAGGCAGGGAAAAAGGTGAACACATATAAAGTTTAGAGGTGAGACAACAGTTAACATTAAGTGTGCAGGTGAACAAGTGCTGTTATCTGTACCAGTCTGTCTCACCAATCATATCCCCTGCGTCGACACAAACTTCAAAAAACAGTTTATTATTCAACCATACAGAAGAACCTTTCTGTCTGCAAGGAACAATAAAGTCTTTTTTTTTTTGGTCTAGTGGGGGATTTGAAAAATAACATCAACCCGCTTGCTAGTTTTATTTTTCTCTGCTAAGAATAATGAGATTATTACTAAATCTATGGCTGACTTGGGTATAAAGAACATCAACCATGAAAGCTCTCCTAATTTTGAGTTTGTTATATTCATAACAAAATTTAAACGCAAACCCCCTGATACTGATTTTTCAAGTGAAGGAAAGCCAGTGAAACCTCAACACTGCATGAATGAATTCTTCTTTCTTCCACTGCTACAGTTCCCAGGTTCACCAATGGTGAGATTTTGTGTAAGCAACCGTTTCAGCCAACCATATAGGGCATGAGTGAATGAAAACAAAGTCAAAGACTTCAACTTCTCTAGGGGCCAGCGTACTGAGGGTGGCGCCCATCTCCTCTCCCTCGCTGCTTTACCTTGTTGGCTAGTGCATCAAGATTCCTAGCAGTACAGTCTTGAGTTCAGATCCAATGAGAGTCATAGAGTTTAGCTGGGGTTTTTTCCAGACTCCAGCTGGCTCCCACCCAGAGTGAGCTTGCTGTATATCCTACAGTAAAACTGCAACCCCAGTCCTGCATCATCCACTTTACAGATGAAATTCTGCGTGTTTCTGAAATTACATGACCAACACTGCAGGTGTCTGTATCTCTCGGGTCTGGCTGATCCATGATTATATCATGATAGGAAGCACAGAACACTGACTCCTACCCACCCAGCCAAGTTGTTTAGAGCCCCACCAACCACAGGGGATATCTCAGGGCTGTTGCCTCATTGTAAATTCAAAAGCTCACATTACAACTAGGCAGCTATATACAAATTAAAACACTACTCTGTTCTATTCCTCGACTACAGCTCCAAGGTCTACCAATGGTGAGATTTTTTTTGTCTATGTAACCATCCCCCCACCTCCATCCCACCACTTAGGTAGCTGTATTCCAACCTCAAGGGATAAAACTCTAAGATTAAAACCAGCTACTTAGTCATTTCTCGTAAATGTCTGCATGTAAAAATAACATCAAGGCCATTGTTTTCATCAGAATACTGGGCAATCTTCCCCTAGTGAAATAACTTTTTTTTAAAATCAAAATACAAAGTGTCTCCTAGTGAAATAACTATTATTTTCATCCGAATACAGAGCACATTTTCTTCTATTGAAATAACTGTTATCCTCATCAGAATACTGAGCAAAATTTCTCACTTTGAAATAACTATTATCCTTATTAGAAAACAGAGCAAAAATTTATCTCCATGAAATAAGTTATTATCCTCATAAATAGAGCACAGTTTTTCTTACTGAAACAAATACTAACTCCATGAAATAAGTTATTATCCTTATGATACAGAGCAAAGTTTTTCTTACTGAAACAAATACTAATCTTATCAGAATATGGAGCAAACTTTCTCTCCATGAAATAAGTTATTATCCTTATGATACACAGCAAAGTTTTTCTTACTGAAACAAATACTAATCTTATTAGAATACGGAGCAAACTTTCTCTCCATGAAATAAGTTATTATCCTTATGATACAGAGCAAAGTTTTTCTTACTGAAACAAATCCTAATCTTATCAGAATACGGAGCAAAATTTATCCTAGTGAAATAACTGTTTTCTTTATCAGAATACAAAAAAAAATTATCCAAGTGAAAGAAATATCATCTTTATCAGAATACAGAACAAAATGTCTCCTAGTATGACCTTATGATATCAAATCATAGAGCAAAATCCCCTCCCCCCAATCTAGTGAATTAACTATCAACCTTATCAGAATACAGAACAAAATGTTTCTTAGTATGACCTTATAGTATCAGAATACAGAGCAAAATTCCCCTCCTAGAAAATTAACTATCAACCTTATCAGAATACAGAAACAAAAAGTCTCCTAGTATGAGAGAACCCCCCCCCCAAAAGTCCTAACTCTCCGTGCAACAGGCAGGCAGGTGAAGGTGAAGACGCCAAATGAACACTCACAGCATACGCCACTTCATGGATTACCAGGGACGACTTCCTTCGCGCCCTCATCCGCCGGCTTCCCTGGAACTTGAGCACCTTGAAGTCAAAGGCCAGGGAGTCCACGGAGATGCCCACCTTACGAGCGTGGTTCTGCAGTACTGCTGTGAGGAAACCTGAACAACACACCACACGTCAAACACCGTGACCACATAGGTTATGGGACACCTTTACATGATATTGTAGGGAACTGCAAAGATCGGAACTGTACACATCAAGCGTACAGAGTGGTTCCCACACACAAACACACACTCATAGCTGCAGCTTTTTCAGTATTGTATTGTATTGTACTGTGCAATATTGTACTGCACTGTACATGACTGTATTGTACTGTATTGTAATGTACTGTATTGTATTCTACTGTATTGTATTGTGCTGTATTGTACTGTACTGTAATGTATTGTACTGTACTGTATTGTAAGTCATGGCAGCTCTCTGCATGAAATTTGGGCTGCTCTCCCCAGGGAGAGTGTGTCACAACAAGATGCAGCGCCACCCATTTTTTTTCTTCTTTTTCTGTCTGCAACTGTATTTGTTTCCTTATCATGGTGCCTTTTTTTTTTTTTTTTTTTTTTTTTTTACATAATTTTGCCAAGAACAACTCTCTTGATGCAGTGGGTTCTTTTATGTGCACTAAATAACTGTAAGTAACACACAGGACCTTAGTTTATAGTCTCATCTAAAATACTTGTACCCAGACCACTACTCATGGTCTAATGGATGGGGGGAAAAATATTGGGCCATCGCACACTTCTGACCCGGGCTTTTTGCTTTCTAGGCAGGTGCGTCAATGACCCATGTCTGTCGCCCATCTTGACACACAGACCTTAGTTTATAGTCTCATCCAAAATACCAGCACCCAGACTACCATTCATGGTCTAATGAATAGGGGGTAAAGTTTTGGGCCCAAGCAGGAATCGAACCATCTCCCCCCAGCAAAAGCCTACTTATGACACTGTTAAATCCAACCTCAAGACACATTTCTTTCAAACCTAAGATTTTCTCCTGTTTCCATCTCTTACCTGTCCCTGCCTTCAACATCTACCTGCCAAAGTGTATAGCCTTTCTTTGTGTGTGTGTGCGTGTGTGTGTGTGCGTGTGTGTGTGTGTGTGCGTACATTCAAATTCGCTAAAATTATAAATTGTTATTGATTGCTTGTGTGTTGTATAGGTCGAATGCAAGCGCTTTGATTTGTTTTTACAAGATATAACGCTGTATAAATTCCATGTAGTATCATTATTATGATTACAACTGTGGCCCACCTTGAGGGAAGAAGAATCCTGACAGCCAGAAGCTGTTGGGCTGGGTGCGGATCACATCGTCCCCGTCCACTTCGGGCTGCCCCACCTGTCGCGTGGCTACGCGGAACTGACGCTCGATGGTGCCGCACAACAGCTCCGCCCACGACGAGAAAAGTCCACGCGCTGCTCAAGGTCGTTCACCCACGACCCCAGAGGTTTGTTGGACTCGTACGACGCTGCCTGAGAACAGAGGTGAGAAGGTTACGTTGTGATGCGGTGAGAGGTGTACTGTGTGCGGACTGAGTCTTATGAAATTTTTTTTTTTAAGAGCGTTATGATTTGGTCTTGTCTAACTAAAGTTGTGTTAGTGTGTAAAAATACTTGGATAATGTAGTGTTTAATCCTATTAGAAATAAATTTAAAAAAGAATGTTACATATCAACTTCAAATGTCTTCTCACATGAAAAAGAAAAGAGAAAAAAACACCAAAAGCGTAAATCATTATTGGAGACAATCACTATGGTATTCAAAGAAAGACAACCACGAAACTTAATAAATAAAAAATAATAGAGAGAGAGAGAGAGAGAGAGAGAGAGAGAGAAGAGAGAGAGAGAGAGAGAGAGAGAGAGAGAGAGAGAGAGAGAGAGAGAGAAGAGAGAGAGAGAGAGAGAGAGAGAGAGAGAGAGAGAGAGAGACAGAGACAGAGACAGAGAGACAGACAGACAGACACAGAGAGAGACAGAGTGAGAAACACAGACAGAGACACAGACAGACACACACACACACACACCAACAGACAGACAAAAACAGACACAAGAGAACCCCCCCCACCCCCCACCACCACCCCCCCACCCACACCCCTTCCCACCCACTTCCACCCCCACACCACCACCGCCCCCACCACCCCCCCGACCACCCACCACCAACCACCGCCCCTACCCTTCCCCCTCTACCACCAACCCCCCCTCACCACCACCCTTCCCCCCCACCCCCCCCACTCCCCCCCCCAACCCCACCCCACCACCACCACCCACCCACCCCACCCTTCCCCCCCCCACCATCCCCCCAAACCAACCCCCCCCACAACCCCAACCCCACCACCCCTCACCCCCCCCCAACCCCCCCCCCCCCCCCAACCACACCCACCCCCCCCCTCACCCCCACACACACCCCACCTTCCACTGTGCGGGGATCTCCTGCCTGAGCAGGGCGTTGTAGGCCTCCTCCAGCGCGTCAGACATGATGACCTCTCCCCTGATGGCCAGCACCAGGGAGGTCAGGGTGGAGTGGATGGTGT
>CM060324.1:53902074-53909525 GCA_030674155.1 Stramonita haemastoma
GGGAATGTCGTCCTGACCTTCCATCAGCATCTGCAGCTTCAGGATGGACACCTGAGAGAGAGGAGCGAGTCATCAGTTCCTAGACTGCTGCACTGGGCACACCAGACTAAACCACCAAATGTGACACTCCACCACACAAGGAGTCGCGTTGCACATGAGGTCAATTTTTAGTTATTGACATGTTATTCATTTGCAATAACAGGGTTATAGAATTAAAAAAAAAACAGATTGAAAATCTGACAATTCTATCAACAGTTATTACAACTTGAAATGATAAGACTGCAGGAAATGACAAAATGAGAAATTGACGACAAGTTTAGCATCCTGATAGGTAGCCAGAATGAGGGCTTTGGTATTTTAAAAAATATGTTTAAAGGCAAAATGAAACAAAATTATGCCTTGATGTTTCATTATGAGGTAGAATAGAGGCTATAATTTTATAATCAATCAAAATCCTAAAATCAACAACTTGACCCGCACCTGCCTTTAATACCTGCTAGCGGAAAACCAGGTCAGGTGCTAAGCGACTCATTTCATGGTGGAGCGCCACATATGTCCACAAAGCTGAAACTTGCTCCTTCTCCAATGTATATAGAGACTTTGTGAGTTTGTTCATAGCTTTTGTTTGGTTTTGTAAAATAAATTCCAGTGATCATATACAGCATTCAAAGACTTCATGAGTTTATTTTAGGAATGTTCTATCCTATGTAAGACTGCACATTTCTGGACTTTGTTTTCTGCACTGGGATTCAAGCACTTGCCCAGAATCACCCCCCAAAAAAAAAGCAGAGACAAAAAAAAAAAAAAGCTTTAAGAACCGAATCTCTAATCCCAGTTTACACAGATAATACCCAGCTGTCAGTTTCCCCCACTTTCAGCTCCTCTCAGCTGCTATAATTAATCCATCCCATATCCCAGCCCAGATGGGGTCAGCTGGTGCTATTTACAGTAGGAACTGACCACACCTGGACTAGGGAAAAGGAAAGAGGGTGCTAAATATAGCCCTCTTGACCGAGTGATGTTTGTATTTGTGTGCTGTGAATGAAGAAACACACACACAGCTCACCTCCAAGTCTGAGTCGTTGAACTCGTAAGGGATGTTGTAGCCGAGGCGTCCAAACTTCTTGCGCTCGTGGATGACGGAGTTGAACAGGCAGAGGCCGTACAGCAGGGTACGCCAGCCCTCTTTGGCCACGCCCTCCTCGTACACCTTCTCGGAGACGATGCCTGCTCCTGAGCTGCCGAACGTCTTCAGCATGTTGGCTTTCAGGCCTCGGGGAGACTCCACTGTCATCTTCCAACATGCAAGGGATTGTTCCAGTACCAATGAAGCAAAGAAGAAGAAAAGGAAGGAAAAGGAAAGGAAAGAAATGTGAGATAACAGAGAGGGAGAGAGATTGAGAAGTGTGTGGGGGGGGGGGGGGGGGGGATGGGGGTAGAGACAGAGAGAGAGAACAAGAAAGAAACGAGATGGAGAGGGGGGGGGAGAAAGAGAGAGAGAGAGAGAGAGAGAGAGAGAGAGAGAGAGAGAGAGAGAGAGAGAGAGAGAGAGAGAGAGAGAGAGAGAGAGAGAGAGAGAGAGAGGAGAGAGAGGAGCATTTCAGTGGTGTGAATACTGTGACTACCTTCCCCACTACAATAACATACATACCCCTTTTAACCATTCACACATCTTTCTGCCAGTGAAACATCACAGCTATATGAATGCTGTGGATATCCCCAGCAATGACATATCCTCTCCCCCCCCCCACCCCCCAGTCCCACATCTTTCTGCCTGTTACTCTGACTGACTGACCGACTCTCCAAAAGTCCTTCAGATGAGATTATAAACCGAGGCTCCATGTGCAAACACACTCAGAACATCTTGCGCACCCGCTTAATCCTGTTCTGCATTTCGTAAGAGTAGGCCATTGTGTTCTGGTGGGAACAGATGACAAAATTTACAAAACTGCAAACACATGGGGACTGGATGGAAAAAAGCACACAAGTGCTTATCCCATTATCCTCGATATAAAATAATAAAATAAAATAAAATAAATTAATAAAAAAACTGACCTTGATTCCCCCCTGCAGGATGGAGACAGGAAAGGAGGGGTCAGGGCGTGAACTCAGCCACAGGCGGAACTGGGGATCCACTTCGTCAGACGAGGAACTGTTGAACCTGGACACAGGCACAGGAGCCAGACTGACTGACTGACTGACCGACTGACTAACTGACTGACTGACTGACTGACTGACTGACTGACTGACTGACTGACTGACTGACTGACTGACTGACTGACTGACTGACTGACTGACTGACTGACTGACTGACTGACTGACTGACTGACTGACTGACTGACTGACTGACCGACCGACTGACTGACTGACTGATCTTTATTTTTCAAGGGTTACAGTCCTTATGTGGCAGAATTACATACTTTTTTTCTCATCAGGCCCTTGCCCTGATTAGGGAATATAGAGGTAAAAAAAAAATTGAATTAAGAAAATGGCAATCTCTTACCCCACAAACCACCATCACCAACTATAACAGTTCAACCTATGATTAAAAAAAAAAAGAGATAGGTACATATTCAACAATTGCTAATGAGTAATAGATATTGGGGAAAAAAAATCAAACAATCAACATGAAAAAAGTACAAAAAAGTAACATTTTGGACGTATATTATATATATATTTTTCCCAGAAGAAAGCACTAAAGCAACAACAACGACAACAACAAAAAATGAAGATAATAACAGTAACTCTGATGAATGGATCTAACAAATCTCAGTTGCTCATCACTTTTTTATATATTTTTTTTATCTGATAATGCATAATGATAATGAAGACTGAGCAAGTTAAAATATGTTCCAGGGTTTTTGTATAGAACTTCAATGGGGGTGATGGGGTGTAAGGACTTTTCAGGAACTTTAAAACCAGGCAGTGCTGAAGTAACGGCAGTGGTACTCAAGCGCTGCTGGCGGAATTAATACTGGACAGTGTTGCTTTGAAGCAGGGTGTAGTTAAACAACCCTTGATATTGATAATGTAAAACTGAACTAAGCGTGTAAAGTTGTAAAAATCACTGAAAAACTTAGATAACAAGCTTTTATAATGAGTGTGATTTTACAGCAATATGTACTTTTGTTATGAAGAAGATGGCTAAAAAAAAAATGGTTGTAAATATTATGGATTGGGTTGGTTTTTATTCTTCAATTTTGAACCGCTTAAATCTTATGAAAATTTATGCAAGCAAAAATTGGTTGTTGAAGAGAGTCCTCAGCGAAAGGAGTTGAGTTCCTTAGAACTCCCCTTACCCCCATGGATCCCTCTAATCAAAGCTTAGTTAAAGTCTGTCCCGAGCCTAAGGCTCATCAGGCCGGTGCTTATCCCGGATTGTGGCGTTAAGCGACAGAGAGTCATAGACTCCCCCCTGGATAGGACGCCAGTCTATCGCAGGGTTAACCCCCAACACAAGGTTGGTACCCCTTTTACGCCTGGGTGGGGTGAGAAAATAGCCGTAAAGTGCCTTTTCCAAAGGCACAACGCCATAGCCGAAAGCTGGGATCGAACCCGCAACCTTTAGATTCTGAGTCCAACGCCCTAACCACTAGACTACAGCGGCGGTTAATCAAAGCTCCCCGACCTTATTTCCAACCTGTCCCCCCTCACCCCTCTCCCAGACAACACTCTTTCTCTGGAACTCACTTCTCCACAATGTTCTGCAGGCGAGGCATCCAGGAGGCGGCCAGGTGGCAGTTCTGCAGGAAGACCCAGCGTCCTTTCAGGATCTGAGCCTTGGAGATGAGCTCCTCCGCGCGGGGACCCTGGCCCCGCCCCAGGGAGATCATGTCCAGGTGGGTGGTGCTCCCTCGCAGCTCTTTGGCAAAGCGCAGCAGCTGAGAGGCGGGGTCACAGCCTGTGTAGCAGGCAGTAAATGGGTTAATGTGTGGTGTACTTTTTTTTTTGTTAGACACTCAAAGTTCAGGTATGGTTTTTTTTTGGGATTTTTTCTTTTTGGGGGGTTCTTCAGCTACAGCTCTCAGGTTCACCAATGATGCATATGTGACAGTTTCTTTTTTTATGATTTAGGCTATCCACTACAGGTCACCACACACCACCCCCTGACCACAACATCAAAGCAGTCACACACAAACACACACACACACACACACACACACACACACACACACACACACACACACACACACACACACACAAAGTTTATTAAAACTGCATACACACGGGGAATGGATGTATAAGAGCACATGAGTGCTTATCCCATTATCCTCGATATAAAAGAAGAAAATAAAAAATAAATGAATAAAACACACACACACACATACACACACATACACATACACACACACATGTACACACATACACAACAAACACACACACCCCCCTCCCCACCCCCACCCCACACCCCCCCATACAAGTCAAAAACTCACCTGGAGAGAGGATGAAGATGAGAGGCGTGCGGGAGGTGGATCCTCGTAGATCTCCTTCAGATCAAAAGATCCTGTGGTCAGGTACCTCTCCCCCAGCTGGCCCTGCACGAAGCGCCCCATGGCCGCCACCAGCATGTCGCTGCGCAGCACTCGCACCAGCAGCAGCTGCTGGAACCGGGTCAGCTGCTGCCAGGGAAAGACGGATACTTCCATGGGTGAGGTACATTTTCCGGGTCGGCGTTTTCTGGTGCTGCTTCTTCTGCTTCATCGGAGCCTGGGATATCGTCTGGGCCTGTTTTTTTTTAAGAAAAAAAAAAAAAGTATAATAAAGGAAAAGGCATATACTCCGGAGAGACACACAATCTATCGCAAGAACAGCACTGCACTGGACCCCAGACGGCAAGAGAAAGAGAGGAAGACCAAGAACAACATGGAGGAGGACAGTGGAATGTGGGATGGAAGCCATGCAACACTCTTGGAGTTCATTGACCAGGCTGGCCCAGGATAGGCAGGGGTGGAAAGTCTTTGTTGCTGCCCTACACACCATTGGGTGTAAAGGATGATGATGATGATGATGATGAATAAAGGAAAAGAAAAGTAAACTTACTTTAGTAATTAAATTAATTAGTTCATGATTAAATTGAATTGGTTGTCAAGTCTTCAGGGGTGCCCCCACAGTCGCCACCCTAAGGGATAGATAGATAGATTATCTTTCATAAGATCATAGAACAATAAACATTTCAACACAACCTCAAAACCTTAAGACTTTTTTTCCCTCCTGCACGAAAAAGCGTAAATCTAGCTCAGTATTATTTATTCGTTTATTATTTTTTTATTTAAAAATTCTTTATTTTATACCAATTTAAGTCACGGCAGATTTCTCTTTATGAAATTCGGGCTGCTCTTCCTGGGGAGAGTGTATCATCACAAGAGCAGCGCTGCCCATTATTCTTTTTTTCTGTTTGCAACTGTATTTGTTTCCCTATCACAGTGGCTTTTTTCTACAGAAATTTGCCAGGGACAACTCTCTTGTTGCTGTGGGTCCTTTTTACATGCGCTAAATAATTTTGTGTATTACATGGGACCTCAATTTATCATCTCGTCCAAAAGACTGGCACCAAGACCACCACTCATGGTCTAATGGATGGGGGGGAGAAAAGTTTCGGGCCAAAACCAGGGATCAAACCACCGCACATTTCCAACCCAGACTTTTCACTTTCTAGGCAGGCACGCCAATCCAATCCAATCCAATCATGTTGTTTATAGCCCCGCTGACCACACAGGCCATATCAGGGGCTGTCACCTTGTCAAATTTAAAACTCATGAATAAAACTGTGCAACCATACACAGATTAAAATTGGGTATAAGTGGTCAGAGCGCTTGCTTTCCCCCAATCAAGTTAAGCAGCGCCGAGCAAGATTACCAGTTGGATAGGTGACCGTTTGCACACCTAGGCTTCAGTACAGTTCCCCCAGTTTACCCAGCTGTAAATGAATACCTTCCCTCTTTGGGGTCAGGGAAGGTAAAGCAGCGAGGAAGAGGAGATGGGCACCACCTTGAACATACTGGCCCTTAGAGAAGCTGAGGTCTCAGATGCCTTGCTCCCCTACGACCACATAGATTATGGAACACCTTTACTTTTTTTTAATAACCATCAATCCCCTTTTCGATCCCAACCATGACGTCACGACGCCATGACCTACCCGGCACGAAGGGGGTCTCCATGAGCAGGAAGGTGTCAGAGGAGGCCTTGAACGCTCGCCACTGCTGGCCGGAGGTGCGCAGGGAGCGACAGAGGCCCCTGAAGACAGGTAGCGTGGCGTCCAGGTACTGACACTGCAGCCAGCTGCTGTCCCTCACCCAGGCTGGGGGCTTGCGGTACCTGGCCGACTGCCGCTCCCCTCCGTCACTGTCCACCTCCAGCTGCTCCAGGGGGGTCAGGCCTGACAGGACAGGACAGAGCAGGGGGGGAGAGGTGAGGTGAGGTGTGTAGTAAATGTGGGGTCAGGCCTGACAGGTAAGAACAGGGGGGAGGTGAGATGAGGTGAGGTGAGGTGTGTAGTAAATGTGGGGTCAGGCCTGACAGGTAAGAACAGGGGGGAGGTGAGATGAGGTGAGGTGAGGTGTGTAGTAAATGTGGGGTCAGGCCTGACAGGTAAGAACAGGGGGGAGTGGTGGTGAGGTGAGGTGAGGTGTGTAGTAAATGTGGGGTCAGGCCTGACAGGTAAGAACAGGGGGGAGGTGAGATGAGGTGAGGTGAGGTGTGTAGTAAATGTGGGGTCAGGCCTGACAGGTAAGAACAGGGGGGAGTGGTGAGGTGAGGTGAGGTGAGGTGTGTAGTAAATGTGGGGTCAGGCCTGACAGGTAAGAACAGGGGGGAGAGGTGAGGTGAGGTGAGGTGAGGTGAGGTTAGGTGAGGTGTGTAGTAGATGTGGGGTCAGACCTGACAGGACAGGACAGAGCAGGGGGGAGGTGAGATGAGGTGAGGTGAGGTGAGTTGAGGTGAGGTGAGGTGAGGTGAGGTGTGGTGAGGTGAGTTGAGGTGAGATGAGGTAAGGTGAGGTGAGGTAAGGTTGAGGTAAGGTAAGGTGAGGTGAGGTGAGGTGAGTTGAGTTGAGTTGAGTTGAGGTTGAGGTGAGGTGAGGTGAGGTGTGGTGAGGTGAGTTGAGGTGAGGTGAGGTAAGGTGAGGTGAGGTAAGGTTGAGGTAAGGTAAGGTGAGGTGAGTGAGTGGTGAGGTGAGTTGAGTTGAGGTTGAGGTTGAGGTGAGGTGAGGTGAGGTGAGGTGAGGTTGAGGTGAGGTGAGGTGGTTGAGTTGAGTTAAGTTGAGGTGAGGTGAGGTGGTGAGTTGAGGTGAGTTGAGGTGAGGTTGAGGTGTGGTGAGGTGAGTTGAGGTGAGGTGTGGTGAGGTGAGGTGAGGTGAGGTGAGGTGAGGTGAGGTGTGTTAGTAGATGTGGGGTCAGGCCTGACAGGACAGAGCAGAGGGGAGGGGGGAGGAATGAGTGAGGTGAGGTGAGGTG
>CM060324.1:53909625-53912125 GCA_030674155.1 Stramonita haemastoma
GTTTGGTTTATGTAAGGTGTGTTAGGAAAGGTTTTTCTTTTTCTGTCTTTTATTTAAATGCTTTATGGAAATGCTTGTAAATTGGTATGTTTTTTTGGGTTTTTTACCCCCCAGTTATCATCTTTTAGAAATGCTTGTAAACTGTTTTGGGGTGTGTGTAGGAGTTTTTTTTTTTAGTTTACGTCTTTTAGAAATGCTTGTAAACAGTATGTGAGTGTGTTAGGAGTTTTTTTTTTTTTACCCAAATTTTTATAGGGATGCCTGTGAGTTGATTCTATGTGTCTTTTTTATTTTTTTTTACTTCCAATTTATCAGTTTTTAGAAATTCTTGTAAACTAGTATATGAGTGTGTGTGGGAGTTTTTTTTTTTTTTTTATAGGGATGCCTGTGATTTGATTCAGTGTGTCTGTTTAGGATTTTCTTTTTTTTTTTTTTACTTGCAATTTTATGAAATGTTTGTGAGTTGGTATGAGTTTTTTTGTGATTTTCCCCTTTTCTTTTACCTCAAAAGTATATACACATGCTTTTGAGCTGTATGTGAGCATATTTTTTATGTAGTTTCCTTTTTTTTTTACTTCAAAGTTTTATAGTATCTTGTGATTTGGTTTGTGAGTTTTGGTTTTATGGGGGTTTCCTTTTCTTTTTTTCTACATCGAAATGGTTGGGAATTTTGAGTGTTTTGTTTGAACTTTTTTTTTTTACCTCCAAGTTTAAGATTGCTTGTGAACTAGTTTTCAGGTCTAATTTTTGCTTTTTTCCCCCTTCAAGTTTTATAAAAATGCTCCTTGTGTTTTGGGTATATAAGTGTGTATATTTATGTTTATAAAACTAAGTTTTAAGTTTTAAAGTGATGCATATGAGTTGATCTGTAAGTGTGTATTTGAGGGGGGGTTGTTTTGTCTTCTTTTTTTTTTTTAACTTCCCAAGTTTTCTGAGTTGATATTTGAGTGTATGTTTGCGTTTTTTCCTAACTTCAAAGTGTTATAGGGATGACTGTGAGATGTGTGTGTGTGTGTGTGTGTGTGTGTGTGTGTGTGTGTGTGTGTGTGTGTGTGTGTGTGTGTGTGTGTGTATGACCTTTGCTGTTTGTTTGGGGTTTTCTGTTACTTCTGTGAAGATCTCTCTCTCTCTCTCTCTCTCTCTCTCTCTCTCTCTCTCTCTCTCTCTCTCTCTCTCTCTCTCTCTCTCTCTCTCTCTCTCTCTCTCTTTGTTTCAGTTAATCTAAGCCTTTTAAAAAAATATTTTTGTAAACTCTAAAGTTGTTTGTTTGGGGTTTTAGATGGGTTGTTACTCCCAAGCATTGCTTTTCAACGGATCATTGTTGGGTTGTTGTTTTTGTTTGTTTGTTTTTCCTTATGTTAGCAATGTTTTTGTTTTAAATCTAAGCATTGCTGGTTTCTGATTGGATTTAAATCTGAGCATTTATGTTTTTTTCTGTTTTAGATGATAGCATTGCTGGTTTCTGATTTGTTTTATATCTAAGAATTGCTGTTTTATTTTTTATTTTGAATGAGAGCATCACTGGTTTTATCTTATCTGAGTATTGCTGTTTTTCTTTTAAATCCGTGTATTATTCAATATTTTAAGAACAAATCTAAGCATTGCTCCTCTTAATAAATTAGAGCGTTGTTTGTTTTTAAATATGAGCATTGCTCTTAACATCTGAGCATTGCTTTTTCTTTTTAATCTGAGCATTGCTGTTTGTTTTTTTATAATCTGAACGTTGCTGGTTTTTAATAAAACTATGACCATTTCTTTTTTTAAACAAAAAAACTGGGCATTGTTTTGTTGTTTTTTTTTCATCTGAGCATTGTTTTTTTTACTTTAAATCTGAGCACTGCTGGGTTGTTTTTTTTAAGCTGAGCATTGCTGTTTTATTTTAAATCTGTGTATTGCTGTTGTTTTTTCAATCTGTGTATTGCTGTGTTTTTTTCAATCTGAGCATTATTTTTTTTTTAATCTGAGCATTGCTAGATTTAAAAAATCTGAGCATTTTTAAAATCCGAGTGTTGCTGGATTTTTTGTAAATCTGAGTAGTGCTTTTTTTTTTTTAATCGAGTATTGCTGGATTTTAAAAATCTGAGCAGTGCTGTTTTTCTTTTTAATCTAAATTTGTTAAATGCAAAATGTTTTGTCATTATGGGCGATATTTGTAGATATTTTTACATTTGCTAAGTTTTTGTCATTAGTGTTTGTATTGGAAATGGTTGTAGGTATTTTTACGTGTTAAATGCAAAATGTTTGTCATTAGTATTTGTATTGGAGATGGTTTTTTATTTTTGCTAATGTGATCACCCTGTTTATGTAAGACACATTCCTCTTCATATTATACAAGTCTTCTAAAAGAAATGACTGTGTATACGTGCGTGTGCGAGGGGGAGGGGGGGGGGCTGAGCGTGTGCTCGTGCGCGCGTCTGTATATGCACTCATGCGCGTATGTGTGTGTGTGTGTTATACAAGTGCATACACTTTGTTTGTGGAGTGTTTCTTTGTGCGAGCA
>CM060324.1:53914625-53917125 GCA_030674155.1 Stramonita haemastoma
GGACCTTGCCACCCGCACTTTTCCGCAGTTACAGAGCCGACGGCACCACCACCGTATTCTACTGTATGCAGACAAACTTTACAACCATTTTTGATGTGTGTGGCACTGGATTTGTGGCGACACCACAGCCCCGAAGATGGCAACCCCGCTTGCACATAGGCAACTTTGGCGGAAAGAAACATGATACAGTGCAACCATTAATGACCCCTACAACACACATCAAATGATACTATCATACAATATGATGCACCATAAGAAAGTGTACGATCTCTGCCACATGCGCAAACACAAAAAATCGCACACATATACACCAGCGACCGCACGCACGCGCGCACGCGCGCACGCGTACACACCCGCCCATGCATAAGCATAAGGCCCGTTTCCGAAAGATGTGACGAAAACGGCAATTTCGGGCCCTTGGCACCCGCACTTTTGCACAGTTACAGAGCCCACGGCACCAAGGGCGTGCTCTGCAGTATGCAGAGTCTTTACAACCATTTTGCAGGTGTGTGGCACTGGAATTGTGGCGACACCAACGCCCCGAAGAAGGCAACCCCGCTTCCACATAGGTCACTTTGACGGAAAGAAGCATGGTACAGTGCCACCATTAAGGACCCCTACAACACACATCCAATGATAATATCATACAATATGATGTAACACCAATATGACCGCTCGCGTGCGGTGGCTGGTGTATATTGTGCGATTTTTTGTGTTTGTGCGTGTGGCAGAGACCCTACACGTTCTTATGGTTTATCCTATTATATGATATTATCATTGGATGTGTGTTGTAGGGGTCATTATTGGTTGCACTGTACCATGTTTCTGTCCGTCAAAGTTGCCTATGTCCAAGCGGGGTTGCCTCTTCGGGGCGTTGGTGTCGCCACAATTCCAGTGCCACACACCTGCAAAATGATTGTAAAGACTGTCTGCATACTGCAGAGCACGCTCTTGGTGCCGTGGGCTCTGTAACTGTGCAAAAGTGCGGGGGAGAGGGGCCTCAAACGGGCGTTTTCATCACATTTTTCCGAAACGGGCCTTATGCTTATGCATGGGCGGGTGTAAACGCGTTTGCGCTTGTGTGCGGTCGCTGGTGTATATGTGTGCGATTTTTTGTGTTTGTGCGTGTGGCAGAGACCCTACACTTTCTTATGGTGCATTATGTTATATAATATTATCATTGGATGTGTGCTATCGTGGTCATTAATGGTTGCACTTTACCATGTTTCTTTCCGCCAAAGTGGCCAATGTGCAAGCGGGGTTGTCCTCTTCGGATTGATGGTGTCGCCACAATTCCAGTGCCACACACCTGCAAAATGATTGTAAAGACTGTCTGCATACTGCAGAGCACGCTCTTGGTGCCGTGGGCTCTGTAACTGTGCAAAAGTGCGGGTGCCAAGGGCCCGAAATTGCCGTTTTCGTCACATCTTTCGGAAACGGGCCTTATGCTTATGCATGGGCGGGTGTGTACGCGTGCGCGCGTGCGTACGCTCGCTGGTGTATATGTGTGCGATTTTTTGTGTTTGTGCGTGTGGCAGAGACCCTACACTTTCTTATGGTGCAGCATATTGTATGATATTATCATTAATTTTGTTATTGTCTTGGTGCCGTGGGGTCTTTTACCGTGCAAAAGTCGGGGCTGGACGGGGTTGAAAACGGCTTTTTCGCTGCCGTCTGTGCTCAAAACGTAAGCTTTTTCGAGCAGGGGTGGGTATGCATGCGCGCACGCGCTGGCGTGCTGGTGCTTATTAGGGTGTTTTGTTTGTGTGCGCGCATGTGGCGGCGACCCTCCACTTTGCCCTGGTGCATCATATTGCTGTATATTGTCATTATTCGTGTGCGAAATGCTTTTTTTTGTCGCGTACACTTACTAGCTTAACTTCACACAAACTAGCTTTCTTAGCTTTTGGGGCTCTCGTGTCGCCACCGATCCGGCGCCACACCTATCCAAGAGGATGGGAGAGAGTGTATGCATACAGAACGATATTGTCTTGGTGCCGTGGGGTCTTTTACCGTGCACAAGTCGGGGTTGGACGGGGCTGAAAACGCCTCTTTCGCTGGCATCTGTGTTCAAAACGGCAGCTTTTTCGGGCGGGGGGTGGGTATGCGTGTGCGCACGCACGCGCGCGCTGGTGTTTATCAGTGTGTTTGATTGAGTGCGGACATGTGGCGGCGACCCTCCAGTTTACCCTGGTGCATCATATTGCTGTATATTGTCATTATTCCTTTGCGCAATGGTTGTTTTTTGTCGCGTACACTTACCAGCTTTCCTTCACACAAACTAGCTTTCTTATCTCTTGGGGGCTCTCCTGTCGCCACAAATCCGACACCACACCTATCCAAGATGGTGGGAGAGAGTGTATGCATAAAGTACGATACTGTCTTGGTGCCGTGGGGTCTTTTACCGTGCAAAAGTCGGGGCTGGACGGGGCTAAAAACGGCACTTTAGCTGGCATCTGTGCTCAAAACGGCAGCTTTTTCGGGGGGGGGGGGGGGAGAG
>CM060324.1:53927125-53934625 GCA_030674155.1 Stramonita haemastoma
AACTTTTGAACCAGGCTTTTCCTGATTGTTCATAATTTTGTCCACCTGAGAGAGAGAGAGGAGAGAGAGAGAGAGAGAGAGAGAGAGAGAGAGAGAGAGAGAGAGATTGTGTGTGTGTGTGTGTGTGTGTGTGTGTGTGTGTGTGTGTGTGTGTGTGTGTGCTGTGTGTGTGTTTTGTGGGGGGGGGGGCGGTGAGTGAGTGCGTGTGTCCGTGCGTGCGTGCGTGTGTGTGTGTGTGTGTGTGTGTGTGTGGTGTGTATTTGTGTGTGTGTGTGTGTGTGTGTGTGTGTGTGTGTGTGTGTGTGTGTGTGTGTGTGTGTGTGTGTGTGTGTGTGTTATCCACACATGGCTATGCGCTCTCACTGAAAGAGAATAACTGATTTTCCATGGGTCCACACGCCAAAGGGGTCAACAGTTTCTGTCCCTACTTACAGCTGCAGTGTGTGTGATCATGTGAGTGTGCTAGAGAAAGAAGGGGGAATCGTCTCCGTGTCTCCAGCATTTATGTTTTTCGCCTTGCCTTGTCTTGCCTTGTCTTGCCCTACCTTACCTTGCCTTGTCTTGCCCTGCCCTACCCTACCTTACCTTGCCTTGTCTTGCCTTGTCTTGCCTTGTCTTGCCCTACCTTACCTTGCCTTGTCTTGCCTTGTCTTGCCCTACCTTGCCTTGCCCTGCCCTACCTTTCCTTGCCTTGCCCTGCCCTACCCTGCCTTGCCCTGCCTTCTTTGTCTTGTCTTGCCCTGCCCTGCCCTACCTTACCTTGCCTTGTCTTGCCTTGTCTTGCCCTACCTTGCCTTGCCCTGCCCTACCTTTCCTTGCCTTGCCCTGCCCTACCCTGCCTTGCCCTGCCTTCTTTGTCTTGTCTTGCCCTGCCCTGCCCTACCTTACCTTGCCTTGTCTTGCCTTGTCTTGCCCTACCTTGCCTTGCCTTGCCCTGCCCTACCTTGCCTTGCCCTGCCCTGCCCTACCTTACCTTGTCTTGCCTTGTCTTGCCCTACCTTGCCTTGCCCTGCCCTACCTTTCCTTGCCTTGCCCTGCCCTACCTTTCCTTGCCTTGCCCTTCCTTCTTTGTCTTGCCTTTCCTTGCCTTACCTTACCATGTTCTTTTCAAAATTTAGGCTTTTGGGGGGGGGGGGGTAGCGGGATAGTTCAGTGGTCAGAGCACTCGCTTTCCCCAAACTAAGGTATAAACAGCATCGAGCGGGGTTACCAAGTGGATGGGTGACCATTTGCGCGCCTTGGCTTCAGTACAGTCCCCCACAGTTCACCCAGCTGTAAATGGGTACCTGCCCTCTTTAGGGCCAGGGAAGGTAAAGCAGCGAGGGAGAGGAGATGGGTGCCGCCCTCAACATACTGGCCCCTAGAGAAGCTGAGATCTCTGACACCTTGCTCCCCTGCGACCACATAGGTTGTGATGAGACACCTTTACCTTTTACCTTTTTACATGGGCTTAGCTTAAAGTGAATCGCACCGGAATTTTCATTTTATCATCACACAAGTCTATCACTCAGACCAGTCGAGGAGAAGAATCGGGAGATCAAGACACAAAATCATGCTTGCAACTAGATTCAAACCATGAACCTTTTAGCTCTGAGGACGACTATTTTTTGGATCTCTTATCCATTACGCTACATGTTACACACTACACCGGACACCTTTACCTTTAGCTTTTTTTTTTTATAATGATGCTGTTGATCTGTTCCTGCTGTTGTTTATTAGACCGCACGAGGAAACAATCAGATCGTGATGATTGAGATGAAAGGGGGGGGGTGAAAAACAGGTTCGATGGAGGGGTGGTTGGGTTGGGGGAGGGGGGGGAGCAGGGGGGGGAGACGTTGGGAATGTGTGTGCGTGCGTGTGCGTGCGTGCGTGCGTACGTGTGTGTGTGTGTGTGTGTGTGTGTGTGTGTGTGTGTGTGTGTGTGTGTGTGTGTGTGTGTGTGTGTGTGTGTGTGTGTGTGACAGTGTGAACGTGTGTGCGTTTGTGTGAATGCAGTAGAATACGATGTTTTTTTTAAGTAGATAATTAGCTGAGTCTGTAAGGCGCCTTGAGCAAAGACATTGCACCTTGAAAATAGAATTTGTTGTTGTTATTACAATTATTATCATCGTCTTTTTCCTAATTTTCTTTTTTAATTGTTGTTGTTGTTGTTGTTATTATTCTTATTATTATCATCATCATTATCATTATTATCATCGTTGTTGTTGTTGTGGTGGTGGTGGCGGTTATTGTCATTATTTTTTCTAGTAGTAGTAGTAGTAGTAGTAGTAGTAGTAGTAGTAGTAGTAGTAGTAGTAGTATCTTTTTTCTACTATCATCATCAGTATCATTATCATTATTGTTGTTGTTGTTGATATCTTCTTCTTCTTCTTCGTCTTCGTCTTCTTCTTCTTCTTCTTCTTCTTCTTCTTCTTCTTCTTCTTCTTCTTCTTCTTATTATTATTATTATTATTATTATTATTATTATTATTATTATCATTATTGTTGTTGTTGTTGTTGTTGTTGTTGTTGTTGTTGCTGTTGTTGTTGTTGTTGTTATTATTATTATTATTATTATTATTATTATTATTATTATTATCTCCTACCTAGTTGAGTTGCAAGAAGACAAACGTGTAATGTAATTGCCTCTCTAGGGGCTAGCCAGCTATCAGTGGTGCAGCTTTGTACACTTCCTCAATGCGTATTTAATACATGCACCCATGCACACAGTGCAAACAGGGATCAGGATGTACACCTGTTTAAGTGTCAAAGCCAGGTGTGCACGTCTTCCCTCCCTCCCTCCCTCCTTCCTTCCCTCCCCCCCCCCCCCACCCACCCTCCTTCACACACACACACACACACACACACACACACACACACACACGAACACACACACACACAGGTCACACACACACAGGTCACACATACACATACACACACACAGGTCACACACACACACACACACACACACACACACACACACACACACACACACACACACAGGTCTCTCTCTCTCTCTCACACACACACACACACACACACACACACACACACACACACACACACACATACACACACACGCGCGCGCACGCACGCACGCACACACACACAGGTCACACACACATACACACACAGGTCACACACACACACACACACACACACACACACACACACACACACACACACACACACACCACACACACACACACACACACACACACACACTCCATGCATCAGCTGACAAAGGAATTAGGTGTTGGGGTTTTTTATTCAGGAAGAGTAAGTTAAAACTTCTACTGCCTTGCACTAAAGAAAGAAAACCAAAATGATTGTGGTGACTCGGTGTAAAATACTTTGTGCAATAAATGAAAAGCAATGGAAAGAACGCACGCACGCGCGTGCGCGCACTCACACACACACACACACACACACACACACACACACACACACACACACACACACGCACATACACTCATGAACGTGCTGGTACGCACGCACGCATGCACGCACGCACATATACACACATACACACACACGGAGGTCACACACACACACACACACACACACACACACACACACCACACACACACACACACACACACACACACACACACACACACACACACACACACACACACACACACACACACACACACACACACACACACACACACACACAGTTTATAGCCTTCATCCGGACTTCCGGGTGGGGAGGGGGAAGTGGAATCAACAATAGTGACCCAGTGGGTGGAAAGTCCCTTCAAACGGGTATCTCTTTTTATTATTTTTATTTCATACTTTTTATTTTATATACCACTTTATGTCACAGCAGATTTCTCTGCATGAATTCGGGCTGCTCTCCCCGGGGAGAGCGCGTCACCACAAGTGCAGCGCCTACCCATTATTGTTTTTTTTTTTTTTTTTTTTCTGTTTACAACTGTATATTTTGTTTCCCTATAAGAGTGGCTTTTATCTACATAATTTTTTCCAGGGACAACTGCCTTGTTGCCGTGGGTTCTTTTACGTGCGCTAAAATAATGATGTGTAACACACGAGACCTCGGTTTATTGTCTCATCCGAAAAACTAGTGCCCAGACCACCACTCATGATCTAATGATGGATGTGGGGGGGGGGGGGGGGGGAAGTTTTGAGCCTAAACGGGATTCGAACCACCGCACACTCTGACGTGGACTTTTTTGCTTTCTAGGCAGGCGCGTTATCTCCTAGACCACCGATCTCGGTTGTGATTCGAACCCGGGCCGTCAGATCCGGAGTTCAAAGCGCTCTAACCACTAGGCTACCCTGCCCTCTCACATCAGGGTTTAATTGAATTGATACGAAGCAGGATCCTAAGGATGAAACAGCTGTGGGAGGCGGGGGGTGGGGGGGGGGGGGGGTGGTCACACCAACAGTGACAGTGAGTATGTATCCTGCTGTAAGCCGTGTAATTAATAGTGTTGTGTGGGGGGGGGGGGGGGAGGGGGAGGGGTAGGGGGGGCTTTTCCGTAGATGCTATGCTGTGATGACGTTATGGTGGTAGAAATGAAATATATCTTTCCACGCTAGAGATGGGAACTACGCCAAGGTTATAAAGGTAATGGCAATTAATACCTTCTGATGGCAGACTTTCTTTTTTTCTTTTTTTCTTTCTTTCTTTCTTTCTTTCTTGTCTGAAGCTGATGTGTCATCTGATAATATCTAGCTGTACACTGGGAATGATTAGGTCAATATTGTATTGTAGGCCTACATCTTATTATTATTATTATTATTATTATTATTATTATTATTATTATTATTATTATTATTATTATTATTGGGGACGGGATAACTCAGTGGCCAGAGGACTTGCTTTCTCTAAGCAGAACATCTTGCGACACACGTTAAATCCTGTTCCGCTTTTCGTAAGAGTAGGCCATCGTGTGCCGGTGGGAACAGATGACATGATTTACAAAACTGCATACACACGGGGACCGGATGAAAAAAAGTATATGATTGCTTATTCTGTTATCCTCGATATAAAAGAATAAATAAATAAAATAAATAAATAAGCTACGGTTAAAGCAGCACCGAGCGTAGTTACCGATTGCAGGGGTGACCATTTGCGCGCCTTGTCTTCAGTACAGTTCCACCAATTAACCCAGCTGTAAATGGGTAGCCTACCTGCCCTCTTTAGGGTCAGGGAAGGTAAAGCAGCGAGGGAGAGGTGATGGGCGCCGCCCTCAATATGCTGGCCCCTAGAGAAGCTGAGGTCTCTGATGCTTCGCTCCCCTTCGACCACATAGGATTTTTTTTTTTAGTTATTCTTTTATATGAATAGTATATGTTACGTGAACATCTTTGCCACCAGCACCACCAGTATTGTTGAATAATACATTATTTTCCCCAAAATGTATTTGGTCTGCCGTGTGTAGTCATCACAGACTTCTTTGCGTGCTAAGTGCAGTGTTCATTTATTTATTTAAATTTTGTACCACTTTATGTCACAGCAGATTTCTCTGCGTGAAATTCGGGCTACTCTCCCCGGGGAGAGCGCGTCGCCACAAGTGCAGCGCCTACCCATTATTTTTTTCCCCCTCAGGGATGGTGCCTAAACACGACACCTGTGTGCATGCTGGTTTTTTTAAAGTAATTTTGTCATCGGCTCCTACCGGCACACGATGGCCTGCTCTTCCGAAAGGCGGTCTGTTAAGTCTGTCCCGAGCCTAAGGCTCATCAGGCCGGTGCTTATCCCGGTTTCTGTGGCGTTAAGCGACTGAGAGTCATAGACTCCCCCCCTGGATAGGACGCTAGTCTATCGCAGGGTTAACCCCCAACACAAGGTTGGTACCCCTTTTACACCTGGGTGGGGTGAGAAAATAGCCGTAAAGTGCCTTTTCCAAGGGCACAACGCCATAGCCGAAAGCTGGGATCGAACCCGCAACCTTTAGATTACGAGTCCAACGCCCTAACCACTAGACTACAGCGGCGGTACAAAAGTGTGTACAGTATTCTATTGCATAACACTTTTGAGGAGGAGGGGGGGGAGGGGGGGACTCAAATGGGAGATTTGAGGCTGCCTCCAGAAGGGAGGAGTTGGACGTAGCAGAATAAGGTACCACTTTTTTTTATAATTTGTTGTTAGGTTTTGTGCTTGTTTTCCATTTCTCTGTCTGTATCTATAAACTGGACTGGGTTTCCTTATCATTTAGATTATTGTTATCATTATCATCGTTACGATTATTGTTGCTGTTCATCATTTTGTAGTAGTAGTAGTAGTAGTAGTAGTAGTAGTAGTAGTAGTAGTAGTAGTAGTAGTAGTAGTAGTAGTGGTGGTGGTGGTGGTGGTGGTGGTGGTGGTGGTGGTGGTGGTGGTTACACTGTATTGATATCAAAATAACAAAAACGAAATCAAAAAGTAAAATCTCACACTCACACATGCGTACGCATGCACACGCCATACCACACCACTACACACCCCACACACACACACACACACACACACACACACACACACACACACACACACACACACACACAATGCCCCACAACACCACACCACACCACATTACACCACACTATACCCACCCACCCACCCATCCACACACACGCACACACACACACACACACACACACACACACACACACACACACACACACATGCACACACACAGGCCCCACAACACCCCACCACACCACATTACACCACACTATACCCACCCACCCACCCATCCACACACACACACACACCACACACACACACACACACACACACACCACACACACACACACACACACACACACACACACACACACACACACACACACACACACACACACACACACACACACACACACACACACACACACACACACACACACACACACACACACACACACACACACACACACACACACACACACACACACACACACACCACACACACACACACACACACACACACACACACACACACACACACACACACACACACACACACACACACACACACACACACACAACACACACACACACACACCACAACACACACACACACACCAATATTGACTATAATATCATTTCATCTCATCCTCATCTCCACAGTTTGACAAAAATAACAAAACCAACCCAAAGATCCTGATAGTTTGTTAATCCCAAGCCTCACATGACACCCCCCCCCCCCCCCCCCCCACCCCCCCCCTCCCCTTTATTGAAACATCTGTTACATCTAGGAAAGAGACATTAAAAATGAAAACCCTCCTACCTCACATGACCAGCTAACGCAGAATTAATCACACGTACGTTACAATTCCCAGTTATTAACCAACGAGGCTGGTTTTTTGATGAACAGCACAACACGGCAGGCAGGACAACATATTCGTCTCGCTGGAACAAAGAAAAGTTAGTGAGGTGTAGTGTACATATATCTATATATAACATATATATGTATATATATATGTATATGTATATGTATATATATATATATATATATATATATATCTACACAGCACACAGGTGACAGTTGTGATAAATGACGGATTCAG
>CM060324.1:53947125-53949625 GCA_030674155.1 Stramonita haemastoma
AGTCAGCACTGATGTTAACTCCAGGGGAAAATCCCCTCAAACGGGAATCGAACCCAGGTCGTCAAATTGTGAGCGTAATGTTCTGACTACTAGGCTATCCCGTTCCCTCATGGTGGTGTGTGTGTGTGTTGCAGGCAGGAAGGCAGGAAGAAAGGAAGGAAGGAAGGAAGGACAGGCAGCGGACCTCTGGATGGGAACAGCGGCCCCTGCAGGCCGAGCCCCCTCGCTCCCTGTGGAGGAGTACAGAGACATGTCGGACGAGGACGCTGCCCTCCACAGCGACATGGAGGAGGAAGAGGGGGACGAGAGGAGGAGGAGGACGAGCCCTTGCTGCAGGTCACCACTCCTCCCCCACCCCGGCGCCGCCGTGGGCTGACCCTGCCCGAGGTGCCCACCTTCTTGTACTTCACGGCCCTGGTGCTGCAGTACCCTGTGCAGCAGTTCTGGCTGGTGGACCACTTCTCCAGGCAGTTCAGCCTCAACTCCTCCTCCTCCTCCTCCTCCTCTTCTGGATCCCAGTACTGCTCCAGCGCCAACAACAACAACAACACCAACACCTCTTCCTTCACCAACGTCACCTCTGACGTGGAGAACGAGGTGCAATCGCTGACGAGCAAGTACGTCATGTACTTATCCTTCATCTCCAACTTCACCGGCATCTTGCCCACGCTGTTCCTGGGCCCGCAGACGGACAAGTGGGGCCGCAAGTTCGTCTTCGTCGTCACCTGCCTGGCCCTGCTGCTGAGCGAGCTGCTGACGCTGCTGGTGTACCAGTTCGACCTCAGCCCCGTGGTGCTCCTCGTCAGCAGCTTCGTCCTGGGCCTGAGCGGCAGTTACGGGCTGTACCTGGCCGCCGCTTTCGGCATGGTGGCCGACATCAGCAGACCGGGGAGGCAGCGCACTTTCCGGGTGGCCACCCTAGAGGCCTCCATCGCCATGGGAGCCAGCATCGGCTTGACGGTCTCGGGGATCTGGGTGGAGCAGAGCGGGTACGTGTGGCCCATGGCTTTCGCTTTAGGGCTGGTGTCTCTGGCGCTCGTCTGCATCTTCTTCATCCCAGAGACTTACGTGGAACGTCGCCCTCAGCCCGTGTCCTGCAGGACTTTGCTGAAATGCCTGACGCTTTTCGTGAAGGATACTCCCAACCGCCGCCGCTGCACACTGCTCCTGTGCCTCTTCGTGTTCTTGCTCTTCGTGGCCAGTCAGAACGGCGAGAGCAACTTCAACAACCTGTACCTGCTTCACCAGCCTTTCTGCTGGCGCGAAGACTACATCAGCGTCTACAATGGCAGCTATGCCTTGTCCAAGTGGATTGTGATCATGATCATGATCAACATGTGCAAACGCTGGTTCTCTGAGCCAGGCTTCGCCCTGCTGGGCGTCGTGTCGTCTATCACCTGCTACTTGATGAAAGGCCTGGCCACCAATGATGCCTTCATTTTGATCGGTAAGACTTGACTATCTTTCATCAAGGTAAAAAAAAAAAAAAAAGTAAAGGTGTCCCATAACCTATGTGGTTGTGGGGGGAAGCGAGGCATCAGAGACCTCAGCTTCTCTAGGGGTTACTATATTGAGGGCGGCGCCCATCTCCTCTCCCTCGCTGCTTTACCCTCCCTGACCCTAAAGAGGGCACGTACCTATTTACAGCTGGGTGAACTGGGGGACTGTGATGAAGCCAAAGCGCACAAAACGGTCACCCATCCACTTGTGAATCCCGCCCGATGCTGCTTAAAGTTAGCTTGGGGAAAGCGAGTGCTCTGACCACTGAGCTACCCTGTCCCCTCATCTTTCACAGGCCTGTACACGTCACCAACAATAGGCTAGTAGATAAGGTGGCATTACATGGTATGCAACATGTCAACCGTTTCATTTCAAAGTTGTATTGAACAACAAAACACTTTGCTTCACATGGTAAGTTTTGGGGGGTTTTCCCTCAAAGTTGGTTTGAGTTGTATCTTTTTAATAAATAAATTTTTGTGACGCTCCACCACATAAGGAGTCGCATTGCACAAGAGGTCAATTTTTAGTTATTGACAAGTTATTAATCTGCAATAAAAAGGCTTTTCAATACAAAAAAACAGATTGAAAATCGGACAATTCTGTGCAAAAGTTATTACAAATTGAAATGACTGACTGCAGGATGTGACAAAATGAGAAATGGGCAAGTTTATTTTCGTAACAGGTTGTCAGAAAGAGGGCTTGGATATTTTCAAAACACATTTAAAAGTAAAAGGAATAAAAAAAAAATTATGTCTTGATATTTCATCACAAGGTAGAAAAACGGATACAGTTTAATAATCAATCAAAATCTCAAAATTGACAACTTAACCCCCACCTGCCTTTAATGGCTTCTAGCGCAAAAGTAGGTAATGTGCTAAGCGACTCATTTCGTGGTGGAGCGTCACCTTTTTCCTTTCGCCAATGACCTCCTATTGAAGGAGTCATTTACAGCCCCAATAACGATAGCCTCTGTGGTCGTCGGCGGGGCTATAAACAAGAA
>CM060324.1:53954625-53959625 GCA_030674155.1 Stramonita haemastoma
GTGTCTGTGTCTGTCTGTCTGTCTGTCTGTCTGTGTGAGCAGGTGCCCTGTTCTCTGGGGTGGGGGTGCTGCAGCTGATCGTGTCTGCCCTGGGAGGGGTGGCCCTGTCCTATTTCTACAACGTGGGTCTGCACATCTTCCTGGGGCTGCCCTACTTCGTGCTGGCTGGCCTCTCCTTCATCAGTGCCATCCTCATCATGTACGTATAGGTCTACCTGCCCTGTGCCTTAGGCTGAAGGCCCCTCTTGGTGCCAGAGCGCGCGAGCTAAGGCCCTTTCCCTTACAGCCCCCTCTTGGTGCCAGAGCGTGCGAGCTAAGGCCCTTTGCCTTACAGCCCCCTCTTGGTGCCAGAGCGCGCGAGCTAAGGCCCTTTGCCTTACAGCCCCCTCTTGGTGCCAGAGCGCGCGAGCTAAGGCCCTTTGCCTTACAGCCCCCTCTTGGTGCCAGAGCGCGCGAGCTAAGGCCCTTTGCCTTACAGCCCCCTCTTGGTGCCAGAGCGCGCGAGCTAAGGCCCTTTGCCTTACAGCCCCCTCTTGGTGCCAGAGCGCGCGAGCTAAGGCCCTTTGCCTTACAGCCCCCTCTTGGTGCCAGAGCGCGCGTGCTAAGGCCCTTTGCCTTACAGCCCCCTCTTGGTGCCAGAGCGCGCGTGCTAAGGCCCTTTGCCTTACAGCCCCCTCTTGGTGCCAGAGCGCGCGAGCTAAGGCCATGTGCCTTACAGCCCCCTCTTGGTGCCAGAGCGCCTGGGTCTAATTATCACAGTTAATAGCTTGTATCAAATGGGTTTTTTCTGGTGGGGAGAGAGACAGACAGACAGACAGACAGACAAAGAGAGAACACTGAACTGAACACTGAAACTGTTTAATGTACATCGGCCTAAGACCACAATACACTTTCAGGGGTAAAAATGGAAAGATGCAAAAAAGACATATAACTTTTTCGTAAACTTTGATAGTGCTTTGCCATCATACCTTGGCCTGTACTCAACACATTACACCCTTGAATATATATCTTCCAAAATCATGACTAAATAAACAAATAATCAAAGGCTGACATTGTATAACATACAAAATACAAACATCAGGCACATTGTACATCATGACAACAATGGAAATCATTTTACTCACTGACTGTCATTGTCAAAATAGTTACAATATTCATACACAATTGTGTTCTCAAAACAATCACCACACCAGAGAAGTGTGCCCACAATATATAACCATGTCAGCCCCAGGCCAATTCAATGTAGCCACAATGTTGTATGCAAAAATCTTGTATTTCACAGTACTTAATCACAACATGTAACATCCATGGCATGGAAACAACAAAAAAATAGATTGTAGTCAAACCCTGCAACAAGGCATCCCGTCAGACAAAGAGAGAGATACAGACTGACAGACAGAGAGAGTGTGTGTGTGTGTGTTTGGTGTGTGTGTTAGAGGCAGAGACTGAGGCAGAGAGAGGAGAGAGAGAGAGAGAGAGAGAGAGAGAGAGAGAGAGAGAGAGAGAGAGAGAGAGAGAGAGAGAGAGAGAGGAGAGAGAGAGAGAGAGAGAGAAACAATGCTATTCATCGAATTATGCAAGTCAGGGTGATAGTACTTTATTAGTACTTTATGGAAGCATCAATACCTGTAGAAAATAATGTATGCATCACAAATTCATGGTGTGTCTGTGTCTGTGTCTGTCTGTGTGTGTGTATGTGTGTGTGCGCGCGCGCGTGCATGTGTGTGTGCGTGCGTGTGTGTGTCACACACACACACACACACACACACACACACACACACACACACACACACACACACACACACACACACACACACACACACACACACGGGCGATGGGGGGTGGCCTTGATGCTGTGGTTAATAACGTGGTTGCAGAATACTGATCATACACCTGAAGGGCAAACCGGCCCCAACGATGACCATGGTTGTGGAGGAAGCGAGAAACATCAACGCAGACCCTGTCAGCCGATCGGGAATGGACTGACCCACTACTATCTAGTCTGCTCTGTCTCTGTCTGTCTCTCTGTCTCTGTCTGTCTCTGTATCTGTCTGTCTGTCTCTGTCTCTGTCTCTTTCTGTCTCTCTGTCTTTCTGTCTTCTTCTGTCTCTGTCTTCTGTCTCTGTCTGTCTCTGTCTCTGTCTCTCTGTCTCTGTCTCTCTCTCTGTCTCTCTCTCTCTCTCTCTCTCTCTTGTCTCTCTCTCTCTCTGTTCATTGTTCATTGTTCTCTCTCTGTCTGTCGTCTGTCTGTCTGTCTGTCTTCTGCTCTCTCTCTCTCTCTCTCTCTCTCTCTCTCTCTCTCTCTCTCTCTCTCTCTCTCTCTCTCTCTCTCTCTCAATTGTATGTTATTTTATTTCTGAAAAAAATAATTGTGCCTTTAGTGCCCAGTCCCAGTCCCACTTTTCCCCCTTGTGAATGGGCTTTAAAAGCTTAACACGATAAAACTAGTCATTCTCTTTGTCTCTGTTCTGCCTCTGTCTTCTTCTGTCTTCTGTCTGTCTGTCTGTCTGTCTGTCTGTCTGTTGTCTGTCTGTCTGTCGTCTGTTCTTCTTCTCGTTCTCTCTCTCTCTCTTCGTCTTCTCTCTCTCTCTCTCTCTTTCTCTGTCTCTTCTCTCTCTCTCTATTTTTTTTACCTGTGGTAGTGTGTGTGTTGTGTGTGGTGTGTGTGTGTATGTGTGTTGTGTGTGTGTTGTGTGTGTGTGACTTAAAGTGGTGTAAAATGTAATATATATATATATATATATATATATATATATGGGTGGGTGGGGTGGGATGGCGGGCTAGTGTGTTTCTTTTTTGTTTGTAAGGTGGGGGGGGGGGGCGGATAATGTGTTTTCTTTCTATTTTCTATTTCATCCTATGTTGTTTTCTTATTCTGTCTGTACCACACAATGTATATTACACGTATCTACTTCATTCTCACCAAGATAGGTGGAGGGGGAATCTCCAGGTTCTCACAAATAATGCTGCAGTAAAGCACATTCAGTCTCACAAAAGCGTTGGATGAAAGATCTGAAATACATAACAGATCAAAGATATTACAATCATCTGCATTCCTTCTCATTGCGAACGAGAGGAGAAGAAGAAGAAGATTCCTTCTCATGAAATCTTTAGATCAAAAATCTTAAATATAATTTTTTGGTAATCGGTGATATAATCGTCTGCATTCATTCTCTCAGGGATGATATCCGCAGTATATGATGAACAATACAGTCGTATGATAATAGCTATAGTATCAAATGAACTATACAGCCGTCCACTTTTTCTCATAAACGTCCTAGGAGAAATGCACTGTAATTTGTTTTTTTTTATCCCCACTCTCCAATAAAGAAAATAATCATCATGTCAGCATCCATTCTTTTTTTTTTTTTAAGGAACACAATCATTCACCTGCTATCTAGGAAGTTGGAATGCAGCTACCACCTTTTCACAGAAAATGTTTTTTTAGAGGAATGATCTATAATATTTTGCAGCCCCCATCCCCCAGTAAAAGAGAAAATTGTCATGACCCACACTCCAACAATCCCACAAGAGGCCTTTACACAAGACAAGAAACAAGATCTTTAATGCCTTACTAGTAAACAGCCTTCAGGGCCTGGGCTTTTGTTTATCACAGTTCTTGATTAAGCCATTGATGCTGGGGGCAACAGCAAAGTGAGAGGCTGTAATGATCAGTGGCTTTATCACGGTTCTTGAATTAGCCATTGATGCTGGGGGCAACAACAAAGTGAGAGGCTGTAACTATGATCAGTGGCTTTCCCACTCATGGAATTCCACTTTACAGCAGTGATCGACTATGACTCTCTGACTAGGAGGCTTGATTGCACAATCCTTATGTGCTGCAGCCCAGGGGGACTAGTTGGCCTTTGGAGAACATCTCCAACGCTGACTGTCCTTATGCCCTCTTGGCCGAGAGAGTGGAGATGTACTGTGGGCAAGGCATCTCCACTTCCTGCCCAGTTTCTGAAACAGCAGCTGCCTCCTCTGCTGTTTTGGAGGTCATCGTCAAACACGATGGACAAACAAACAGTATTATAATCCTTCACGTTTTTCAAAGTGTTTTGAGAATAAAACGATCTGTAACTTACCTCAACCAACAATCATCTTGTATATGTTCATATTTAGAAAAAAGAAAAAATAGTTGGTAAATGATGTTCAATGTTTGAGTTTTTTGCCATCCTCTTTATCTGCTCTTTGTGGACAGAATATGTTCCAGGGGAATATTTATTGTTGTTGTTTTGTTGTCAATGCCTCTTGGATGTGTTCAATCGCCATGTCATGTCATGTTCGAATATTGATTTATTTTTATCAACCGCCATTTTGACTGGTCAAAAATTGTAAATATTGGGTAAGAGGGGATTAGTTGTCTTATAGTACTCAAGGTATAGTTTACATGCATGCGTTCATGCATGGTATTGCGTGTGCGTGTGTGTGTGTGTGTGTGGTGTGTGTGTGTGTGTGTGTGTGTGTGTGTGTGGTGTGTGCGTGCGTGTGTGCGTGCGTGCGTGTGTGTGGAGAGAGAGAGAGAGTGAGTGAGGAGTGAGGAGTGAGTGAGTGAGAGTGTGTGCGAGTGAGTGAGTGTGTGTGAGTGGTGTGTGTGTGTGGTGTGTGTGTGTGTGTGTGTGGTGTGTGTGTGTGTGTGTTGTGTGTGTGATTTTTCAATCGTGTATGATTTCAATGAACTGATTTGTGTACATTTGATCTGTGATGGTATTTGATGCTTCCTGTCCCATTTGGAGGCGAAAAGTCAGAGCACATATTAATTAAACTGACGGTAGACAATGATTGTCTTACCTGCACACAACTCTGCATGTGTGTGTGTGTGTGTGTGGGGTGTGTGTGTGTGTGAGTGTGTGTGTGTGTGTTGTGTGTTGTGGGTGTGTGTTGTGTGTGTGTTGATATTTTATTTGATATTATATTTCAAGGGTATTGGAATAGGCACGCATGCACTTTTTTTTTACATCCAGTCCCCGTGTGTGTACCCGTTTAGAGATGGAAAG
>CM060324.1:53964625-53974625 GCA_030674155.1 Stramonita haemastoma
ATACCAAAAGTAAGGAACCATACCAAGTATCAAACAACAGTCAAGAAATAACACAGAGATACAATATAATGTAATGATATAAAAAGTCACTCATTCAGAAACGAAAATAAGAAGTAAGAATCAATGATAATTTGGGGGAGAGAGAGAGAGAGAGAGAGAGAGAGAAGAGAGAGAGAGAGAGAGAGAGAGAGAGAGAGAGAGAGAGAGAGAGAGAGAGAGAGAGAGAGTAAACAATCTAAGATTTAAACCTGGTTACTCTACCCAACAGCTACACAACCCCTGTAAATCAGAAATCATCGGCTTAGCATATAAATAATACAACAACAGCAACGGCAACAACAACAACAAAGACAAGCACAGCACGTACGTGTACAGTTCCCTATATTTGGGAATTTTCACTGGAGATGTAAATGATAGTATATAGTCACAAGAACAACAGAAACACATTTACAAAGCATTATTTATTCATTTATCCATGCATTCCTTTATTGTGTATGTATGCATTGTGTGTGTGTGTGTGTGTGTGTGTGTGTGTGTGTGTCCGTGCATGTGTGTGTGTGTGTGTGTGCATGTGTGTGTGTGTCCGTGCATGTGGTGTGTGTGGTGTGTGTGTGTGTGTGTGTCCGTGCACGTGTGTGTGTGTCCGTGCATGTGTTGTGTGTGTGTCCGTGCATGTGTGTGTGGTGTGTGTGTCCGTGTGTGTGTGTGTGTGTGTGTGTGTGTGTGTCGTGGCGTGTGTGTGTTGTATGTCTGTGTGTTGTGTGTGTGTGTGTGTGGCAAGGGTTAAGAAAATGTGAAATTATTGTAGCCAACACCTCTCACTCGTTGATTGTTTTGTACCAATGACTGAGCATCAAAAGATGAATGTCTTAGTCAAAGTAGGCTAGTTGCCGCGGGTCATGTCTATGCATTTAAAAGGCTTTCAGTCACCCCCAGCCTAGGTGAAGTTTTGGTTACGGGACTCCGAACCACAACTTTGCAGGTAGGAAGGCAGGTCACGTCTTGTGAGTAGCATCTCTCTGCAGACCACTGTAGATAGTCGAGTAATAGACATTCTGTTTTTTAGAGACCAAGCTGTGACTTTGACAAAATTCTGGGCAAAGTTAACATCGTGAAAAAAAAACAAAAAAACATCGTAGTCAACTGGGTCTGTCTGTCACACATGTGTGCAGTATGGCAATGTCATGTGTGTGGTTTATGTCCGGTTGTTGTTTAAGAAGCGACTGCTTGTGTGGCTTTCTTTCTAGCTTGCATATTGACTGGTCACAGTTCAAGGCCCTAAAGGAAGGAAGTTGTATATAAACACTCGTCTGATGACACCTCAAGTGTCGACAATTTTGTCCATGAAGTGCAGCTTTAGAGAGAGAGAGAGAGGGGGGGGGGGGGTCAAGGCAAGGCAAGGCAAAATATTTTATTTCGAGGATAATGAATAAGCAATCGTGTGGGTTTTTTTACATCCAACCCCCGCCCTCTAAACAGGGATTACATCAAATTATATTTTTTTAAAAACACATTCAGGAGTGAGCTCATGAGAGGAGAGAGAGAGAGAGAGAGAGAGAGAGAGAGAGAGAGAGAGAGAGAGAGAGAGAGAGTTTGATTGATTGATTGATTGATTGATTGATTTATAATATTTATTCTCAAAGGGTTACTATCTTTAATAATCACAGCTAATAATTTACACAGAGAGAGAGAGACGATGATCTAATCAGAGGGAGGGTCCCTTTATTTGACAACTTGACTGACGGATAGGCCTAACCATACCATTGAAAATGTCAGCAGTCTTGTGACAGGCTGAGGCACATGAGTCAGTGACACTACACCACCTTTGAGTCCAGTACAGATACAGTACACAAAGTGAGCTTCTGAGCAGCCTAGGACCTAGAGGGCAACAATCTCACGTGAGGGGCTGGCCACGAAATTGAGTAATCAACCCCATGAAATTGAGTAATGGACCCCATGAAGGAGATGAGAAGAAAGGCCCACAGAACAACACTACACAACACAACACGACACACAACACGCCAAAGTAAATACTGCTGCTCTGGGCCTACTACCATCAGTGAATGTTGTCCTAAGGAGGGGAGGACAGTCTGAATCATAGCCCAGGTCCAGGCCGAGGCCCTAGCTTGGAAAAGACGTAGGCTAGCCTACACAAGGGCCTAGACTGTGGAGTGGGTAGGTCACGTGATTGATTGACTGACTGACTGACTGACCACTGCTGTATCAATTGATCAACTCGCTGACCGGTCTGATGTGTACGTTCTAGGTAAGTGAAACCTCTCCATTTCTGTTTTAAATTCAAAGTTCTTGAGTTACAGAGCCAAAATATCTTCAGAGTGTGTCGTATTGATTTTATCTTACAACTTTGAATTCAGAGTCTGGGTTAGAATTCAGAATTCACCCAGAGGTAGGGGAAGGCTTTAATGTCTCATGGTCACCGTGACATGCTACTAGTTCTACTTAAAATCATGACCGTTCTGCAGTAGGCCTAGGCCTTAGATGTGATAAGAATAATTATAGGCCTAGCCTAGCCTAGCCTAGCCTAGCCCTACCAGCCAACAATCACTGGTGCTCACTTTGCCCTTTGGGTTTCTTCTCTTTTTTTAATTCTTTTATTTCCAGAATAATGGAATAAGCATTCGTGTGCTTTTTTTACATCAGGTCGCACGTGTGTACACAGTTTTATCAATTTCGTCATCCGTTCTAACCTGTTCACAATGGCCTACTCTTGCGAATAGCGGAAAGGGTTTTAACCTATTCATACCAAGGAAAAGGGGGAGATTAGCAACCCATGCCCAAGCAATTTTGCGTTTACTGACTTGAAAAGTGGGTGACTAAATAAAATTTTAAAATTTAATACTGGTTTGTGTTGAAATTGGGAATGTAAGTGGCAGAGTGTGTCGTGTTTATCTTACAACAAAAAATACAACCTCAAAAGTGAAATTTTCTCTATAGGCTAACAACTATTTTAATCAGTACATGTGAAAAACAGAAACGGGTACTGCACCTGACAAGACACCCCCCCCCCCCCCCCCCCCCCCCTTTCCTCCGACCTCCAAAACTTTGACCTGTTGGACTTGAGGTTGATCATTGTGGGTCAGCAGTCAACTCTTCAGTTTCTTCTTCCATTTCATTTTCATTTTCGATGGAAGTTTCGGCTTCATAACTTGGTACGAACTCATCAGAACTTTCTTCTGTAGGATTGTCGGACGGTGAGTCCGATTCGAAAAGAAGTTCGTCGTCGCGAAACTTTGAGGGTTGGCCTAGGCTAGCCTAGTGCTCTTCGCTTCGACATCGTTTTAGCCGGCCCTAGAACGTTCTAGGCCTAGCCTATCGACGCACTAGCCTAGGCTAGGCTACAGTTAGGCCCTAGGCCTAGGCTAGCCTAGTCCCCTTGCCAGAAATGACCCCTGAAGGGCTGTTGGAACGATAACTTGGAACGAGTCCTTCGGATGAGACTTTAAACCGAGGCCCCGTGTGCGAACGCACGCAGAACATCTTGCGCACACGTTAAATCCTGTTCCGCTTTTCGTAAGAGTAGGCCATCGTGTGCCGGTGGGAACAGATAAGATTTACAAAACTGCATACACACGGGGACCGGATGAAAAAAAGCACATGATTGCTTATTCTGTTATCCTCGATATAAAAGAATAAATAAATAAATAAATAAATAAATAAATAACTATCACGAGAGAAGTACCGAAACGAAAGTAATCCTACCCATCGCAAAAGAAAGTGTCTTGTTTGCGGTCTGCCGTGACGTCATAACGAAAAACGAGACTATCTCGTTTGCGGTAGGAAATGTGTAAAGTAACGTGTGCTCAAGATGTTCTGCGTGTGTTCGAACACGGGGCTTCGGTTTATAGTCTCATCGGAAGGACTCACTGTCCGGGTCCAAAAGAAGTTCATAGTCGCGAAATTTTGAGGGTAGGCCTAGTGTTCGTAGCAAGTGGACGAGTGGAGTTGACACAGATGTTAACCCCAGAGAAAAAAAATCCTCTCTTAACGAGGTTCGAACCTGGGTCAGTAAATCACAAATGCGTCACTCTTGACCACCAGGCTTTCCCCGTCCATGATAAATATTATATAGCCCTACCAGCCATCAATCGCTGGGGCTCAGTTTGGTTTTTTTCTCTTTTTTTTTTCTTTTACTTTTTTGTTGGTTTTGTTTTGTTTCCTTTCTCAATTTCCTTGGCTGATAGAACACACTGACATTGTCTTTGTCGTTATCGTTGTTGTGTGGGAGCTGTGTCGAGAGGAACTTGAGTGTAATCAAGCGTTTCCTTGTCAACAGGATGTGACAGCCCGCTAGCAGAGACACTAGACAGTAGTCAACAATGTAGCCTAAAGGGAAGCTTCGCTTGTATTGAAACACAGGAGGACAATTTCAATCTAAAGGAGAAACAATGAAGACAGTTGACAATCCGTGTGTGTGTTTTGTGTGTGTTTATTTTATTTATTTATTTTTTATTCTTTTATATCGAGGATAACAGAATAAGCAATCATGTGCTTTTTTTCATCCGGTCCCCGTGTGTATGCAGTTTTGTAAATATTGTCATCTGTTCCCACCGGCACACGTGTGTGTGTGTGTGTGTGTGTGTGTGTGCGTGCGTGCGTGCGTGCGTGCGTGCGTGCGTGCGTGCGTGTGTGGTGTGTGTGTGTGTGGTGTGGTGTGGTGTGTGTGGTGTGTGTGGTGTGTGTGTGTGTGTGTGTGGTGTGGTGGTGTGGTGTGGTGTGGTGTGTGTGGTGTGGCGTGTGTGTGTGTTTGTGTGTGTGTGTGTGTGTGTGCGTGCGTGCGTGCGTGCGTGCGTGTGTGTGTGTGTGTGTGTGTGTGTGTGTGTGTGTGTGACTGTGTGTCTGCGACATGTGTGTGTGTGTGTGCGCGTGTGCGCGTGTGCGTGTGTGTGTGTGTGTGTGTGTGACTGTGTGTGTGTGTGTGTGTGTGTGTGTGTTTATGTTTATGTAGAACTATTGTTTATGTGCGACGGTTGCCATAGCCGAGTGGCTACGACCATTGGACTTCAATCCTGTGGGCCCATGAAGTCATGGGTTCAAATCTCGGCGGTGGCATCTGGTGAAAATAAGGGTGGGGATTTTTACGATCTCCCAGGTTAACTTCAAATGCAAACCTGCCAGTGCGGTAATTCCATTTATATACACATGCAGACGATTGAATATGTACGTTAAAGAGCCCATACTTTATGTCCGCGTTCGGTGTATTTCGGAAACAGGAATATGCTCTGCATACAACCTGTACAAGCCGCTGCCGTAGTCTAGTGGTTAGGGCGTTGGATTCGTAACCTAAAGGTTGCGGGTTCGATCCCAGCTTTCGGCTATGGCGTTGTGCCCTTGGAGAAGACACTTTACGGCTATTTTCTCACCCCACCCAGGTGTAAAAGGGGTACCAACCTTGTGTTGGGGGTTAACCCTGCGATAGACTGGTGTCTTATCCAGGGGGGAGTCTATGACTCTCAGTCGCCACAGAAACCGGGATAAGCACCGGCCTGATGAGCCTTAGGCTCGGGACAGACTTTAACTAACAACCTGTACAATAAAATGAACTCCTCTGGATTTCAGATTGTGTGGGCAGAGGCCAGCAGGCAAACTTCCTGCAAAGATTTACAAAACTGCATACACACGGGGACTTGATGTAAAAAAAGAAAGCACATGAGTGCTTCCATTATCCTCGATATAAAATAGTAAATAAATAAATAAATAAACACTCTGGGGGTCACCCAGAATGTGCACTCTGACTCACTCATCCCACCCGAAAATCACTGTAAAGTGTGAGATCGAAAGTGTACACTGAACGAGAAGTTTGTGTGTATGACTGTTTTCAAGTACCTCGCCATATAGGCAGCCATACACCGACTTTAGGTTTTTTTTTCTCCTTTCAAGGAGAGTGCAGGCTGTTATGTTAAGAGCTTGTTATGGCTGAAGGCAATCTCGACACAACATTTTACAACATAATATTTTAGTGTAGGCCTTGGCAGTTAGCTGACATCAATAACTGACACAGCTTTTGCAAAAGAAAAAAGTAAATAATATTTAAATGGAAAAAAAGAAACCAAAAAACTACTAAAATGATGTCTAAAAGCCCAAAAAAGAAAAATGTTTTTAAAAACAAAATTTTGAATTAAAAAAAATAATAATATAATAATTATAAAAAAAATATATATATATATATATATATCTATATATATATCTATATATCTATATATATATCTATATATATATCTATATATATATCTATATATATATATATATATATATATATATATATATATATATATATATATATATATACACGCTATGATACTGATCATGTCTTTGTCGCAGGTCAGCCCGCTCAAACCACACCACTACCACCACCATGGCCACAAAAAAGGACAGAGTCACCGCCCCACAGGACGAAGCCTCCATCCCTCTGCTGGGAGGTCCTGTAGACCCTGAGCGGAGGTGGAGGTGGGTGTTCCCAGAGATTCCCACCTTCTTCTACTTCATGTCCCTGGTGACGCAGTTCCCCGTGCAGCAGTTCTGGCTGGTGGATCTCTTCTCCAGACAGCTCGGCCTCAACAGCACGCAATCCGACGTCTGCAGCAGCGCCAACAGGACCTCGCCCTACTCCGAGCTGGAGAACCGCGTACAGAGCATGACGGCCCTGTACGTCATGTACACGGGAGTCATCTGCAACGTGGTGGCCATCTTCCCCACCCTCTTCCTCGGCCCGCTGACGGACATGTTGGGGCGGAAATTCGTCTTCTATTTCAGCTTCGTGCTGCTGATGCTGAACCAGGCGGTGCTGTTGTGCGTGTTCTACTTCCAGCTCAGCCCTATCTACCTGCTGGTCAGCAGCTTCCTTCTGGGGCTCAGCGGCAGTTTCGGCCTGTACCTGACTGCCGCTTTCAGTATGGTGGCTGACATCACCAGCACTCACCGCTCCCTCAGGGTGGCCATCCTGGAAATGGCCATAGCCCTGGGCTACAGCATCGGGCTGGGGCTGGCCGGGGTGTGGGTGAAGAACCTAGGCTACGTGTGGCCCATGGGCATCGCTTTGGGCCTGGCCGCCACCGCTTTCTTGTACTTGTGGCTCTTCATCCCAGAGACCTACACGGACAGACCCCGACACATCACCTGCTGCGCCAACCTGTCCAAGAGCTTTAAGCTCTTCCTGACCAAGACGGCCAGGGGTAGTCGGTGCACGCTGAACCTGTGCCTGGTGACGTTCCTCATTTACTGCTGGTGCCAGGGCGGGGAGGGCAGCTACCTGACCCTGTACCTCCTTCACCAGCCCTTCTGCTGGCACAAGATGTCCATCACCTTGTTCAACGGCGGCTACACGCTGACCAAGTGGGTGCTCATCCTGCTGCTGGTCAATCTCCTCCGAGGGCGGGTTCCGGAGCCCGTCTTCGCCCTGGTGGGCATGATCTCCTCCGCTACCAGCTACCTGCTGAAGGGTCTGGCTAACACCGACCTCATCTTCATTGTCGGTAAGTCTGATATATCATATGTAGACATGTAGTTTGATTCAAGCGTGCTTTGAGTTAGTTTGTGTGTGTGTGTGTGTGTGTGTGTGTGTGTGTGTGTGTGTGTGTGTGTGTGTCTGTGTGTGTGTGTGTGTGTGTGTGTGTCTGTGTGTGTGTGTGTGTGTGTGTGTGTGTGTGTGTGTGTGTGTGTGTGTGTGTGTGTGTGTGTGCGGGGACGGGGTACCCTTGGTGGTTAGAGGAGCGCAACGCTCGTGATCTGACGGCCCGGGATTGAGCCCAGGTATGGGTTAAGCCTACCACCAGGCGGTGCTGTTGTGCGTGTTCTACTTCCAGCTCAGCCCTGTCTACCTGCTGGTCAGCAGCTTCCTGCTGGGGCTCAGCGGCAGTTTCGGCCTGTACCTGACTGCCGCTTTCAGTATGGTGGCTGACATCACCAGCACTCACCGCTCCCTCAGGGTGGCCATCCTGGAAATGGCCATAGCCCTGGGCTACAGCATCGGGCTGGGGCTGGCCGGGGTGTGGGTGAAGAACCTAGGCTACGTGTGGCCCATGGGCATCGCTTTGGGCCTGGCCGCCACCGCCTTCCTGTACCTGTGGCTCTTCATCCCAGAAACCTACACGGACAGACCCCAACACATCTCCTGCTGCGCCAACCTGTCCAAGAGCCTGTGCAAAAAAAAAAATTTCGCCCTTGATTTGACATCTGGTACTGACTCCACTCCCGTGAAAATCTTTCGGATGAGATTATAAACTGAGGTCCCGTGTGCAAACGCATGTAGACCAACTTGTGCACAGTATTAAAACCCGTTTTGCCTTTCGGAAGAGTCGGCCACTGTGCCGGTAGGAACATAGGCCTATGACAATTTTTTTTAAAAACTGCATTGACACTGGTGTTGTATTTAGACATCATCTTCGCAGTCGGAATGCGGTTACCTAAATGGCGGCCAAAAGCTGTCGCATGTAGCCCATACGCACAAATCTCACAATTGCCGTTTTGGTGAATCTCGAAGCTCTATCCGAGAAACAAGAAAAAAAATTGTTTGCCATAAGTAGGTTACTTTAAAATTTAATGTGCAAAGCTTACCACATGGTATTTAAACAAATGCAAGGCGGCAAAGTGGGTGCATAATGACATGTACTTATGGTGGGTGAACTGCTAGGATGAAAGCAAACCTGAATTTACATCCCCCATGGATTAAAATAAATAAATAAATAAATAACCTGGCGGGTTGTCCTGTTAGATTTCATCAGTGCTGCTACTTTGCCGCTATGTCCCTAATTCCTCCTTCGTACCCCCAATTTTCATGACATAAATGTGCGAGGTTTATCAATTATCTAGAATATCATTGGGGGGGGGGGGGGGGAGAGAGAGAAATTAATGTTGAACGCGAAATTAAAATGCAACGTTTTATCCTGATCAGCATAGACAAACATTCTATCAAAGCGACTTCTGCTTCCTACCATTAATTTATCCAGCACAAAATAAAACAAACAATACACAATTCACAATGGTCTCTTCCCCTTCAATCTTTTTAGCTATAGAGAAAGTTCGCATGTCAATAAATGAATGACGGGAATAAAGAGGAAGAGCAAAACATAACGGCATTAAAAACGCACGGTGTGACCCACCAGGGGAGACAATTCTGATTCCATTTGCATGATGTCCCTTCGCAAAATTTACTGCTGTCAAACTTGCGTCAAAGCCATAAAAAATCTTCCCGCATTCTTCATGTACAATTTTTTTTAATACACAGTGTTTATGGATTACTCTTAAGATATTTAAATTGTGGTGCTGGTATGAATATGAGGTTTTTTCTTACATAACTGATGTATTTTTTTATCAGCATTTTAACCCACAAAGAAGCAGTGCTGGCATCTCACAGAATATCATATCACGTAATTTAATAATTTAAAAAATGTTTCAATTATTATATATTATTATATATATATATATATATATATATATATATATATATATATATATATAATTGTGTGTGTGTGTGTGTGTGTGTGTGTGTGTGTGTGTGTGTGTGTGTGTGTGTGTGTGTGTGTGATCTGGCATAAATATCTCTGTGATCTGACAGTGACATACATATCTCTATGTGATTTGGCATATTATGTCTCTTCGTGATCTGACATACAACTCTGTGATCTGTGGTCTTGACTAAGGCTGTGTGATCTGGCATGAATATTGTTATCTCTGTGTGTCCCGAAGGCACGGGGACTGGCTTGTTGACAGACATCGTGTCGCCCATGTGCAGAACCATAATGTCCAAAGAGGCATCCAGCAATGACCAAGGTAGGTCCTGTAGCCAGTTGTTGTCGTTGTTGTTCCCCAGCTTAACACTCTGGGGGGTCACCCAGAATATGCACTCTGACTCACTAATCCCACCTGGGGAATCTCTGTGAGATTGAAATTGCACACTGAATGAGAAGTTTGCGTGTGTGACTATTTTCAAGTACCTCGCCATTATCATAGGCAGCCACACTCCGACTTCAGAGGATTTTATTTT
>CM060324.1:53979625-54007125 GCA_030674155.1 Stramonita haemastoma
TGATTTGGATCTCTATGCAAGTCTTCATGCACTGACACCCACCCACTCATCTCCCCCCCCACCCCCCCCCCCGCCCCCCCCCCCCTAATCTAAGGGTTAGGGCTATCTGCAGGTGGTGCTGGCACGCCTGCAGGTATTGGGTATAATTTGATTTGTTCACTGATATGTTCACTAATATAACAGTGGAGTGCTGCCACCCATGCCCACACTATACATGGATACAAGTTGCACATAAGGGTTAGATTCTGGAAGGGTTTTCTTTCCTCTATTTTCATATTACCACTCTTGCATTTGTACTGCCTGTACTAAGGCATTCACAGAAATTAAAAAACCACTCTTTTTGTGAAAGACTAGGCCAGCCCCTGACTCGAAACTCAGGACAACACGAACAAATTTGGTAGATTTGAACTTAAAAAAGAAAAAAAAAAAATTTTCAACAAACACTGTACCCTCTCAGTCCTTTGCTGTCTGCTAGCTGCCTCACCAGAATATGCGGGGTCAACACTGTAGGGACCACGAACAATCCTCATTTGATGATCATTTCCCACTTTTCTCAACACTACCTGGTGTTAAACTATGGCCTCGACCCCCAAAACAAGTACACAGTGTATTTTTTAATACTTTTTTAAAAGTCAGTGAAAACCAGCAAACATGTTCTGACTGACATTATGGAATAACCCTCCCCCCCCCCCCCCCCAAGCTAACCCTTATGTGTAACCAAAGGGGTAACATAATATGCTCCCCTAGGCAGCTTTGCACTGCACCACAAGCAAGTAAAAAATAAAAATAAAAAAACACACACACACCAGAGGACAGTACTGACCTGCCTGTACCACACAGCGCCACACCCTTCTCATGATGGCACAAAAAGAAGACGAAAAAAACAAGAAAAGCATATATATGAGACCACAAGAGCCATCTCAAATAGCAGGCTTCCTGCAGCCTTCATCTTGCTGTTTTAGCCACATGGTTACTATTTTGTCTTTTTTTTTTTATCCACATGTTTTTTTTTTCATTTATTTCGGTTGGGGGGGGGGGGGGGGGTATGGGGATGGGTTTGTTTTTGTTTTTGTTTGGTTTTTGTTGTTTTTTTGGTGGGGGGAATAATTGGAAGAAAAAAATAAACAAAATGAAGTAAGTTGGAAAGTGAATGAAGTTGAAAAGCTAGATTGGATTTTACAATGATGGCATGTGGTACTCTCTCTCTCTCTCTCTCTCTCTCTCTCTCTCTCTCTCTCTCTCTCTCTCTCTCTCTCTCTGGCTGCATGATTTTGCAGCTCAGCACCTTCATGTGGAGAAAGAGGGTGCAAGTGTGTGTGTGTGTGTGTGTGTGTGTGTGTGTGTGTGTGTGTGTGTGTTGTGTGTGTGTGTGTGTGTGTGTGTGTGTGTACTTTCATAGGCATACTTTTATTATGTGTGCTTCATTACTCACAGCTTTTCTCCTTGTTTTCCTTTTTTTGTTGTTGTTGTTTAAACATGTTCTCTAAATGTTTTCAAAAGCAAAATGCCATTACTGCACGCTCATTCTATGAGATCGGACAAAAACAAAAAGGCTTTTGGATTTGTTCGTATACTTGCCAAAATAGCAGCAAACAGAAAAGAGCTTTATTTTCTCTTGAGCAAACAGATACAGAAACAACATCTGAAACTGTCACAAAAATCTGTATATTGATTTTTTTTTAAAAACTGGTGTACTGGTTTAACATGTATATAAAATGACAACCAAACAGTAACCTGTCTTAAACAAACGTCAATATTTTTCAGTATGAAAACATAACAAAGAGCAACAATTGATAATGCATCATGAAAAACAAAAGAAATAACAGACTATAATTGTTGTATGTCAACACTGAGTAAAACTCCAAGTAAACAAAATGTTGTACGGTAATAAATGCGCTGTAATATTGAATAATACTGTAAACATGAGCCATAATAGGCAATGGCATTTTGCTATGAGCATTCTCCACAATAATAATACTGTACCAGTAAATCTAATTTTTTAAAAACTTATTCTTCAACAAACTGTTTTTGTTGATGTGGAATGTACAGGTAGTTATATCATCACAATTTTAGTGTACACTTTCAATGGTTCATATCCAACATCACTGGCTTGAAACTAAATATAAATGTACATAACAAATTCATATATCTGGAATGTTTTTAGAAAATCTCTTCTTCTCCTTCAAATAATACTGATAAATTTTAATTGCTGATCTTCCCTAATGTGTTTCTCAAGCTTTCTTTTTCAAAATCACTACACCTAATTAGACATCAAACTTGTATAATCATCTGGATATGCATGGGTTTGTTAGGGGAATTTTTTCTTCAAAATTTGGACATACAAGTAAATGCTCAATAAGTTGATCTAGATATATAGTCATGATTGTCACATTGTATTTCTTTATATCAAATCCGGACAAGACTATGATTGTCATATTGTTAACATTAATATGATGTATTGCTTCACACAGCAGTGTAAATAGTTTTGAAAAAATTCGCAACAAAACCACATAAAGAAAAGAGAAAATTGCCAGCCAGTATGAACTTGTTTGTGTGTGTGTGTGTGTGTGTGTGTGTGTGTGTGTGTGTGTGTGTGTGTGCGCGCGCGGTGTGTGTGTGTGTGTGTGTGTGTGTGTGTGTGTAAGTGTCTATCTGTCTGTCTGCCCGTCTCTCTCTCTGTGTCTGTGGATCTCAAAAGAAGAATCCTTATTTTGTGTCTCCACATCCACATTAACCATTTTAACCATGATTCTGTATGTATTCAACACTGATAACACAACAACCACAACAACAAACCACAAAACAGATTAATTAATTAACCCACACACAACCATACCGCAGATCAGACTGACTTTAACCCAGCCAGCCCAGTTCCTCCTGCTAGAGTGAATGAATTACACGGTGTCGGTGTCACGTCGGAACATCAGCTCGCTCTGGTAGGTGGACATCTCGTTGTGGAAATCAGGTCGCAGGAGATGTTCCCGTGGGGGGATGGTGTACTTGGTCTCCACGCGGTTGGGGTTCTCCACGTTGTAGAACATCTGCTCCCTCTTCTCCAGAAACAAGCTTTCGTCATGCTCCAGGTTGGGCACACCACCCAGCCGTGAGTTTGCACATGACGAGGGGGAAAAAAAAAAATATATATATATATATAACTCACCTGAAAGAAACTAAAAACAAATTATGGAATGTGCGATTTTTTTGAAACTGTAAATTATGGACACAGCAGGTGGCATCTCTCTTTGTCTCTGTCTGTCTCTGACAGACATTGTTGTCTGTCTGTCTGTCTGTCTGTCTGTCTGTTGTCTGTCTGTCTGTCTGTCTGTCTGTCTGTCTGTCTGTCTGTCTGTCTGTCTCTCTCTTCTCTCTCTCTCTCTCTCTTCTCTCTCTCTCTCTCTCTCTCTCTCTCTCTCTCTCTCTCTCTCTCTCTCTCTCTCTCTCTCTCTCTCTCTCTCTCTCTCTCTCTCTCTCTCTCTCTCTCTCTCTCTCTCTCTCTCTCTTTTAGCAGAATCTGTGATTGTTACTTTCCTAGCCACAAACTATAATTATTTCTGTATTCTACTAACATTTTCCCTGCATTTCTTTGCTGGCTGCATCTTCTGCATGGTTTGCAAAGTTGTTACTTTGTTGCTTGCATGTCCACTCTGTTGGGTGTGGGATAGCTCAGTGGTCAGAGCGCTCGCTTTCCCCTAGTCAAGTTAAGCAGCGTCGAGCGTGGTTACCAGTTGGATGGGTGACCGTTTGTGCGCTTTGGCTTCAGTACAGTCCCCCCAGTTCACCCAGCTGTAAATGGGTACCTGCCTCTTTCGGGTCAGGGAAGGTAAAGCAGCTAGGTAGAGGGGATGGGCACCGCCCTCAATATGCTGGCCCTAGAGAAGCTGAGGTCTCTGATGCCTCGCTCCCCTACAACCGCCTAGGTTATGGGACACCTTTACCTTTACCTATGTCCACTCTAGCCATCTCATTCACCTGCTGTGTTTCACTAATCGACTCTCTAATTTAGCCTCTATGCAAGAAGGAAGGTGGCAGGATGGTTAAGACTTTCCCGTGCCTATTAAGCAAATCATGAGGTTCTGAGATCGATTCCCACCCTTACCCTTTCTTCCCAGTTTGACGAAAAAATCAAACTGAAATGCCAAAGCCCTTGGGTTGCGACTATAAACCAAGGCCCCATGTACAAACGCATGCAGAACATCTCGTGCACACATTAAAAACCTGTTCCACCTTTCGGAAGAGCAGGCCATTTTGGGCCAGTAGGAATGGAAGACATTTTGTTTAAAGCTCACACATGTGTGTTGTGTTTAAACATCATCCCCACAGTTGAGTTGGAATGCAGCTACCTAAATGGTAGGGGGAAACAGTTGCATACGCAAAAAAAATCTCACAATTGGTGAACCTCAAAGTCCTAGCCCAGGAATAAAAAGAAAGTGGGTTTTTTTAAGCATACATGTCCTTCTTCAGGGTTTGCCTTTGGCAGAAGCTGTGCAGTGTCTGTATCAGTTGTCGCTGCCAACCAGAAACAGTGCTTACTTGTCAATGAACAAAAAATGTCATTTCTGAGCGATTTATTTTGTCCAATCTTTCACCAATAGAAAAGACTAACACACAGGAAGCAAGAAATCGGGTTAGTCAAGTTGTTCTCTGTCAGAGTTAGGATAGCCTTCCTCATGCCAGCCATGAAATGAGTATTTAAAAAATTACACACACACACACACACACACACACACACACACACACACACACACACACACACACACACATATATATATATATATATATATATATATATATATATATATATATATATATATATATATATATATATATATATATATATATATATATATATATTCATATTCAAAAGGACAAAACTTGCACAGCACTGAAGGGCTGTTTCAGACTTGCGAACTAGCAGCTGAAAATGGTAATTAAGTAGTTGTCAAAGAAAGATATCTCCACTCTCAAAACTATCGGTTTTTCTGTTCCCTTGACCACAATGATTATTGGGTCTAAAACTTTTAATTAAATGCTGGAGAAAGTAATCAATTTAATGACAACCCAAACACGACAAGGCTTATAATTATTAATTTTTTGCAGTGTGTATCTCTATACAAGAAAGATAACTTCCGTTTAGTAGACCAATATATAAAAGACATTTCTTCCCCTTTTTAGAAAAAAAAACACACACAAAAAAACGAACAATTAAGAGCAAGCATATTATTTCTTGATGGGGATGGGATAGCTCAGAGGTCAGAGCACTCGCTTTCCTCAAGCTAAGGTTAAGCAGCATGGAGAGTGGTTACTAAGTGGATGGGTGACCGTTTCTGTGTCTTGGTTTCATTAGTCCCCCAGTTCACCCAAATGGGTATCTACCCTCTTGAGGGTCAGGAAAGGTAAAGCAGCAAGGGAGAGATGGGCGCCGCCCTCAGTATGCTGGCCCCTACAGAAGCTGAGGTCCCTGATGCCTCCTACCCTACGACCGCCTAGGTTATGGGACACCTTTACCCTTACCTTTTTTATAAAATATTATTTCTATGATCTTCGTAAAATGATAAAAGTGATATCAGGAAAAATACTATCAAAGATACAATTACAAACAAAAGGCCTATATGATACCACATAATAACACGTGTGCGCGCGCGCGCACACACACACACACACACCACACACACACACACACACACACACACACACACACACACACACACACACACACACACACACACACAACTCCTTTCTTTCTTTTCTTCTTTTATTAATTTTTTTACCTGGGTGATGAGTTCTCTGTTTTTCATGTCAGTTTTCCATTCTTGCACATACAACTGAGGAACCATAGGGTGAAGACGTGAAGATTCGGGCACTCTGAAAAACACAACACAAAAATTTCAAAAAAGAATTTATTCTCTGGAAAACAAAATGACAAAATTCCCCTGCTGTATTGTGATCTACTTTTGATTTATGAAAACTGAATAAAACAATGTTTAAACCAACACTGTAATAACATAAAGAGAACATAAATAGTAATGGACCATGGCGTCTATAGTAACTCCCTTAGCAACCTTCTGAACTGGACAAAGTTTGTTTTTAGAACCTGTTTTAATCGTGTTGATAACAATAAAACAATGAGAAACAAAGGTAGCTTTAAATTAAGTGTAATACCTTGGTGTGCTGTGCGTATACAAGTTTTTCCCGAACTTCAGGCTGCTGGGGTCACCGCGCTTGTTGGGCTTGGTCTCCATCTTGGTGCTCTGTGCTCGGCTACCACGCTGGACGGCAATCACGCTAGTTGGGCGAGATCTCGTGAGACGTAAATAAATCAACATGGCCTCTGAAGAAGGATTTGCGACGACTGGCTTCTGAAAAACTGCTGACACGGGTTTTGTTTTACATCTAATCAGCCATATCTTCATTCTCATCTTTCATTGCAATGCATACAGTACGAATCATTCGTTTATCATTTGTCATTTGTTTCATGTATAGATTTAATTTCTTCGCTTTGTGTATCCTGTGCGTAGACCAACTTTGCCGAGCAGAAGTGATGTAGGCCTACAAGTTGTTGGACGTGATCTAACTCGAAGCCTATCCATCTATCTATCTATCTATCTATTTATCTATCCGTTAGTCTGGCGACGTGGGGGCACCCCTGTAGACTTGACAACCAGTTCCCTCCATTCCTCTCTCTGTTCTGCCTTCTCAAAATTTGGCTGAGTTCTAGGCCTGTGCATTCGCTGTTGTTGTCCTTCCATTTCTTCCTTGGTCTGCCTCGTTTTCTTCCTCCTTGGACAGTGCTTGAGTATTGTTTTTACAAGTCCTTTCGATCTTGTGACATGCCCGTACCATTTAAGTTTACGCTTCTTTACGATTTGGGCTGTTCTCCAGAAACATGCACAGTGGGGGGTCACCCATTTTGATCAACTATATTCTTTCAATTCATCCATTTTTGAATGCGATGTTTATGTCTGGGGTTCTTGAATACAATAAAGAAAAAGAATTTAAAAAGCTTTGATGTCAGTGTATTCTAACTTTTTTGTATATTGTACTGCAAAGTTATAAAAATGCACTTTTCAGCATGGCTGATTTGTGAATGGCAGACCAGCCTCCAAACAACCTGTCCTGATTATTTATCCAGAACTTTCTAAGTCAAACAAGTATTATGCATCAGTCAGTTAGACATAGTTTTGAACATAAAGCTTGATGAAATTTAAATGTTTGTAGTAAAAGCATAAAAATGACATCATCAAAAACAAAAGCTTTGGTTACTTCATTTGATAGACAGCTAACACAAACCTTGTACAACAGTGGAGTGTTCCCAAGACTATTTCTTTCATCTATTTTTAGAGAGTGTTGTAGTACAATAAACTGGTGGCATGTAGATTTATCTTAAAAATATCTCAAAAAAATTTTTGACATATTTCTACCAGGTGTCTTTGGTTACTCTATGATGGTGCGCAACTTTCAACTGAAAATTTAAACAAACTTGATATAAACTATTCTGGCACTATATTTTGTAGGTGTATGCATGCATACAAAACACCAGGCAGATTACTCATGTCTTAGCAGATGCTACTTTTCCAGATTGTTCCTGTGTTTATTAATTTTACCTAGTTTGTCACAACTGTTCACATGAAACCAAAATTGAAGTTTTAAAGTGGAATTTCTTTCGTTTTGTGCTCCTTGTTGTTATTTTCTCATGATTATACCATTGCAAACAACTTGAGCAAGTGAACAATAACACAGCAGTTGACTATAGTGTTCCTAATGATGATCTGATCTGAATTTTACCAGAGAACTTTTCAGTGTCTTACACAGTAGTGCACTTCTGCCAAATAAAAACCTATTTTCTTGTACTTAACATTAGTTTTTAAGCACAATATTTACAATTTATGATTGAAAAGGATATTATATTTATTTGAAAAGAAAATAAGTGCTGTTTGTAGAATGACATTGATTTGAACTGTATAAGTGTAACAGTTGTTGCAGGGAAACCACTTTTGTTTCTTTGCTGCAACTGTGCAGAGAATGAATTTTTTAAGAAAGTATACACACATTTTTTTTTTCTCAGCAGATTGTTTATCAATTGGCATCCATTAAATCAATTTAGAGAAGAACCTATGGTTTTTCCAATAAGAGAAATGTAGAGAGCAGCATTTAAAAAAAATAATGTCAAAGTCACCACTTCCTTACTAAGCTGGTCATTATCAATTGCATCAATGTATCCTGGAAAACAAAGAATCAGGACGGAAGTCTGCTCAAAACTAGACTAAGTACTAGAATTATGAAAAGCATGAAAATATTCAACAAAATAGCTAAATCTAAGCTTGGTTACTGTGCCGCAACTGTTACAGTTACTGTGTCTCAACTGTTACATTTTTTATTTAAAGTCTGATTTTTTATGTGATAATAAATGGAAAAGATTGCAAACAAACACCAGTGGAAAGTATTGGTGGCTCATGTGTGTTTTCAAGCAAGAAAGTTTGGCTTCACTCTTTGCAAAGAAGGGAGCAAAAATATAAAGATGATTTTTGAGCGGTAAAGAAGCAACGAAATAACATGGGCTTAAAGCATACATCCTTGGTACACTAGATGCCCATTACCACACTATTGTTAGTGAAGACTCTTTTTCTTACTTAAAACAAGTCCAAAGAAGTTTAAAATCAGTATTTTTATTATATCTTTTGATTTTTTAGCGACTCTTTGGTTACTATGTCACAACTGTTATTTTTGGTGACCTATGACATTTGATGTCCCATACATGGAAGACCATTTGACAATTTATCCCAATTTTTTTCTGGACTTAATAAGGACAGATTTGACTAGTTTAAAATTCAGTTTTTAAACTGCTGGGTGAAAATTCATTTTTTAGCCTCAATGTCACACTTTTGTGCATGTTTCTGGAGAACAGCCCATTTATAGATTTTCGTGATGGACCAGTGGTTTGCTTCTCCTCTTCGTTGCTTATGTGGTCTCAGTAGGAGATGCCAAGGAGTCTCCGGAAGCATCTCATCTCTACCACCTGTACTCTTCTCTCCAAATCAGCAGTCAGGGCCCACGATTCACAGGCATATAGGAATGATATGACAAGGGAGCACATTAGTCTGATCTTGGAGTTGAGTGAGATATTTTTTATCTTTCCAGATGGTGTTCAGTTTTGACAGACTCACCCATGAAGGCAAGAAACAGATCTAGGCCTAAGACTTATAATTTACATCCCACAACTCCTAGTACTTTTAAAAAAAAAACACAAAAAAACTTCTAGTACTTCTATTGTGCTTATTAAAGTTGGTCCACGCTGTACAGAGCTCTGCATTGTTGTTGTTGTTGTGATTGAATTTACACTCGGCTCTGCAGAAAACGAAACGAACTTTACACTTGTGCCTGGTTTTAAATTGAATAAAAATTTTAAGTGAATTGCATGTTTGGGCAAAATCAAAGCTCGGCTTGAAAAATATAACTTAAGCCTCACGCCGTCATGGCTTATTGATTGCCCCCTGGATCTTTGATGATTATTTTCTTTATGTACATGGATGTTTATCAAACTGATGCCATTTGTTTCTTGATAGATTTTTTTTACTTATCAAAATCAAAGAATAGACTTTAACTGTGAAGATTTCAGTTTCATTGCTGGCCGTTCCAGATGATTTTTAAAATAATTTTTGGTTATTGTTTGTTAAACAATGTTGTTAGGCCTAATACAGTAGTAATACATGTATGCATTGCTTGTTTCCCCGTAAGTGTTGAGGAGTTTCAGGTTTCTCTTCTTTGAGTAGGTCACTAGGTGTCACTCTTGCCCCAGTACCTCCATGGACTTGTATCAGTAGCATTTTTTTTTTTTTTTAGTTAACTTTTATGGAGAAAAAAAAAAACTTCTGTACCTGCCAAGTGGCTACAGTGCAGTGGTTAGTACACTAGATTTCTGGGTGAAAGTTTGTAGGTTCAAATCCCATAAATCAAGATTTTTTTTTTTTTATACTCTGGCCAGTTGCTGCCGATATCGAGTTTTCTGTGAGCCAGTTGGCAAGACTGGGACTACAGTCGAGCATCATCCACTTTATGGGATTTTTATTGTTGTTGTTTGTGTTTTGTTTTTTTTTAGTTTTAGATCCCTAGTGAAACTGAAAGACTGGCAAACTGAAATACATGTAAATTTTATACCCTTTCGTAATGGAGGAAAGAAGGGGTTAAAGACTGCCTGTGTTGAACACAAATATATGACGTGTAGACTGGAGATTTTGTTGAATTACTCTTTTTTTTATTATCAGTGACATTATACACAGGTATGTATGTACATCACTTACACACAAAATTCACTTCTGATGCATTAGTTTCTGTGATTATAACTAAGCATTATAACTTTGAGTGGCGCATCAGGCAAAAGCACTTTAGTTTGTTCCATCATTAATATTCTGAATTTCCATCAATGTTAAGAACTTTTAGTAAGTAAAGCTAGAAAAGTTGCTATGTTCATTTAAAATATATTCTCTCAAGATTCTACCATTGAAACGTTGTAATGTAGTAAAAAAATAAAAAAAAAAAAAATAAAAAAAAATTCTGATCCTATTTTGATGTCTGTTTCAGTTTTTCCTAGAGCCAGATGGAGAGTAACATAGTGCAAGACTTCCAAAATCTCCGTGTGTTTTCCAACCACAATATCAACAGGATGGACGAACTGGTGCAAGACCTCAGCAATGCTCTGGAAGAGAGTGCCAAAAGCTGCCCCCGCGGCGCCTACACGCAGGAAAATGCCATCTCTTCAGGGGCCGTCGCCAGGCGCTACCACAAGCGTCGGAGAGGAGCGCGCCGAGCCACCTGTAACCTGTATGGTAAACGCGGCACCATCAGTGAAGCCTCTGAGAGCAGCGTGGAGAAGCTGTCGAGATCACCATGAGAACAGTGTAGTGACGCACAGTGACTCTGATGAGCTGTCCATGGCCTACCCCAAACAAAGACTGAAGGTGCCCATGTCTGAACCGGTTCCCCCGGTGGAGTCGGACTCTTTCACCGAAAACCTCTCCCCCATGAGGCCTCAGCGAAGGCGGAGGCGATTCAAACACATGGCTGTAGACTCCTTGCAGGCCATCAGCCAGATGGGCAGCAGCGGAGAAGGGTGTGTGAAGAGGAGCTCCACCCCGACCTCCATGCCTTCCACCAGCAGTGCGTCAGAACAGAGACGGGTCATGCAGTGTTGCCAGGCGCACGCAGGCGACTCGCACTCTCCAGGCAGCATCCAGAACATCATCCCTGGGAAACGAAAGAGGGGCAGCAAGAGTCAGAGGGAGGGGAAGTCCATGGATCACGGTGTGTGCGAGATAAACACGGGGTGGATGTGGACAGCATGGACATGACCAGTTTGTCACAGTAAGAGTTTGTGTTGCCTTTTGTTCTCTCTCCGCCTGTCTTTTGTTGGTTTATAAAGCTCTTCAAGCCTGATCATTTGACTGTAAACAAAAACAAACTAATACTGTAATAGAAACCCCAGTATAGTTTTTAGTGTTGTCATTTTAGCAGTATAGATTTTGTGTGTAAAAGTCAGCTTGCTCTTGTTGGAGAAGTTGCATTTGCTATGATGATCATACTTCGTAGTCATGAAAAATCTCTATTTGTCCATGTATTTTTCCTTTGTGGATGAATACATGTACATGTTATATGATATTGTAACAATGTATAGGTTAGTTGCATTGATTCATTTCCAGACATAAGTGTGATATTACAACTTGGCTAATGCTGTGTCAGTGTGTGGGTTCAGGTCATCTGCTGAGTGATGTGATAGGTTTTCTCCAGAATTAGTACTAGTTTTTATTCCATGTTGTCAAAGTGCTCTGCACAGATACAAGCATAAATAATGCTGTGAACACGTGTTAAATTCATATTATCTCCTTCATGAAAAAGAAGGCCAGCTATAACCACTTGTAAATTTTTTTTAGATGACTCAAAGCAATGTAGCAATTAGCGTGCACTGCACATTATGTAGATTAATGTTCTGCATATAATATAATATAATACAGACCACAGACTTTGGGACAGCATAAAATCCCATTTCAGAAGACCAACTCTCTGTATTTCATGGGTATTCTCTTTGCACTTACCACCAAGGCATGCTCGTTCATGAAAAAGGGAACAAACAGGGCTTCAACAGATCTGGAAAAATCAGTGATCAGACACTCTGGCAGTTATTGAGTTAACTCAGAATTCCACCACTGAAGCTGAAGTATGGCTGCCTATATCATTTATGATCATGTACTTGGAAACGGTCTAATATGTGTATCATACATGTTATGCAAACTTCAAGAACTTCCCATCCAGTGTATACTGATGGTCTCACACTACTGTCACAGTGATTCCCAGACCTGGGTGATGATGGTCGAGTTATTCGGTAACTCAGTGTCAAACTTCTCTGCTGTCTGTCGTTGTCTGTCTCGTCTGTTGTTGCTCTCTTCGTCTCCTCAAACTCTCTCTCTCTCTCTCTCTCCTCTCTCTCTCTTCTCTCTCTCTCTCTCTCTCTCTCTCTTCCTCTCTCTCTCTCTCTCTCTCTCTCTCTCTCCTCTCTCTCTCTCTCTCTCTCTCTCTGCTCTCTGCTCTCTCTGTCTCTCGTGTCTCTTGTCTCTCTCTCTCTCGTGTGAAAGTAGTTTCCTGTTCTGACAGGACAGTTTTATGAGCATTTCTTCTCATTCTGTTTGTTGATTGATTATGAATAATGCAACTTTAGCTGTCTATAAGTATTGATTCATGTTTTTTTGACATTGAAATGTTTTCAGAGAAAGTTCTTTGAGCAGTAGTGAAGTAGACAGTGATGTGTACAACAATGCAGACGAGGGCAGAGAAGGTGAGTGATTTTTTTCACCAGTTTTTTTTTTGCAAACTTTTCCCACTATTTAGCACTGCCCTACCTTCAAGTGATCGCATTTTATGACTGTAAAAAAAAAACACCCCAACATTGTACAGTAAATGTCTGTGTCATGTGTCAAGATATACCCATCCTTTTTAAAGACAAAAGATTGTAATTTGGTATCATGGGTCAAAATACACCCATGCTTTTTTTTTCCTCCTTTAATAGAAAGACTGTAACATTGCATGCTATACATCTTGAGCTGGAATGTATCCATGTTTATGAAGAACATGCGTTGCACCTTCTGTGGCCTGTCTGATCTTTCAGACTTGATAGTAACTGTCCAGAGCAAGATAGTGTCACAGCAGATTGTAGTTTGTGTTCTGCACTGCTATGTGGTTCTTGTGTGGTATACAGGCTTGACACACTCTTTGAAACTCCTGGAATTTTAGGACCTCCTTTGCAAGACCATGCAGTTGAATCCCCTTTAAAATTACCCCCAAAAATATCAACCTGTGACTAAAACCTTCTTCAAAACCTTTTAAAATCAAAGCATATTTATCGAAGTATTCTCTCTGGGAATAATGATAAGCTTGGGATACATTTTTGTGCAAAAAAGAAAGGTAACGGTTCATATGTAGTATGTGCATGGACAAAGCAAACTATATATATGCACAAAACAAAATATATACTGAAGATCAGGAACAATTCCCATGAATACCAAACCATTTCTTATTGCCATAACACGTATTGTTAAACAGGCTGCATTATATGAGCACGTGAAGCTACACATTATCATGATTTGTTATTTGCAAAGGATCCTTCAAATTTTGACGAACTTTCTGTTGTTAGCTGATGATGAGCAGAGCGACTTTTTCCATGAGCCTGATCAGTGCACCTTGCCTGAGATGATCCCGTGGTGGGAGGGGGAGGGGGGGATGGACAACAGCATGTCTCCAGTCAGGAGGAGTTTGACCAGCTCCTGTCCGGCGCTCTCTCCCTCATGTCCTCCACCTCCCAGAGGAACTTTCGCAAACGAGTCGACAAGTTCATGGCCCGAGCAGAGGTATGGCTTTGTTGCTGTTTGTTGTTGTTTTTTAGTTTTGATTTTGGGGTGGGGGGTGTTTGTGCTGCTTTAACTTCTGTGATATTCTTTTTTTACATCCAGTCCCTGTGTGTGTGCGGTTTTGTAAATTTTGTCATCTGTTCCCACCAGCACACAATAGCCTTCTCTTCGGAAAAACGTAACAGGTATTAACATGTGCCAAGGTGTTTTGTGTGGGTTTGCACTCAGGACCTCAGTTTATTGCCTCATCCAAAGGATTTGCATTTTTTGTGCACTCTCAGTGAGTGGCCATACTACAAAGAAATTTCTTTTCAGCTTTGTGAAGGGTACAGTGAATTTTCTGCGCTTGGCCCTTGCCTGTAACCAAGCTTCTGACCACCTTCAACTGTTGTTTTGAATCTGTCAGACAATAGTCTGCAGTCCAGATGTCATAAAGCAAAATCAGAGAATAGCTCCAGGCAGTTAGAATTCTTCCTCTTGATGTACTAGTGTGTAGTCAGATGTGTGAGCCTCTGTGTGTGTGTGTGTGTGTGTGTGTGTGTGTGTGTGTGTGTGTGTGGTGTGTGTGTGTGTGTGTGTGTGTGTGTGTGTGCCTTGTGTGTGCCTCTGTGTGTGTGTGTGTGTGTGTGTGGTGTGTGTGTTGTGTGTGTGTGTGAGAGAGAGAGAGAGAGAGAGAGGAGTCAAAATGAGTTCCAAAGATTAAAAAAAAAGTTGTCTTTGACCATGCAATTCTTCTGTTTTCATGATATTTCATAGTGCTACTATTGTGTGTTTTTCAGGGTGGCAGAGAGATTCGGATCGGCAGGAGAAAACTGAAAGGAAATGTAAGATGACCAGCCTTCTTTTTTTTTCACTTTCACAGATAAAAATGAAAACTGTGCATATAAATACATGTTTATGTCTATAAAAATCTGAAAGATGCTCTTATGATTTATTTCCTTGCTATAGACCAAACTTCTGCTACAAGGTCTCAGACTCTTTATCTCAAAGGGTTCACACTTTCCTTGGAAGTCCATAAACCTCCTTGAATGTTGAGATTCCATTTTCAAGGCCTTGAATCCACTATGAAAATGACCAAAGTGACAACCTAAAACAAAACCACCTTGAAAATGGGAGACTTGTCTAACAAAGATAGTCTTTAAGAATGATGATAAGCTGAAGACGCTTTAGAGTGGAAAAATAAAGAAACAAGTGTTAAAATATGTGCAAGAGCATGGATGTAAGAAACATGGAATAGCAAACAACACAGTCCAAGGGAAGTAACTTTTTTTTTTTTTTTTTTTTTTTTTTTTTTTTTTGGGCGTATGTGCTGTAAGTCACAGGGGTTGTGTGCCGATTGCTTCAGCAGGATAGATTTGTGTCGATCAAAGTTATAACATCAAACTGGGAGGAAATGTGGATTGAACCTTGTGTAACTGATGAACGCAGAGTTCATATTCAATGAATAAGGAAAGAATGAACCTAGTAAGCTGCTCAAAAGATTGGTTGTGTGTGTTATTCACATGTTGAGATTCACATGTTTCAGATTCTGTAATTTGCCTTGTAAATGTGATCTACCTTTCTTCATTTTTTGTGTCTTTTTATTTATCTATCTATTTATTTCTTCCTTTATTTTAAGGATAATGGAATAAGCACTCGTGTGCTTTGTTTACATCCAGTCCCCGTGTGTATGGAATTTTTTTAATTTTGTCATCTGTTCCCACTGGCACACAATAGCCTACTCTTACGAAAAGCGGAACAGGTTTAAATGTGTGTGCAAGATGTTCTCTGATCTAGAGCTCCATTATGGCGTCTGTCATTTCTTCATGATATATTCATTGTATCTAATTCATCCTTACAGATTTTTTAAAAAGTCTTATCAGTTTGGGAGGGAAAAAAAAGCAACAACAAAAAAAAGAAGAAGAAAATCCACAAACAATCAATGAAGTGAACAAACAGTATCTGCACTCAGAACAAAACAAGGTCCGGGAAAAGGAGAACAGCAAGGAAAAGACATAAGACTAGACAAGAGAGAGAGAGAGAAAGGGAGAAATGCATTCTCAACTCATGTTCATCAATAAATAGCAATAGGAAAGCAAAGTTTCCCTTTTCAGTGCTCCTTGGACTACAGTTGTGATTTTATCACCCCCTAGTTGCACAATGGAAAAACTGAAAATCTGATCTCAAAAAAAAAAAAAAAAAATTAATAAAAAAAAAAATCACATAACAAATTGTCCATAATCAGTGTTGAATCAAACTCCAGATTTTTTCCTTCTGTTTCCATCTCCTATTTGTCCCTGCCTTCAACATCTGAAATTCCCTTCACCCTGCCAAAATGTATAACCTCCTTGCTCGCATGCATGCATGCGTGTGTGTGTGTGTGTGTGTGTGTGTGTGTGTGTGTGTGTGTGTGTACAATCGAATTTGCTAAAACTATTTATTGTTATTAGTTGCTTGTGTGTTGTGTGGGTTGAGTGCAAGCGCTTTGATTTGTTTTTGCAAGATATAGCACTATATAAATTCCATGTATTATTATTATTGTTATTAACACGGGCGTGTTCTGGCGCAGATCCCCGCAACACCATGATGCGGTTCCTGCAGGACCAGGAACAACAACAAAAAATATAAAAATAATATTATGAAGTTAATTTTTTTTTTTAAATTCACACATAACAAATTGTCCATAATCAATGTTGAACCAAACCGGCGATTCATTCCTAACACGGGCATGTTCTGCCGCAGATTCCCCGCAACACCATGATGCGGTTCCTGCAGGACCAGGAACAATAAAAAAAAATTTTAATTTTAAATAATATAGAGTTAATTTTTTTTTTTTAACTCACACATAACAAATTGTCCGTAATCAGTGTTGAACCAAACCGACGATGAATTCCTAACACAGGCATGTTCTGCCGCAGATTCCCCGCTACACCATGATGCGGTTCCTGCAGGACCAGGAGCAATAAAAAAAATAATAATAATAATAATATAGAGTTAATAAATCAGTGTTGAACCCAACCGGCGATTATATTCCTAACACAGGCGTGTTTTGCCGCAGATTCCCCGCTACACCATGATGCGGTTCCTGCAGGACCAGGAGCAATAAAAAAAATGATAATAATAATAATAATATAGAGTTAATAAATCAGTGTTGAACCCAACCGGCGATTATATTCCTAACACAGGCATGTTCTGCCACAGATCCCCCGCTACACCATGATGCGGTTCCTGCAGGACCAGGAGCGGTGGAGCTCCATGCAGGTGGCGCCCCCAGCAGGGGGCAGTCAGGTCAGCCCCGGGGCCAGCTGGAACAGCGGCTACAGCAGCCAGTCCGGGGACTACAAGCGCCTGCGCCAGACGCCACCCCCTCCCCCCGACTCCGCTGAGGAAGGTGTGCGAGTCTGAGTGTGAAGTGGGTATGTGGAGGATGGCTCGGCTTGGTTTGGTTTGGTCTGGTGTGTCTGTACTGTCGATTATGTGTAATGATGATGACGTGTGTGGTTGGAATCTACTTGCCCACCTGGGTTTTTTTAGATAATACATTTTGGTAGATGATGGCTTGGCGTGGCGTATCTGTGTCGATTTATGTGTAATGATGATGTTGTTTGGTTGGAATCTACATGCCTACCTGTTTTTTTAGATATACAGTTTGGTATGTGGATAATGGCTTGGCTTGGTTTGGTGTGTCTGTGTCGATTATGTGTAATGATATGAGTTTTAAAATGTGAGGTGACATCCCCCCGATATGGCCTGTGTGGTTGGCGGGGCTATAAACAACATGATTGGATTGGATTGGATTGGATGTGTAATGATAATGTGTGTGGTTTGAATCTACAGGCCCACCTGTTTTTGGATATACTGCAGTCTGTTGTGTGCTTTGTTCTGTTGTAATGATGATGTGTGTGGTTGGAATCTACATGCCTACCTGTTTTTGGATATGTTACAGTTAGTTGTGTGCTTTGTTCTGTTGTTATTTATTTATTCTTTTATATCGAGAATAATGAAATAAGCACTCATGTGCTTTTTTACACCCAGTCCCCGTGTGTATTCAGTTTTGTAAATCTTGTCATCTGTTCATCTGTAATGATGATGTGTGGTTTGAATCTACATGCCCACATGGTTTTTTTTTGGATATGCTACAGTTTGTGGTGTGCTTCAATCTGTTGTAATGATAATGTGTGTGGCTGGAATCTCCAGGCCCACCTGTTTTTTGGTGTGTGTTTTTTGGGGGATTTTTTAGATATTCTACAGTTTGTTACATGCAGTGTTGATTAGACAATTTAACAACACTCTTAAATTGTATGTGAATGAAGCTCAGTTGTGTGGTCCCAGTGAGCCCACAGCAAACTCTTTCTAGATAAGAGCCAGCTGGAATAAGAAAAAAAAAAGCCCTGTGAAAAAGAAATAATGTATTCTGATAACAGCTGTACATTGGCTTGTAGTTCTTCAGACTTTTGATCATGTTCAATAAAATACAGAAGGTAAAGGCAGTAAAAATTCAAAGCATCTCAGCTGTCTTTGGACTCCTCCTCTCTGACCTGTCTTGCATTGACATGTGACTGTGTAAGTGATGGTTCTGCTGTGATCTTTCTAGGGGAGCATCATGCAGTAAACTAGGATCAGAGCAGAAGGATTTTAATGATGAAAGTTTATTACAGCTGTTAGATCAATGCGAAAGAACCTGTGCCTTCACAAACGTGGCCGTTGTCCTCGACATTAAAACCACTAACACAATATACTCACAGTGCACAAATCCAACATCACTCAGTAGAGCCTAGTCAAGAGTGCTAAATTAAGCGCGTCTCCCTCCTTTTTACCTAGTCTGTGTGTGGTTGGCTCCTGCTATAACTAGCACCAGCTGGCCCCAACTGGGATGGGATGGGATGGATTAATTAGCAGCTGAGAGGAGCTGAAAGTGGGGGGAACTGACAGCTGTGTACTGCACACACAACCACTTTAGCACACACTGTAACAAAACAGATCCGTTGTGTCTTTCACAGGTACTTCCACTTTCATGCTCTGCCCTCTATCATAGTCCACAAACATACAGTTGCATGCAGGAAAAAGAAAAAAAAAATGGGTAGGCGCTGCACTTGTGGCGACGCGCTCTCCCCAGGGAGAGCAGCCCAAATTTCATGCAGAGAAATCTGCTGTGACATAAAGTGGTACAAAATACAAAACGCAAATACATCAATCACACCCTAACACAGCCTGTCATAGTCCGCATACATCAGTGACACTCTAACACAGCGACACAAACAGACCTGGTCACCCTGCCCCCTGTGAAGCCCCACATGCGGGGAGGGAGTGGTAAAGCAGTTTTGTCCCTGTGATGTGCAGGCCCCGCGGGGGCGAGTGCTGTGCCCATCCCAGACAGCAGCAGCAGCAGCTTGGGCAGCAAGATGCTGCACACCATGGGCTGGACACCAGACTCTGGACTGGGGCCCAATGGGGACAGGCACCAGGACCCCGTCATTGCTTACAGACGACGCAGCTGCAAAGGCTTGGGATACGACACCCTGTCAGACACCTGAAAAACTTGGGTCTTAACTGGCGGGGTTGAATATCGCATGCATGTGCGTAAAGGTGATAACGATGGAGGGATGGATGTGAGAGTGAGAAAGTTTGCATGGTTGAACATAGCATGCATGTGTGTGAAGATGATAACTAACAGACAGGGGAGTGAGATCAGTTGATTGATGAGAAGTTGTGAGAAAGGTCTGCATGGTTGATTTGCATGCATGAAGTCGTCTGAGAAAGTCTGCATGGGTTGAGTTGCATGCATGGAGTCTCTGAGAAGTTGCATGGTGAGTTGCATGCATGAGTCGTCTGAGAAGTCTGCATGTTGAGTTGCATGCATGAAGTCATTGTTGAGTGATCGACGTGAAAGCAAGATATTTTTTGCATGGGTGTGGCATGCAGATAAAGGTGATAAAAGTTGGGTTTGGTTCTTGTTTTGACTCATTACATGCAGGTGATTAGTGAAAGAGAGTGAATGTTTGATGTCAGAGGGGGAGTGCTTTGTAGTGGACATGTTGCATGAAAGGAATATAGAATCAGTTATTGTTTGTTGTAAGAAGAGTTCAGGGAGCACGTCCGTCATTGTGTGTTTGAATATAAGGGGTCTGTTGTGATGCCAGCCGTACATGTTACATGATGGATTTTTATCAGCTAAACCTTGCTGAATATAAAAAAATAAAAATAACATGCATCTGTTTCAGTTTGTGTATGCACACATATTCTCACACATGCATGCATGCACACACGCATGCAGGCACACACACACGCACACATGCACACACGCACGCACGCATGCACACACACACACACACACACACACACACACACACTCTCTGTCTCTCTCTTCCCTCTCTCTCTCTCTCTCCCTCTCTCTCTCTCTCTCTCTCTCTCTCTCTTTCTTCTCTCCTCTCTCTCTCCTCTCTCTCTCTCTCTCTCTCTCTCTCTCTCTCTCTCTCTCTCTCTCTCTCTCTCTCTCTCCATCCAGTCAGTCAGTCAGTCCTTGATGTTTTTGTTATTTTGCTTAAAAAGTGTTGCATGCATGCATGCATGTGTGTGTGTGTGTTAAAGTGTCCAGGCAGCTATGGGAGGGAGACTGGGTGATGGTATTTTGCTATGGTGTCAGTTATCGGCTTCTGTGCTTGTGAGCTGCGGCTTCTGCATGAAGAAAATGGCACAACTGACATTGTATGATGTTATCCATTGTTACCACGTTTTACATCAGTCATTTTAGATGCACATTGTAGTGTCTTTGAAAGGCAAAACATTCCTCTGTCATCCCCTCACGCAATAGTCAACACACACGCACGCACATACACACACACATGCATGCACACACACGCGCACACACACTCACACACACACACACACACACACATGTGTGCACGCACACGCACACATTCACACACACACTCACATTCACACACACACACACACACACACACACACACACACACACACACACACACTCGCATACACTCACACACACACACACACACACACACACACACACACACACACACACACACACACACCTGTACAGTAGAAATCTGAAATGGCAAGGCTACAGGTATCTGTAATATCCCTCCTTATCATCCTGAACACATGCCCTGAAATGTCAAAAAAATTGGGGTGTGTTATTTCCTTGGTTTTTGTCTCTGTGCGTTTGTTTCAGTTGTTGCATGTATTTTTTTCTGCTGTGTTTATCTGTAGTTTGATTTAACGATTTTGCCCGTAACCTTTTTTTTTTAAGTGCTGTGACTTCTTTTTTTTTTTTTTTAATTCCTTGAATGCATAAGTAAAGGTTTGTGTGATTTTTTTTTTAATATGTTTGTTTGAATACTCATTATGCTGATACATTCAAATGTTCATTTCAGCCAAAATATGAATGCGGCTTTGAAAATCTGTGCGAGATGTAATAGACCATGTCAGAATTAGTCAGTGCTGGGTGTTATTGGCTTTTTTTTGCTTTTCTTCTTCTTGAAGCGGGGAGGGGGGGGGGGGGGTATTCAGACTTGGAGCCAAACCAACAAAAATTAATGAAAATGCGGTGTGTGTGTAGCATGTTTCTGTGCCTACCATACATAAACATAAAGCAGATAATCGGTAGTAAAGTTATTTTGGAAGGACTTGAAAGTTGCCACCAAATCAGCATGTATTGTCAGTTTTGGAGAGGTGTTTATCTATGTCCATTGTCCACCACACAATGATGGCATTATTGCTTTTACAGGTGTGTCGATTGAAGTCTGACATGTTGATATCATGATGGTGTGTGTTGCTATTCAGGCATGCCATTTTTTCTGATGGTGATGAAATTTTGCTTGGTCTTTGTTCCTCCTCCTCTCCCCCCCCCCCATTTGATTCAGCATACAACTCCACCACAAGAGTTTTCATAGAATAAAGAAAAACATGACTTGCCAGTCTTTGAAAGAAATTTTTTCAGAATACACTCTCTTGATCCAATGAATTGGCTTTGTGCAATGAATATGTATGTACTTCTTTTTTCTTTCTTGTGCTTATTTCTAGTCAAAGTCCTTCTCTTTTATTCTTTGCTGTGTGACTGGTTGACAGCTGTATGCTTTACTTTATGTCTAACAACATTATTATGTTTATGAGTCTGCAAACTTTTAGAACTTGGGAACAAGCTTAACTGCAGAGATGAATTCAAGCACTTAAATGGGATGCTGCAGAAGAATTCTATCTTCTTTACCAGCTAAAGAAGTGAACATCATCATCAGACAGGCCACAGACTACCATGAAGACCTCCTGACATCAGTCAAAAAGGAAAAACTGAAGTATCACAGTCATGTCACAAGATCCAATAGCCTTTTATCGATGATGTTCCTCTGAAGTCAGAGTATGGTTGCCTGTATGGCAAGGTACTTGAAAACAGTCATACACACAAACTTCTCATTCAGTGTGCAGTTTCAATCTCACAGTGATTCCCAGGTGGGACGAGCGAGTCAGAGTGCACATTGTGGGTGACCCCCAAGAGTGTTAAGCTGGGGAACACACAACAGCAGCCTCGCTGATGTGTCAAGAGTAGGACACAGTCAGTGAGGGAGAAGAGGAGGCAAAGACAAAGACATGACAGACAGCATAACACCATTAACTTTGTTGAGGTCCAGGCTTAGCACACAACTCCCACAAATGAAGAGAGCTGGTCCTTTATCGGTGAAGTGTTCCCATGGCCTCGGGGAGACTAGTGTAGTAGTAGTAGTGTAATAGTAGTAGTAGACTGTAGTGTGTCTAGCAGAGAAGCAAGAAGAAATCAAAGGCGCAATCAACAGGAGACCAGGACACAAAGATTCTGAGACTTTTGTTCTGATTGTCTGTCTGGTCAGGTGGAGAAAGGATGAGGATGATAGTAATAATAATGCTAACAGAGGCCTAGGGTTGTTTAGGTTTGTGACCACTTGCTATAGCTCTGCTCTGCACTTTTTTCATATAGACAGCTACAATACTGGCGAGGTAACAGTGGCCTTATTTGAGCAACACTATCAGGGGTGTATCTATAAAGTGGATAGCTCAGTGGTCAGAGCACTCACTTTCCCCCAGCCAGGGTTAAGCAGCATCAAGCATGGTTACCGTTTGCGCACCTTGGCTTCAGTACAGTCCCCCACTTCACCCAGCTGTAAATGGGTACCTGCTCTCTTTAGTGTCAGGGAAGGTAAAGCAGTGAGGGAGAGGAAGGGTGCCACCCTTGATATGCTGACCTAGAGAAGCTGAGGTCTCTGATGCCTTGCTCCCTCCCCTGCAACCAGAGTAGGTTATGGGAACACCTTGACTTTACCTTTACCTTTACTGGACAGTGTGGTCCCAGTTCTTCTCACTGAGCACATGTCATGCTCAGTAACGGCAGAAGCCTAAAAAAAAATATTTTAAACCCTCACGTGACAGCTGTGCCTCTGACCATGCTCAAACCATTTCTAGTGAGCAGACATACAGCATGTGCAGTGACCATGCTCAAACATTCTAGTGAGCTGACAACACAGCATGTGCCTGTGAACATCTCAAACCATTTCTATGAGCGACATACAGCATGTGCCTCTGACCATGCTCAAACCATTTTTAGTAAGCAGACAATACAGTATGTGCCTGTGACCATGCTCAAACCATTTCTAGTGAGCAGACATACTTATACAGCATGTGCCTCTGACCATGCTCAAACCATTTTTAGTAAGCAGACAATACAGTATGTGCCTGTGACCATGCTCAAACCATTTCTAGTGAGCAGACAACCCCCTGTGCCAGCCACTGCGCCGAGATGGTGGTTTCATTTCAAAATAAAGATTGTGTACATTGAAGTGGAGTGTATGTGTAGAGACAAATATTACTATTACATGCTGTGGGATGGATGAGAGAAATCGGAATACATGTGTCTCCCTCGTTACAAGTATGGGAATGTGTGTATACCTATGCTCATGATGAAACTGGCAGCATTATCAGCAAACAGCATCTTCAGTTGCTTTTATTCAGTCTTTTTAACATAAGTTCAAACTTCCTTTGATTGTAAAGATGAAGTAACCACTTGATTAATATGAAGAACCCCAAGCACAGGAATCGATTTGACAAATAAAACAAGACGGTGGTTGGTTGGTTGCTGCATTTTTCTAGTTTAGGCTGCCCTATCAGACTTGTGGCTGGGTTTTTATTGAAATTTGTATTCTTAAATTTGTGGAAATAATGATGAATTGTCATTTTTTCAATCTAGTTTTTTTTTTTAAGAAATTGAAAACTTAAAAATGTAAGATGACACATGTTGAAACTCCAGTTGTAATGCAGCATTCAATTTTACTTTAGAATAGCAGATACAGCAGCTCAGTGAATCTAAATTCATCATTTATCCAGATCTCCAAGATTTGTATAGACAGAAAAAAAAAAAGTGTCGGCATAGGTTAGTTGGCTCAGTTAAGTTAGTTAAAGTCTGTCCCGAGCCATAAGCTCATCAGGCGGTGTTATCCCGTTTCTGTGCGTTAAGCGACTGAGAGTCATAGACTCCCCTGATAGGACGCCAGTCTATCGCAGGTTAACCCCAACACAAGGTTGGTACCCTTTTACACTGGTGGGTGAGAAAATAGCCTAAAGTGCCTTTTCAAGGCACAGCCATAGCGGAATAGCTGGGATCGAACCCGCAACCTTTAGATTACAGTACACGCCCTAACACTAGGCCACAGCGGCGCCTAGTTGCTCAGTGCTAAAAGTCAAATTCCAATTTTGCGGGAATCAACTATTAGGCGGGTTACATAAATTTTGTTGTTCTTTTTACTACACATTTCATCATGTTGTCATACTGGTGATGCAGTATTTATTTTATTTATTTATTTATCTATTCTTTTATATCAAGGATAATGGAATAAGCATTCATGTGCTTTTTTACATCCAATCCCCAATGGCCATGTGTATGTCATCTGTTCCCACTGGCACACGATGGCCTACTCTTCCGAAAAGCGGAACAGCTTAAGATAATGAGATGGATCCTCAACTCCTGTCTCCTTGGATCATGAGCCCTGTACACCAATCCTCACAGCATTGGTCAACAGAATACTTGAACCCAGAAAAGTCCAGCAAAAGTGAAGAAGAATCAGCCAAAAAGGTTGTTTTTCTCATTATATGTGTCTTATCAATTTAGTCCCATGAAGAAAAAGATGAATTGTCAGAGTTTGTATCATTTACATCTGCTCTTGTGTCTGATGAGTACACCATTTTTATTTCCTTTCTGTCATCTTTTTCATTTGCTCTTTTATTTGATAAGCTAAATTCAGAATCAGTTCTTGTCGTTGAAACTTACAGCCCACATCTAGGCAGAAGAACTATTCGCATAATATTTCTTGCAATCGGGATGAACTTTGAAAAAGTTGCATGTGGGTGAGATATGTAACTATGAACTCTTGACATATGCATATGATATACCTGAAATCATTGAGAACATTAAAAAGTGAAATTCATGGCCTTTGGTTTCATTTCTGCTCTGTGTGTCTGTGTGTGTGTGTGTGTGTGTGTGTAATTATGAATACCTATAATCATTTCCCTGCCCTGCATCATCTTTGATGGCTTTACTTACCTCTGTTTTGACTTCAGATCTTTACCGTCAACACTTACAGATTAATTGGTTGTTTACCCATTCTAAGAGAAATGAGGGGTTTTTTGTTGTTGTTTTTTTAAGTCTTCCAGGAAGCATTTCTAGAGTTCTGTCTTTTTGTTGGGTTTTCTCTCTCTCTCTCTCTCTCTCTCTCTCTCTCTCTCTCTCTCTCTCTCTCTCTCTCTCTCTCTCTCTCGCCGGTGCATGCACCGCTCTGCGTTTCCTGTTACCTAATATAGTTCAGTGTCGCTGTGCCGTCACAAGCTGCAGCAGGTAATATAGCAGAGTGCATTGCAGCCTGTCCTATCAGCCGTGGGTGTAGCCAGGATAGATAGACCATGTAGGCTAGGACACAAAGACTGACAACACCGCACAGCTGATAGGGACTGACACATCGCGGAACCAGTGGAGGAGATTGCGGGAATCGGGTAAGAGAGAGAGAGAGAGAGGTCCCACCTCCACCACTGCGGACTGCTGTGGAGTGGAAAGATCCACATATATATACATATATATATATATATGTATATATATATATATATATATATATATATATATATATATATATATATATATATATGAATGATATCTGTAACGCTCTTGACGTGATATCGTTTCCAGAGGTGTCACGGTTATGCACGTTCATCAGCAGTGCCGCCGGGTGGTAGCCTAAAACTCGCTTGCTGCAAAACAAGACGCGCAAGCTGACCTTATTTTTGCCCCCTAATGTGCACAACAGTTGAGATGGTACATAATAATTAGGGTCAGACATGGTCTCATTGAGAGCAGCCTCCATAGGTCAGTTTGATTTCTTGTTCTTTGATGATTTTTTTTTTGTCGACCCCATCATTAACTATCACACAATATGAAGAGAGTTGTTCCTCGCTCAATTCTGCATGAAAAAAAAAAAAAAAACAGCTGCCGGAAAACAAATAGAAAAAAGAGTGGTGCTGGTGACTAGAGACAAAGCCATCTCACCTGGAAATATAATCCAGATTTCAAAACTAAAAAATAAGAAACAACAACAACAAAACCGACAGCATCAAGAAAACAGAAATATGCCGGGAACGTGAACAGTACTGACAGTATAATTCATTTAAACTGCTTTTGGTCTCACTGACATTTTTTTTTTAATTGGCATCGTCTCGTCAGTGTAAAATCCTAAGGGTGTACTCTCCTATGCTATTCATCATGATCTTACATTTTTCTGCTAAAGCCGTACCCGTTGCCGTTGCCCGTTGTGTGGCACCCCCACAGTAGGCTATGGCGTCGTCAATCTGCACAGGCAGAATCTGTGTTAGTCAGTGGCTTCCAACCCGAGGATGATCTTGACCCCTACTTTAGGGACACTCTCGTGGTACAGGTTTTCAATTGTTATAGCCCATACAAAATCTCTGTTTAAATCATGCCCATATATATATATATATATATATATATATATATATATATATATATATATATATATGTATATATATATATATATATACATATATATATATATATACACATATATATATATATATATATACACACACACACATATATATATATATATATATGCACACACACACACACACACACACACACACACACACACACACACATATATAGATATAGATATATCTCTGTGTTGTGTGTGTGTGTGTGTGTGTGTGTGTGTGTGTGTGTGTGTGTGTGTGTGTGTGTGTGTGTGTAAATATGTATATTCGCTGTATGCAGAAAACTTCCTACAAAGTTCTTATTGCCAGAAGACAACATCCCCAATCAGTGCCAGAGCCATACACAGCCCACTGAGATACAGCTGTACAGTGGGGTGGTGACTTCTGACTACTGCCAACCTACTACACATGTTAATTTTAACTCAAAACGAGCCACAGGCAGAAACTTTCCAGCAGAGCTGAAATCTGAACTGAGTGAGGTCACTAGGAGACTATGGGGCACACTGGGCCACCGAACAAAAGGCGTGTTGTTTTTCCTGATTGCATGACTAGGGTAAGTAAGGAGACGTCAAAGGGGGCTATCAGGATCGTGACTGT
>CM060324.1:54012125-54037125 GCA_030674155.1 Stramonita haemastoma
TGTATGTATGTATGTATGTATGTATGTATGTATGTATGTATGTATGTATGTATGTATGTATACCACTTTATAAACACGCCAGATTTCTCTGCACAAAATTCGGGCTACTCTCCCTGGGAAAAACGCGTCGCCACAAGAGCAGCGCCACCCGTTATTTTATAACTTTTCCTGTCCGAATATGCATTTTTTTCCAAACCAGAGCGGCTTTTTTCTACATAAATTAGCCAGGAATAATCCTGTTGTTGTCGCAGGCTCTTTTACGTGCGCTGGGTGTGTTTTGCAAATAGTACCTCGGTTTATCGTTTCATTTGAAAGACTAACACCCAGACCACCACTCAAGATTAGTGGATGGGGGAAAAGATTCTGGCATAAATGGGGATGGAATCCACACTTCTCGCTTTCTAGGCAGGGACGTTACCTCTAGACCACCGATCCTCCATCATGGATGTCTTTACCGGTATATACAGCAAAAGTGTATGGATGAAAATACATCATTGTGATTGAGAAATAGTGTATCGATGAAAATACACCATTGTAATTGAGAAATAGTGTATCGATGAAAATACATCATTGTGATTGAGAAATAGTGTATCGATGAAAACACATCATTGTGATTGAGAAATAGTGTATCGATGAAAACACATCATTGTGATTGAGAAATAGTGTATCGATGAAAACACATCATTGTGATTGAGAAATAGTGTATCGATGAAAATACATCATTGTGATTGAGAAATAGTGTATCGATGAAAACACATCATTGTGATTGAGAAATATTGTTGCTATGTTATAGCCCTACCTGACATAGTGTGTTTCGGAACTTTCTAGTATTGTAATTATGATAGTATTATTATTATTGCTGTTGTCACGTTGTGTCTGTTTGTAAGAGCAACACATAACCTCAAAAGCTTGAAGTTGCTCTGAATGAGATTGTGTGTTCTTATGTTTCCGTTATAACACATAAGAAACTTGCTTCAATCATCTACGAGTAGCATTTTGATCAGTGCCCTTGGGGATGTCATAGCAGTCCCAGTTGTCATATTTCTCAATGCTGTTTCCTGCAAGAATATGGATGGTGGTACAGTAAAATGCTTTATAAGAATGACGCAGGTATTTGAAAATATGATTGATTGCTTTAGAGTGATTTAACGGTTTTTAGAAGATGAATTTCGAACTTGGAGCCTTTTTGTTGTTGCTGTTATTGTTGTTGTTGTTGTTGTTTCGTCGCATGCTCACACGCGCGCGCGTGTGTGTATGTGTATGTGTGTGTGTGTGTGTGTGTGAGGAGAGAGAGAGAGAGAGAGAGAGAGAGGAGAGAGAGAGAGAGAGAGAGAGAGAGAGAGAGAGAGAGAGAGAGAATCGCACGTGTGTGGGTGTCGTTAAGTGGTTCTCATGTCGTTATCTGGCACAAAGCGTTCAACTGCACTAACTTGGTCCATAAGAAACCTGGGATTATTTTCCAAACTGCCTACCATATTGTCTTAATATCAACATAGATGGAAGCAGGACCCAGAATAATGGTAACCAAAAGATATTAATTGAATAAAATAAAAACTCTACCGAGACTGCAAACATAAAGAATAACAAACTCCCCCCCCCCCCCCCCCCCCCCCCGGCTTGAATATTACCAGGACTCCCCCCCCCCCCCCCCCCCATATTACCACGAAAAATCGATTAGTTTGACCTGATTCAAAGATATGATGATTGTGTGTAAGGTCAGGATAAGGGGGTTATGTTGACGTCTATAGTGACACATTTTAAGCTAAATATATATATAATACATTCCTTATCCCTAACACGGTAGGCAACATTCCACCCGAAGTTTCCAGAAGGGGAGGAGTGAAGTGGGGGGCTGGGGGGGGGGGGAAGAGGGGGTTCCTACCTCTGTGGAGCCTGACAAGTTCACGACAGCAACCACGCTTAACGGCACCGCTCACGTGATTTCCCTTCTCCCTCCTTCCCCCCCCCCCCCCGGGTTGTATGGTCCCAATCAGGATACTGACTGAGGTCCAGTGTCAACATAAATTGTATCCTACGTCTAATATATCAGCACTGGTAGGAGTGGACCTCGCCAATTGGACCAGTTACAGTTGTCATCAGTGTTTTTCTGTTGGTAACCCAATAAAGATTTAAGTGTGCTGTGGACTGCCTGCGTGCATGTTAATTGGTACAGAAATGACAAACAGGTCCACAAAATTGCTGTAGAGGTTGGTTGGGAGGCAGAGTTTTGAGGAGGACTGAATATGGTTGGGGAAGGGATGATGAGGAATGGGGATGAGGGGGGGGGGGGTGGAGGTAAGCTGAGAAGAGATAAACTGAGATGATAAAGAGCCGCTCAAAGGGCAAACTTGTCCCCTCACTTCAGAAAAAGAATCAACAGTCCAGGAAAATTTCGTTTAAAAAAAAAAAAAGGGGGGGGGGGGGGGGGGCTTTGACAAAAGGTAATTGCTGAAAAGATAGGTGTCCCTGACAAATAGCCACTGAATGTGACGAGAGAGAGAGAGAGAGAGAGGAGAGAGAGAGAGAGAGAGAGAGAGAGAGAGAGAGAGAGAGAGAGAGAGGAGAGAGAGAGAGGAGAGAGAGAGCAATGTAATTTATTTTTCAGGCAAGAGCATCGTAGGCAAGTTGAATCTGGTGGAGCCAGTTAAGATCGCCATGGGTGGAGCCCATGCCTCCCCTGATAACAAGCAGGATGCATGCTGGGTATGTTAGTGTGGTCTGTGTCACCAGCCACAGTTGGTCCTCTGTTCTATGGAAGGTGGACAGGGTTTTTACATAGGTGCAAGGTGCTCTGCCTGCGTTTACACACACGACCTTGGTGTATACATAGTATCATTCAAAGGACTGTTCAGGGAGTGGAGGGAAGGCCTACAATGAATGTCTCAAGGTTTAAAACAAAAATCCCTACCGAGTCTGGGCTCCACAGTGAAGATTTGAATCCACACCCACAGTTCATGTCAGACTGCCATTGTGCAGTGACGTTCAGGCATGCCGCTAGTATACAGTAGGCTCTCCTGCCATCATCTATAGGGACATACTTAAAATCACTTCTCTCTCTCTCTCTCTCTCTCTCTCTCTCTCTCTCTCTCTCTCTCTCTCTCTCTCTCTCTCCCCTTTGCACTCGAGACAATATGTGTAAAAGCTGGTGTGAGGAAAGGTTGACTTGTGTTTCTGATTCCTTGTTTGACCCACCACACATTCAAAAATGCAAATGTGTTAACGGAAATTGTTGTTGCCAACGAAAATGCTAACTGTATGTTTTTCCTTCATTGCAAATGTTAATGGGCTGCTTTCCAAGCTATCTGACAGCGATTTTCTATATGAGTTTGTTATTGATAAATATCTGCTTGGTACTGATAAAGGAACATCGTATGCTCACATGAACCACTTGAAGGTTCGCCTTTTTATTGCTTTTTTAAAATTATTATTATGAAAACGGTATTACATTGCTAGAGGATTTTTTTTTGGGGGGTGGGGGTGGATGGGGAGCTGCAATGACGTTTACATCTTGCTATATGGGGATGTGAATAGCCTGACTGGTGGTGTTTCTCATCATTGTCAAGGTACTACAGGAATTGTAGGTAGATTTTTCAACTGGAAAATCACCCAGCCATCATCATAAGATCGGACAATGATTAAACGACTTAGGAAAATTTATGTTAAATCTATGTACTGTCTTTGACATGTGTATTCTCACTGGTGTGTGTGTGTGTGTGTGTGTGTGTGTGTGTGTGTGTGGTGTGTGTGTGTGTGTGTGTGTAATAGTGACCAAGCAATGTTGCAACAATGGTTGTAGTGTTACTGATTATTTCCTAAAATCGTGTGATCTGGTTGCATTGTCAAGGGGAATAATACAAGGTGAGAGCGTCTGCAGAAAATGGATTCAGACCATTATATGCCTGTGTAACCTTATATCTTCGTCATGCCATTGACAATTTCACAGTGGAGAATAGTTCTGTGTTAGAAAAAAAAGTGTAGATTGGAGACTTGGCTGATATGTATACTGACACTATAAGTTGGTTAGAATTAAAAGAAAAAATAATTCCCTGTTATTACTATGTTTACATGTTTACCGCTTTAAAAGCCATACCCGCTTGAATTTCTCTTTCTATGAGACAATAAAGAGTTTTGAATTTGAAATTGAAATGAATAATGCTGTCATGCTTATTAATGTTGATGTTTATGAAGTTTTGAATGTTTTAACATGTGCATTACAGATGCAGGAGAATGCATGAAAAAGCAAATTAACGTTACAAAATAGTTTAAAGATTGCCACAAATGTAAGAGAAAAAGATGACAAAGTAGAAAAAGATTATTTAAACTGTTCAATTTCAAAACAAAAGAAGAAGTAATGGTAGCCATAAAAAAACATCGTAAACTGCAGAAGCTGATGGCCTCATGGGAGACTTGATAAAGCATGCAAGTAAGATGGATTTTATTCTAGACTTTTGGGGTCAAATTCTTTCATTCAGTATCCAAATGCTTGGACTGAATCCATTGTTCTACCTTCCAATAAGGTTACTGTAATGATCCCAATAATTATAGTGGTTTTTTCCTTCTAAGTAACAGAACTAATAAACTATTATAGTACTATTATTAACTGGGCACTTCAGGAATGGGTCAGAGAAAATAACCTTACTGGTAAATTTCAAGCAGGATTTAAACGCAATTATTCTACTTTTGACCTCGCGTTTAGCTTTATGGCCTACTTATACAAACAGGTTTTTTTTCCTCCCATAAATGGCAAGCTGTATCTTGCCTTCCCTGGTTGTGAGAGAGCCCTTGACCGGTTTCCCTCCTCCCCAATGCCAGTCCACCTCCATCCTGCATGAAGACCTCAACAGCCAGGAGCTTCTCTTCCTGCCCCTGTGTGGAGGCTGTGAGGAAGGGGAGGGGAGAGGGGGGAAAGACGTTTACCTTGGAACTTTGCTTCAGTACTGTTAGGAAAGTGTGGAGGGTGATACAGGCCTAAGATAGAAATTTAGTGTGTGTTTGAAAGTAGATTTTGTATGCTCGTTTTTATCATGAATTGAATGTGAACAGTAAATAGTCTGGAACTTTTCATTCTGTGCTCTGCGTTGTCGGGAAGATAGAATGGGGAATGGGTGGGGATTTAAAAATGCGAACTCCCTTAATCAAGGAGTGTGACAGCGCGTGCAGGCCTGGGATTCCCTCACGGTGGCTGAATCATCCTGGTCAGGCCACACAGTCAAGTGGGATGACAGGGTTTACGGGCCCTGCGTGAAGTGGCCATGACATGGAGACAATTGGCTTACAGACATACAGCAATCACTTATACTCGGATGTGATGACAATGATGCTTTTGTTCCTGTGAATTCTCCCGAAAATGATGATTCCAGTGCTCCATTATTAATTGTGGCCAAAGGGGTAGTTCTAATGGCTGAATGATATGTGCAGCCAACACTGAAAAAGAAAAAAAAAAAGAATTAAGACTTCTTCCACGTGGAAAAAAACACCCTGTAGCCTAACTATATGTATAGTAGAACAGACGAACCCTATAATCCAGTAATAAGTCCCTCAACTTCTATTCCATGGGCCCATGAAGTCCTGGGTTCGAATCTTGGCGGTGTCGACTAGCGAATTAAGGGTAGGGATTTGTTTTGGGTTTGAGTGGGGTTTTTTTGTTTTATTTTTTTGTAACGATATCCCAGGTCAACTTCAAGTGCAGACCTGCCATTGCCTTTCTTTCTTTTGTGTATCTACACATGCAAAAGATCAAATAATTATATACATTCAAATTCAAAATATACATTCATGTCAGCGTTTGGTGAGTAACAGAGACACAGATATACCATACCCAGCCATAAAAATGGGGTGCTCTGAAGTCGGAAGGTGTGGGCTGAGGCCAGGGGGGGGGGGGGGGGGGGGGGGGGGGGGGGGGGGGCAGACCTCCTGCAGAGTTACAAGCCAGGAGGGAGGGAGGGAGGGAGACAGAGAGAGAGAGAGAGAGAGAGAGAGAGAGAGAGAGAGAGAGAGAGAGAGAGAGAGAGAGAGGAGAGAGAGAGAGAGAGAGAGAGAGAGAGAGAGAGAGAGAGAGAGTTGATTTGATTTGATTTGATTTGATTTGATTTATTCTTTTATATCGAGGATAATGGAATAAGCACTCTTGTGCTTTTTTACATCCAGTCCCCATGTGTATGCAGTTTTGGAAATGTCATCTATTCCCACCGGCACACGATGGCCTACTCTTACGAAAAGCGGAACAGGATTTAACGTGTGTGCAAGATGTTCTGCGTGCGTTCGCACACGGGGCCTCGGTTTATAGTCTCATCCGAAGGACTTTAGGGGAGAGTGGAGTCAGCACTGATGTTAACTCCAGGAAAAAAATCTCCTCGACCGGACTCGAACCCGGGTCGTCAAATTGCAAGCGCAATGTTCTGACCACTAGGCTATCCGTCCCGAGAGAGAGAGAGAGAGAGAGAGAGAGAGAGAGAGAGAGAGAGAGAGAGAGAGAGAGAGAGAGAGAGAGAGAGAGAGAGAGAGAGAGGTTTCAATTTGTTGTTTGTTCGGTCAATTTTGTCACCTGACACTACTGACAGCCTTTTGGAGTTTAATAAAACGTCACTTTAGTAGCCTATCACTTGAAGAAGCCACATAGGCTAGCCTACATCAGTTGTAGTTATAAATCTCTTACAGTTTTGACAATGTTGTGCTTTTGAGTAAATGATACCTGTCCCGAAAAAAAAGCAACACCATTAGGCCTATCTTCCTACTTTTACGAAGGAATGTGAATGTAAGGACAAAGTTTAGGTTTTGCCACTTCAAGCCACAGTCACAGCATCAGTGACTGTGAAGGCTGGAGTGGCCTTGACACCACACCAGCACATACCTTCAGAGGTCCACCGGAAATGGTCATTGGCCACAAGGCACTGTTAACCTCAGACTGGTAGGAGCATGTGCGGTGTCCTTAACTGGTTTTCATGTCGTTAACTGCATTAAGGCCTTCAAACTGCACACTCCGACTCGGACTTTTTTTTCGCATTCTAGGCAGGCGCGTAATCCTGAACGGGATTCGAACCACCGCACACTCCGACCCAGACTTTTTACGCTTTCTAGGCAGGCGCGTTAGCTCTAAGACCATCGATCCACCCTTGAAATAAAAGAAGTTGATTTGGTTTGATTTGAGGCACGTGGCTGTTAGAATGGCATGACAGTCAGGGAAAGTTTAGCCTGAGCTACACTGTCTGTGACCGGCGGACGGAGATGGATGGACAATAGGCTAGTTATGTATGTCAGAGAGATGATGACGGTGACGACTGACCAACAATCAATCCATTCAACGTTCTTATTTATTTATTCTTTTAAATCGAGGATAACAGAATAAACAATCATGTGCTTTTTTTCATTCGGTCCCCGTTTGTATGCAGTTTTTGTAAATATTGTCATCTGTTCCCACCGGCACACGATGGCCTACTCTTACGAAAAGCGGAACAGGATTTAACGTGTGCGCAAGATGTTGTGCGTGCGTTCGCACACGGGGCCTCGGTTTAAAGTCTCATCCGAAGGACTTTTGGGGAGAGTGGAGTCAGCACTGATGTTAACTCCAGGAAGAAAATTTCCTCGACCGGACTCGAACCGGGTGTTCAAATTGCCAGCGCAATGTTCTGACCACTAGACGTTCCATGTATGTAGCTGGATGCCACATCATTCGTTTACTTACAAGCAGCTTAGGTCTATGCACAGGACTTTGAATTATTTTGAAGTTTTTGGGGTTTTCTTTAAAAAGAAAAAAACAACAACTGTAGAAGTTGATTCTTTTAAAATACCATTATTTTATCCCGAGGATTAATGGATTGAGCACTCATGTTCTTTACACCCAGTCCCCTGTGTGTGGTGTGTGTGTGTGTGTGTGTGTGTGTGTGTGTGTGTGTGTGTGTGTGTGTGTGCGCGCGCGCGCGCGCGCGCGCGTGCGCGCGCACGTGCGCGTTGTATGTGGACATAAGAGTTTTCCAACTTTTTCAGTTTCTAGTTCCCTCTTCGGAAGCACGAACACACACGGTGTGTGTGTGTGTGTGTGTGTGTGTGTGTGTGTGTGTGTGTGTGTGTGTGTGTGTGTGTGTGTGTGTGTGTGTGTGTGTACTTTCTTTCTTCAGTTTAACGTCTGTTCACTCGAAGTGATATTAGACACAAAAAAAGAAAGATGAAAATGTGTCACATTCAAAGAATGTGCGCGCGCTCACATATGAGTGTATGTATGTATGTATGTATGTATGTATGTATGTATGTATGTATGTATGTATGTATGTATGTATGTATGTTGTGTGTGTGTGTGTGTGTGTGTGTGTGTGTGTGTGTGTGTGTGTGTGTGTGTGTGTGTGTGTGTGTGTGTGTGTGTGTGTGTGTGTTTCGGTTTGGTTTTTGGTTTTGGTTTTTTTTTGCTTTTGTTGGTTTTTTTTTTTTTTGTTTGTTTGTTTGTTGTTGTTGTTGGTTTTTTTTTTTTGGGGGGGGGGGAGTTTATGGGCTTAATGAATTTTTTTTCTGCTCGTTTCATTCTGATTTGTGTATTTGTTTTACTTGCATATGAGCACATAGGGCTGTTTGACATTTAATCGGATTATATAAAAAAAACAAAAACAACTATCGATACCACCCTTCGAAAAAGGCCAAAAGAACGATCATAATAAAAATATGGTTAACAGCATTAGTTTCATGTAATGAACGCACAGACCAATGTAATTCGAGTATAGTGGCAGTATAAATACAATAGATGTCGGGTTTTAAGATATTCCCGCATGAAAGGAAAAAGGCAGACCTGTCACAGGTGGACAAAAAAGGACACAAGTCCCACTGTCCTATCTTTTACTATCAAAATAATTCATTCAGTCATATGCCTAGGCCGTGCAGGCATTCAACACTGCAGCATCCAGTTCGCGGACTTTTCGCAACGCGGCATTTGATTGGACACCAGTAACCTCTCACACATACAGACACACAGGCGAGGTTGTTGACGTCACAAGTTGGAGCACACGAAAGCTTGTGTTTTCTTCCCCATCCCTCAGACTGTGTTTTCAGCATCACTTGTCCTACTTTTCGTTCTTGCAGTCTCAAGGAGTAAATGATCCAAGTTTTGTCGCAGCCACATACCCCATTGTAAATCATGAAGGACAAAAGAAGGTAGGAAAGATTGTTGGTCATAAGGATGTCATTTGAGAATAGGGTAAGCAGACGATAATTTCGTTTGACTGAGGCATCCGTGTTATGAAAGGAGAATCAGCTGACGCCAGCGTTGTAGGTCTAACAAAAAAAAAAGAAAAAAAAAAGAGCTAGGAACGTAAGTACTAGCCTATGTGAGGCGAGTGATATCTGTGGAATTTTCTGTTGCAAAAATGGTCAAAGAAACATAAATCAGTTTTCGTATTATGTATCTGTCGCGAAGAAAGAGTAACTAACAAACTGAAATGACACTGTCAGCAGTGCACTGATTCATGAATGACAGAATCTGAAAATGAATGGCCCATTTTACGCGCTTACAGAATTTTGCAGATTATGCGCGAGTGTGAAGGCCATGCGCGCTCTTTTTAACTTGATTACATTATTTGATTTGTTAAACAGTGTTTTAGGAGGTTTTATGACAAGCTAGAAACGATCCCAACTATAAGGAACATTTATAAAGTAAGAATGAAGACCTTATGATAACTGTTACAGTGTCACTCATCTTCACCCTCCCAAGAAACTGCAGTAGGCTAGACAAAAGGAAAAAAAATCCAAAAGTTTCAGCCCCACATGAGAGCAGGCAAAGTGTACATTTTATAGTTCAATTGGAATGTTACAGGACAGGTCAAAGAAAAAATCACCATTATGACCAGCATACATTTTTCTGTCTGTGTCCTCTGTGTTATGTGTGTGTGTGTGTGTGTGAACAATTCTATTACTAGTATTAGCTAAAAATTATACACAGAACAGACAATGCCAGGTATGAATATTATACAGCATCAAATAGGGATACAGAGATTGTTGGTACCCATGTTTCAGTGTGAATGTAATTGTAAGATTTATCAGTGTCATACATGATACAATGAGTCCTGATACTTCATAATTTGAAAAAAAATTTTCATATAGTATACAGATAATGTACCATAGACTCATAGTGTCCTTTTCTGTGTGTTTGTTTAATACATGATATATATAACTTATAAGGATAAGCCAGTCAAACTCAAACTCCAGAAAGTTTAAAAGAAGTGTTAGTTATGTCCAAATCACAGCAAAATTAATGTGTACACATTCTCTGACATTGGTTTCTGAATCTGATCAAGCCTTTTGATCTATAGCTGATTCTTTGCGCTTGTGATATTCTTGTTAATGTTAGTGTTGTCCTTTGTGCACTTGAGGTCATATCTTATTAAAACTAAAGCACATATCTCCAGCTGAGCAGCTTAATGACTAATATTGTGTAATAATTATATAAACAAACAAGCAAACACATGAAAATGATCATGGTCTGCAACTGCTTGCAAGGAAACATAATTCTCAATCAGAAACCTATTGCCAGTATTGGTGTATTAGTTTTGCCTGATTTGGTCAAATGTTTTTAAAAATGTATAAATTCCGCTGTTGTAAAGGCCTTGGGCTTATGTCTTTAACTGAGATTAGGTATTCTAAAAAATTCTTCATCACTATCATCATTATTAATTGTGCAAACTGACAAATAATTACCAATTGATAATTAATAGATGCACCCAGACAACTTTTTTAAAGGCGCCTTTTCAATTTCATTTGTTCTTCATGACTTTTTTTTATTTGAATATTGATTATATGAGCTGTAATCTATTTTCTTGTCAATTTGGGGTGGACTAAATTAAGTAAATATTAATTTTTCTTTTTCCATATCGTAATTTATAAAATTTATCAAGAGCCCAGAGAAAATATTTCTTTTGCCTGAATGTTTTTCATTTTAAGCAACTGTCAGTATAAGTTATAACTATGATGACTAGTTGTTTAAAGAAAAAGATATTATATATATGTTCACCGAAAGCCAGTTAAGAAAAAAAAAGTAAATGAATACGATCAGGGGTATTTTTTCTTTTTTTTTTATGTAAGTAATCATCAAGTGTAACATTACATAAATTTTGCATTTCATGTGCTTGATCAATTTAGAACTATGTACTCTGACTGCTTTTCTGCCAGAGCAGATTATAAAACAGATTTGGTTCTTTTTATACTTGAAAATATTTTAATACTAATAATAGTTGAATTAAGTTATCAAGGCCAGACATGGCAGCCTGATTTTGTTTTGTTTTCAATGATTTGAGGATATTTAAATTTTGGATTTCCTGACATTTCATTGTCAACTTTATCCAACTCGTTGTAAACTGTATGCTTTTTCATATTCAGGTGGTTTTCTGTTTGTGATGGATGATTATACTTTGCATGCAAGCAAAAAGTTCATTGTTTTTGGTTATTTTGTGCCCTGTTTGCTCATGCAGTAATGTATACTGTATAGTGACCAAATTCAGATCACAAAGGGTTTGAATATTATTATCTAAGAATTTTAGAATGTTACAAGCTCTATACAAAATACAAATTCTGCATCTAGCCAGTTATTTTTTGAAAGTAAAATTGCTTAAAGTTTAATTACAAATGTCACATGAATAGCTTTTCTTAAATCAAGAAAAATGGGGTTCTAATCTTATTTTAATCTAATTTTAATTTTAAAAGATACAATGCTGTCCAAATGTGAAGAGTAAGTTTGGTGTAAAGCGAATCAACTGCAGAATTTCAATTTTATTTGTTGGCCAGATTGAATCATTTCCATGGCAACTTGTGCTAAGACCCTAGTTTTAAAATTAAGTAGTTTCCACTTGGCTGGCTTGAGTGAAACAGGGTACATTACTCAACTGTCAGTATTAAATTAATGTTAATTATGGTAAGACAGTATAAATCAGTATTAATTAAGAGCACAAAAGATAGGTCAGACAAAGCTAGAGGCAGGTATTGATGTAATGAAGCTTTGCTTTGTGTGTAATTTTAATGCTCTAGAACTGTTGTCACTGCGATTGTGCGCAGACTTTGTTAGTTGATGAATATTGATAACTTCAACCCTATTTTGTTTCTGCTTGTTTGTTGTTGTTTTTTAAAATATAACTTTTGCCCATGGATGCATGTAGGTGCTCACACATGGAACACCCACACACACACTGAGTATGTACACCGACTGACTGACCATGTGACTGCCCCCCCCCCCCCCCCACACACACATGCACATGCTTAACACTTTGCACACACATGCTTAACACTTTGCACACACATTAAAACCTGTTCCAGCTTTCAGAAGAGTAGGCTCTCTGTGGTAGTGGGAACTAATAGAATAATTTACAAAACTGCATGCACACAAGTACTGGATGTAAAAAATCCTTAATTTATTTTTGGTCAACTTATTGAATGTGGGCAGGAAGTCACAATTCTGAACAAGACAAATGAGCCCCAATTCTTTGCAATGCACACAATACACAGGACTAAATTGATAACAAGCCTGTGACGTGAGCTGGGGGTTCTTGGGTGTTTACTGGCTTAACATCCTGGGGGGAGGGGGGTTCACCCAGAAAACATGTACCCTGCCTAACTCGTCACATTGAGGAATCACTGTATAACTTTTCAAGTACCTCACAGTTATGAATTTGTAAGGCAGCCATTCACGAACACGAGAAGATTCTTTTCTTCCATAATGAGGGACTTGTCATAGATGAAGAGAATTTAACTACTCTAGAGCCAGACCGGATTAGCTCCAAATTTTGGGTTGGTTTTTGTTGTTGTGCATCTTGTGTCTTTCATGGTCTGATCAGTAGCTCTAAACCTGGTGATGTGATATTGCATAAGAGTAGAGATAAAGGGGAAAAAACTGGTTTGGAACAGAGCAAGACTACCTATGAAAGTATGAGTTTGGAACTACAGCTGATAATAATCATGTGGTGTTGACTCTCTCTGCCTCTCAGTCTCGAGTACAGAGTCAAATCAAATCAAATCAAATCAAATTCTTTTATTTCGAGGATAATGAATAAGCATTCATGTGCTTTTTTACATCCAGTCCCTGATCAATTTATTTATTTATTTAAATACTCTTTCATATCAAGGATAAAGGAATAAGCACTCGTGTGCTTTTTTACGCCTAGTCCCAGTTTGTGTGCAGTTTTGTAAATTTTATCATCTGTCCCCACTGGCACACAATGGCCTACTCTTTCATTTTCAAGTACTGGAACAGGATGTAATGTGCATGCTAGATGTTCTATATATATGAAAAAAAAATGACCTGTAAGCTAGGCCAAAGCTGTTTAAAAGAAAGATGCTCAACTCTAGCCTGAGCCCCCTTTAGGGGAAGGTTAGAGAAAATGAATGCCTTAGAAGACTTACTGTAGAGAAGTATACTGATTTGCCTCAAATTTTGAATCATAACAACAACTAAGCAAGGCAGTTTTCATGCGAGGACTTCATGACTATTTTTGTAGACTGTTTGTTTTTGTATTTTCTTCTTAATAAGATTTGATACTGTTAATAGCACTTGTAATAGTAATACATGTATTACTACTGGAACTTAAAATGACGACTGTGGTTTTGTTACCATGGAAGCACTCGTGTGCTTTTTGCTGTCATTTGAAAACTTTACAGTGACCAGTATTTTCTCGAAACCACCATTTGGGAGATAATCTGGTTTGGCTCTAATGAAGCATTTCAACAAAAGAGTTGAAAGTATCAAATTACAACATTGATTTTTTAATGTAGGCCTCAATACTTTGCTTACAAGTAATAGTGAAGTAAACATTGATCAGTAAGTGACAAATCTTTTGGCCTGTGCCAAAGCCTGTAAAGGTCATTGCATTGTCTTGTAGATTTCCATGCAGTCAGAGCAGAGGTTGGTTCTTCTTAAAAGGTTGATGATTCATGGTGAAAAACTTGCAAATAGCATATTGTTATTTTAACTAAAATCTTTATTAACACAAAGTCTAAATTGTTTGATGACACACTCATAAATAAACAAAAGCCCTGTTATACTGCTAACCTACTACATGAGATCTAGAAGAAATATCGTTTCTAGATCTTTATGGAATCTTGCAGCATTCTAACCAGACGCAGACATCTCATCAAGTAAGGTAAATGTCACAGGATGAAGGAGACAGGCTTGCAAAAAAGGCAAAGTAGAGTGACATTCAGTCAGGTTTACGAGGATAAAGATATGTCAAAGTTGGAACAAGACACAATTTATGTGCTTCAGTATATAAATTTTTGTCTGCATTTCATTCATAGATTTATTTCAAGAATGTTTCTAAGACATTCACAGATGCATGCAAGTACATGTATACATGCATTATGTGTACATCAGGGCATGTTCATAGAATTTATGCAGGTGCATGTACACATGATGTAAACACAAGGACAATGAGTGCCATGGACATGCATACATGTGTATACATTTGTAAACACACATACATGCTTGTGAACACATACATAACGCAGAACATCTTGCGTACATGTTAAATCCTGATCTGCTTTTCGTAAAAGTTGTGTATGTCATTGTGTGCCAGTGGGAACAGATGACAAGATTTTCAAAACTGCATGCCCATGGGGACTGGATTTAAAAAAGCATATGAGAGCTTATGTTCATTATTCTCGATATAAAAGAATTTATGAATAAATAAATAAATAAATTGTTACTGTTTTTTGTTTTTTCCCTTTTCTCTTTTTTTAATTTCTTTCTCCCCCTCCTCTCTCTCTCTCTCTCTCTCTCTCTCTCTCCTCTCTCTCTCTCTCTCTCTCTCTCTCTCTCACTCTCTCTCTCTCTCTCTCTCTCCTCTCTCTCTCTCTCTCTCTCTCTCTCTCTCTCTCTCTCCTCTCTCTCTCCTCTCTCTCTCTGTCTCTCTGCTCCACTCTCCCGTCCTATAGTCCCTCAAAATCTACAGTTATCCTGCCTTTTCTTTCCTCTTCTCTCTTTCCTCTCCCTTCTGCTTATCCCATTATCCTCTATTCTCTCATCTCTCTCTCTCTCCTCTCTCTCTCTCTCTCTCTCTCTCTCTCTCTCCTCTCTCTCTCTCTCTCTCTCTCTCTCTCTCTCCTCTCTTGTAAGTCCCTCATAAGTTATTGGGTCCTTGACTTTTTTTCTTTTTTTTTTTCCACTTCCTCAGCTAGAGCTACGAGGTTCACCAATGGTGAGATTAATGTGTATGCGGCCATTTTCTTTTCACAACATTTATTATGTAAGTAGCCGACATTTGTTAGAGTGTTGTACAAAAGGTGAATGTGTAGCAGTTTTACTTTTAGAGTACACATATTCTGAACATGAATTCAACAAGGGAAAGAACCAAATAAACACACAGAGTTTTGCTGTCCGGATCACTTTTGACATGTTGTTTGGCCGTGCATTGGATTTCCCATTTTCAGACCCCTGTTGAAATGTAGCAAAAGGAAGCCAGAACACGGACCATCTATTTTTGTGCAGCAACCATACACAGATATGTGGGTGGGTGCATGCATGTACACACACACTCACACCTCCTCCACCTCCCCCAAAACACATGCACTTACACCCACAGCACACACACACACACACACACACACACACACACACACACACACACACACACACACACACACACACACACACACACACACACACACACACACACCTGTAAGTCAGAAGGGAACACAAGCATTTTTACAATGCATACTCACAACATAAGATCAATTAAGTACAAATATATACAAATTTGCAAAGAAATTATGGTCTTTAGGAGCACAAGAACATGGTATAGTCATCCAGTTCTAGATAATTTAAACAAAATTACTTGTTTTGTACATGTCATGATAAACAAATGTTCACCTTGAACTTGGTTTCAAGATTGCCAAGGTCAAGAAGTGAACATAGTAGTAGCCTAGTACTTACTAAGCCAGTAGAGAGACTGTTCAGTGTAACACCCAGTCTGTGGTATGTGTGTTATGCAAGTTTCAAGTCACAACACACAGGTAGGCTTGGTTCTCTCCAGGGAAAAGGGCGGTCAGTGGCCCACTTGCTTGCCTAGCCTACCAGTAGTGCAGAACACTGTGTGTGTGTGTTAGTGGTGTGTGTGTGTGTGTGTGTGTGTGTGTGTGTGTGTGTGTGTGTGTGTGTGTGTGTGTGTGTGTGTGAAGGAGAGAGAGAGAGAGAGAGAGAGAGAGAGAGAGAGAGAGAGAGAGAGAGAGAGAGAGAGAGAGAGAGAGAGAGAGAGTTTTTGTCTCCTAATTTTAACCTTTTCCCTAGGGTAACCAGCTATAGGGTAACCAACCTTAACTACTAACCCTTCCTTATACCCACTTGGGTTACAGAAGCATACAGATTTATGTGAACAGTGCATGTACTTTAAGTTCCTTTTTTTTTTTTTTTTTCCCCTTTTTTAAGTGTTCGCTTAGGGTTTTTGTCTAGATATTTTATATCCACAGTGTTGGATTTGCAGCTTTACAATGATTCATTTGTTTGCCATTATAGGAATTTGTCAGGCATATTGTTAAGGCGTATGGCAGGTTTCATGTTTTGTTTGTTGTTCCTTGTACGTTAACTTGTTGCAATATTAGTTTGTTCTCCAGATAAAGCAAGATGGGATATAGTGTGTAGGTGGAACGGTATTTGTAGGTGTGGGGGTGGCACTTGTTATGTTAGTTCCAAACAACACTGAGACAGTGACTTTGCATTTCTTTTATAATGGAATGGTGTATCACCATTGGAAAAAAAAAATATCACCACCAACATCACTTTTTTGATATTTCTCTTTTTCTTTTTTCTTGGCTAGAGCTATAATGTTCACCAGGAAGGACGGTGGCAGGATGGTTAAGACGTTCGCCTGGCAATATATAAACCTCGAGTTTCTGGGTTCGTACCCAGTTTGCCCTTTCTTCCCAGTTTGACGAAAAAATCGAACTGAATGTCAAAGTCATTCGGGTGAGACTATAAACTGAGGTCCTGTGTGTGAACGCACGCAGAACATCTTGCGCACACGTTAAAATCCGTTCCACCTTCGTAAGAGCAGGCCATCGTGTGCCAGTAGGAAGGGATGACAAATTATATTAATAAACCAGCATGACACACACACACACACAACACACACACACACCACACACACACACACACACACATGAGTAGGTAAAGAAAGCCTGAAAGAGCAATTTCCAGTTCCTCTTGATACAGGTAAAAACAAAGAGTGTGTGTGTGTGTGTGTGTGTGTGTGTGTGTGGTGTGTGTGTGTGTGTGTGTGTGTGTGTGTGTGTGTGTGTGTGTGTGTTGTGGAGAGAGAGAGAGAGAGAGAGAGAGAGAGAGAGAGAGAGAGAGAGAGAGAGAGAATGAATACAGATATGAACAGAAGAAGAGATTGTGTATTTGATTTTGAACTGGACAGAGGTAAACAGAGACTGAGAGAGCTCACTGTCACTCCATTATCATTCAGACAGGTGTACTTTGACCTGTGTGTGTGTGTGTGTTGTGTGTGTGTGTGTGTTTGTGTGTGTGTGATCAGTGAGGAAGTTTTTATTATGTTGTGGTGTATAAATTTGATCCCTTTGTTAAGTGGTGATTTGTTGAGATGAAAGATGTCCCCCCCCCCCCCCCTTCCTTTTTTCTCCTTTGATATAAAAGTAGTGAACAGGAGGTGTTATGATCCTTTTTTTTTTTTTTTTTTTTTGGTCTGTCAGTTTGTTTTGTACATTTGATTGTTTTTTTTGTGTGTGTCTGTGTCTGTGTGTTTGAGAGAGAGAGAGAGAGAGAGAGAGAGAGAGAGAGAGAGAGAGAGAGAGAGAGAGAGAGAGAGAGAGAGAGGGATCTGGCAGCTTGTGTGATTTTGCCTGTGTAGATCACACTAGTAGTGTTTGTAAAAATCTTGAGAGTGCTCAGGGCTTTTGTAGGGTATGCACATTATTGATTCATTATTGTTATCAACATCATCATCATTTTTTCTTTCCAATATTTTGTGGGCTATTAGCAGTGTGATCTAGATCAGTAATGTAAGGAACAGAATTAAGTCTGTTGATTCTTTCTGTATGGGTGTGTGTTTGATGTTGTGCTTGGGTGCAACAGAATTCACAAAATGCCAACTGATGTTATATTTATAAGTAAATCCTCATTCAGTCATTGTAAACAACTTGATGGCACGCCCCCTCCCCCCCCCCCCCTTCCAAGCGCTGCCAGGTAACTAGCACACTAGGTCACTGACACTACCATCTGTGGACAAAGCCATTATACTATAGGGTATCTGTGCTCACGTGTGTGTGTGTGTGTGTGTGTGTGTGTGTGCGCGCATGTGTGTGTGTGTGGTGTGTGTGGGGGTGTGGGCGCATGTGTGGTGTAATGTGTGTGCGCACACATGCGGGCAGGCGTGTGTGTGTATGTGTGTGTGTGCGCGCGCGTGTATGGGGGCTGGCGCGCGCGGCGCGCGGACGTGTGTGTGTGTGTGTGTGTTGTGTGTGTGTGTGTGTACACAGTACTCGCGCACAGGCAGCGGAGCGTACGAACGCCTTCCCTGTGTTAGAAACTCGACGTAAACAAAGTGTTTTGACTGGGAATTACGTTTGCCTTCAGCGCCGTCCAGCAACTGGCACAAAAACATAATCGACTAGTGGTTGGGAAAGTGGTTCACAAAAAGCACCTGTGTAAGAAGCTATTGGAGCATGACCAGCTGTCATTGGCCGGCGGCATTCAACACGCCAGAAAAACACAGAGTATAAGGTTACTCAATCCTGGCGAGCCAACATGATTAGCCTAGACTAGTGTGTGCCAGAAAACACTGGACCGTGTGTGGAGAATCATCTTGAACCGGTAGCTAGTCAGTTGTTTACCTTGCTGTACAAGGACGGATTTGCACGAATCAGGCCTTCTGCTGTTTGGTACAGAATTAGTGGGGGGTTTGTTGTGTTGCGAGTTCGATTGTTCTTGGGAGAACGCCCAACGCTGTGGTCATCTCACCGCGGGTGACCGCTGTTTCCATGGAAAAGGAAGAAGGCGGTGACGTAGGTAGTGTCTGCTAATGAAGCCTTGGTGACTTGTGCCGACTACGGGGTGATGTAAGCTGATTGATGGGATTTGCTTGCGTCTTTTCAACATCGAAGGCTAGCGACGCTAGGCTACCCAAACCTAGCAGTGGCCTGTTAGTGCTGTGGGAGGTAAAAACACCTCCAAAGCTTGCCCTCTTATTCGGAGTCGTCGGAACATAGCACACCTGTCACGTGAGCGCGGTCAAGCGCTCACTCAATGTGATGTTGAAACTATTTTAGAACATTGTTTTGGTCGTGGTGTTTTTATTTATTTGTGTATTTTCTCCCGTTGCTGACTGAGCAGCCATTCTATGTAGCGGAAAACTTGAGGGTGAAAATGCCGTACAAGTGAGTGATCATGAACAGATCTTTTTTTTTTTCTCTCTGTGTGATCCCTTGTTGTTACACCTCCACACAGTTTGGCCAAGCCTACATTAGTACATTGTAACCTGTGGTACTCATCATGTCACCTTGCTAGCTGTGCAATCGTTCAGATAGATAGATGGTCTCTGTTTGGGTTTGGCTTTGTGTTGCATTATAAGCTTTCAGTTATTGTGCTGACTTATGTCACAAGTTATGTGTTTTCATCACAGGAAGAAAGATACCTGAACAGAAATAGACTTACAGCTGTTTAAGTAGTGTTTACCTGAATGCCTTCCAGAGAGGGTGCTCCAAAAGTAATAAAGGTTGCATCTTTGTGCTTTTGTCTTTTATTCCTTTATTTATATATTTTTCAAAAACTTTTTTTTTCATGTGAAGAAAGGACATGTTTTAAGAGCACCCATAGTCACATTAGACCTAATTAGTTTATTAATTATGAATTATAAAACAAATTTTAGACGACACAACACTTTTAGTTTTGGTGTCACAAATTTGTTTTATAAATATATGTATGTGGATGAGTGTACTTGACTGGAATTTTAATCTAACATTTCATTTGACAGACCAGCACCACCCAAACACTAAAAGTAAAACAGGTCAAATGGAATGAGGACAGAAGTCTGAATTATATATTACATTATAATTATATATATGTGTCTATCTATCTATCTATCTATCTATCTATCTATCTATCTATCTATCTATCTATCTATCTATCTATCTATCTATCTATCTATCTATCTGTCTTCTGTCTATTTAAATGATGTCAGAACAAATATAATCCGCACAAATCATTAATCAGTGGAAGAGGTATTGGCCCAGGCCAAAAGCTAATTGCCAAAGCCTTACAGGCTTACACTAAAATGCCAGCTGTCTTACTCCTGGAAAAGAAACCTTGTTCATCATGATTGGCATCTCAGGATAAAGAGGATTTTGTTCTTGAAAGTATATTCAGCAATACATTTACTGGTGGTTTCATTTCATTTCATTTTTGTTTTAACTTGTTTTTGCTTTGCTTAGATATTGGCTGACTGATGCAGTGGTTGGGAATGAATGCAGAAGTGCTTGAAATTATGGGCTGGCAGTTGACTTACATCCGGGTTTACCTGATAACAAAAGAAGAAAAAAAAGAAGTGGCCCACCCAGGAATTGAGTGTACTGTACGTATAACATGTTATTTTGTGAAACTGAGATAGCAGAACACTGCACTGTCGGCTTGTGTTTCAGCTGAAATTGGCAGAAGAGCTCTTACAAAGTTAGTGAGAGAAAAGAGCTCTTACCAAGTTAGTGAGAGATAAGAAGGTGCAGATTTGTGGAGACATTTTTTTTGGGGGGGGGGGGGGGGGGGGGTTGTTTTTTTTGTTTTTTAAAGATTTGTGGAGACATTTGAAACACTAACAGAGGGGAGACAGGCAGCCTGTGGAGAAAGTGGACAACATTTTTGTAAAGTCCAGATTTTTTTTCATATAAACAGCAGAATGAAAAGAAAAGATTTATGACTTATCAGCAAATTCACTGTGTTAACACTCTGAAGTAGAAGCAACAAGAAACCCATGAGCATACTGTGGTCTCAGTCATAAAGCAAAGCAAGTTAATGTTGTCATGTAGTGAAGTGTGAGAAATTGCACTTGAACTTGGAGACAGGTGATTTGTAATGCATTGTAGCCTTTTTTCTTTTTTTTTTTTTAAACAATATTTCCAGGTATTTTGTCTGCAAAGAGATGCACAACCATTGATCTAATTAATATTTTCTGTGGAAATCAGTTGAGAGAAGAGATTCTGAGAGTTAACTATTACTACCACCCCCTGAACACACACACACACACACACACACACACACACACACACACACACACACACACACACACACACACACACACACACCACACCAAACAAAACAAACAAACAAACAAACTAATCCCAACCAACCCAACAAAAATTACTGCAACCAAAGAAAAAACAACAACAACATTGCAGTAAGACTACAAGTGAAAAGGAATATAAATTTTTACAACAGATCCTCCATATGACCCTAACATTCATGAATGAAATTTGAGTCAAAAGATGATTATCAAAATTTACAGCAATGTGTTTTATGAGCATTTGGACTTGATTCCTTTGCTGGCCCTTTGTACTGTTATAGTGGTATGTGAATCAACTACAGTGTATTATTGCATAGCTGCAGACATAAAGAGCTGTATCTTTTTTTTTTCTTTTTTTTTTCAAGTTACAGTTAACAGATTTAGTGGTTTAAGATTATAGAACAGTTGAATTATATTTAAAGTGAATCACTGAATGGTTACTTTGTAAGTTACACTTAAGGTTTTGATTAGTTTTAAGATTGATTAGATTTGCATCATAAATAATCTTTATTGTCATATCGTCCTCCTCTCCTCATTATTATTATTATATCATCTCTGTTGATTGGTATAAGTGTTCTCATTATTATCATATTTGTTTCATAGTACCTGATGATGATAATAATAGTGTGTGAAATTTATGCAGTGCTGAATCTTGAAACCAAACAAATCAAAGTGCTTGCATTCAAATGATTAACATGCTTAAAACCATCCACAAATCAGAGGATTAACGTACACACACCACACACACACACACACATACACACACACACACACACACAAAACACACACACCACACACGGATAGCCTTGTGGTCAGAACTTTGCGCTGGCAATTTGATGACCTGGGTTCGAGTCCGGTCGAGGAAATTTTTCTCCTGGAGTTAACATCAGTGCTGACTCCACTCTCCCCAAAAGTCCTTCGGATGAGACTTTAAACCGAGGCCCTGTGTGCAAACCCACGCAAAACATCTTGTGCACATGTTAAATCCTGTTCCGCTTATCATAATAGTAGGCCATCGTGTGCTGGTGGGAACAGATGACAATATTTACAAAACTGCATACAAATTTGCAAAGTATGGAAAACAGAAAAAAATATGTAGAGCACTGATAGTGATACCCACTTACTCATACACAGGTATCAAGACAAAAGTAGGCAATGTTATGATTTATATGATATATATATGCACACATACTGATTACTGACACATGCGCAGAGACATTACAAACACACACACACACACACACACACTCACACTCACACACACACACACACACACACACACACACACACACACACACAGATATGCATGCACACATACACATGCACATGCACACACACACACACACACACACACACACACACACACACACACACACACACACACACACACACACACAGAGAAATATGCACGCACACACACACACACACTCACACTCACACACACACACACACACACACACACACACACACACACACACACACACACACACACTAAGCATCGCAGCGACACTTCCAAGGGATAAGTTTTCTATTTAAACAACAGCAAAAGGCAGCACAATGTCGAAGCCCTTTACTCCAAACTCATTGTTTTCCCAGTCTCCAGTCATTGTCTTTCCTTATTTATACATGCTTACAACGTTAGAATACATGCATATGCATGCCCTAATCTGTCTCTTAATTGTACTGTAATTTGAGCAATCCTGTCATGAATATTGAAGCACACTTCACGTGAGACAGACAGACAAACAGACAGACAGACAAACATTTTGTTGAATCCGACCGGTAGGATGAAGGAAGCAAGAACAATAAATTAGGACTAAAGTTCACTGACACCACTTGTCAGACAGTTGACTTTTGTTTTGACCTGGAAGTGGAGTGAAGAGGCCTGGACCTTGAACTGTGGGGCAACTTGTGGAGGTCATCATTCCCTCGCTCCTGTTAGTGTTACCTATCTCCTGGTGATACTACTCTGTAGTTTATGCCCAGTTTCTGTAGATACTTTACAAGATAAAAGTTAATGTTTTCAGATTACCAGTCGTATCTCTGGCCCATCGCTGAAGAAATGGTCCAACGTACCTGATTTACAGATAATGCGTAACGACGTAGTTTAGGATTGCCAGTGGTATCAGTAATGTCATTGGTGTTAAGTAGGAGGGAAATGGTACTGTAGATGTAAAAACTATCCCTGGTCCATAAAATGTTTGAAATAAAAAGTTATTTCTGTGATGAATTGTAAATAAAATTGATGCTATTCATCACTAATGTGATAAACTATATTTATAACTGATTTATTTATGACATTTATGACTCCTTACCAGAGGCATGTGTTTCTTGATTATTAGTGCTCATAATAATATTTCATAATGGATTGCATGGTTTTCTTTTCCTGTTTATCTTCACATTATTTTTGGTGGACAAGTTAACTTATTATAGTCAGTGATTGATCTTTGGAGTTTGATTTAAACAGCATGGTATTTTGGTTAGTTTTTTTTTTTTTGTACATAAGTCATTTCAAAAAGTCATTGGCATTTGAAAGCAGGCAGTAAATCTATGTTTAATATGTGTCGGTCTGACTGTGAATTATTTCAAGAGTTAAGATTTCATTTAGCCATATCAAACTTTTGAAAGTCATTAATTTTGTAAGTCAGCTGTCAGGGAAAATCATTGTGTTTTTTTTCCCAATTCTGTGTGCAGAAACTCGGAGAAACGCAAAGAAAAATCACGGGATGCTGCTCGCTGTCGACGAGGCAAAGAAGTCAGAAGTGTTCAGTGAGCTGGCTGACTGCTTGCCCTTGCCATCATCCATCATTTCGCAGCTGGACAAAGCGTCCATCATACGTCTGGCCATCAGCTACTTAAAAATTCAAAAGATCCTGTCTCGTAACATCTGGTCAGGTAAGGGTGTTTTTTTTTCTGGTTTCAAATTTATGACTTACAAAAATGTATGTACTCGTATTTAACATACTTTTACTCTCAGCCACACATGCATGTGCAACACACACACACCACACACACACACACACACACACACACACACACACACACACACACACACACACACACCACACTCACGCTCTTTCTCTCTCTCTTTCTGTCTTCTCTGTTTTCTGTCTTCTTCTCTCTGTCTCTCTCTTGCTTCCCTTGCTTGGCAGCCGACAAGACTCTTACTTACAAGCACTGAAGAATTCATAGTTGTAGAGTGTAGTTCAAGTATTCAGCATGCCTGTTGAAGGACTTACAGTGACTGGGGAATGTATGCTCAAGGCAGGGCTACAGGACAACACGGTTCCATCATTTAAGATCAAGTGAACAAGCTGTTGATGTTTTGAGACTGATGGCTAGGCAAACACAACAGTAATACTTCCAAGCAGCGCTTGTGTGACAAAGACAACTAAATAACCTTCAAATGTCATGGCCAGCACAGCATTGATGAGACATGAGAAGGATGGGGGGGCTTAACAGGCTGAGATGACCAAACTGGACAGAAAGAGGGCGAATGTCCAACCCCCTTCAGGCTTGTTTTCACCAAACCTTGCCAAGTTTGAGTTAAAGTGCCTTTGAGACACAACAAGAGAAGGGACATGCTGTTATTGCTGACATTTTTTCCTTTATTTACCCCTGCACTCCTTCTCTTTTATTGTCTTCAAGTGTTCAAGTAACCCTTAATTAAGCCCTGTGAAAAGAACATTAACTGGACAGTGAGTCAGTCAAACAGACCTTCAAACAGGGAACATTAAATTTTTTTTTATACATCATAA
>CM060324.1:54042125-54117125 GCA_030674155.1 Stramonita haemastoma
TCTTAGAGTTAAGGGTTTTGTTTGGGTTTGTGAGGGCTTAGAATAGGGGTGCTGTTGCGGTTCTGCTGTCATACTGCGCTGATCGGAGATACTGTTGCCTTGCGTACACCAGTTGAGTTAGACTGAGCCATCATATGGTCTGTGCTGTCAGCATGTCTATTTAAGGGAGCATCGTTGAAATCTAGCTGTATTAGTATTACCCAACACAGGGTGGATGTTTTGGTGAAGGTTTTTTTGTTTTTTTTGTCAGCACTTTGTGTGTGTGTGTGTGTGTGTGTGTGTGTGTGTGTGTGTGTGTGTGTGTGTGTGTGTGTGTGTGTGTGTGTGTGTGTTGTGTGTGTGTGTGTGTGGTGTACATGTGGTAGGTTTGAGTGAGTGAGTGAATGATTGAGGGTGTGAGAGACAGGGTGTGTACATGTATGTATTCATAGGGTGTGCTTGTTGTTGTATGCTTTAGTCTTGGCATCTTCTGCTTTCGTGTATTGGTGTATATATATGTGTTTGGTTTGTGCAATGTGTCATGTCATGTACACACTTTGTTAACAGTGTCACTTGTTCAAAGTGACACACAATCAATTGACATGCATTCACACATGCGCAAGCACACAAACATACATAAATACATGCTTACATACACACACACACACGCACGCACGCACGCACGCACACACGCAGCGCGCGTGCGCCACCCACACCACACATACCACCCACCCACCCACCTACACAGACACACACACACACCACACACACACACACACACACACCACACACACACACACACACACACACACACACACACACACACACACACGCCACCCACACCACACATACCCCCCCACACACACACACACACACACACACAGGGTCAATGGATCATCAGAACAGCAGGGAGGGGGATTAAAAAAAAAGAAAAAGAAAGTGATATCATGATTATTTGTTACCAGCTCAAGAGGAGTTCTTTCACAGAACAGATGCCAAAGGATGTGTGGTGGCTTGTTTGGGTTGTATACAAATGTTGGCATAGCAGAGGGAGAGAGGAGGAGGGGGGGGAAGAGAGGAGGGAGAGGGGGGGGGGAGAGAGAGGAGAGAGAGAGAGAGAGAGAGAGAGGAGAGAGAGAGAGAGAGAGAGAGAACTTGAATATGAATGAAAGAAATGTTTTATTCAGATTTAGGCCTTGGTGCCCCCATATTCAGAGAGAGAGAGAGAGAGGAGAGAGAGAGAGAGAGAGAGAGAGAGAGAGATTGAGAGAGAGAGAGAGGAGAGCAACGACCTGTGTTGTTCTGTCTTCTGTTCCTATGCCTCCTCTGACTGTGTGGCAGGCAGGCAGGCAGGGCAGACAGGCAGGTGTCTTTTATCAGGCCAGGGCAGAGCTAATGGCTGATGAGTACCTGGAATTTTTGTAGGACTGTTGCACTGGGAGGGGGGGGGGGAGGGGATAGTAAGGTATAGGAGGAGGTTTGAAGTGGAATGGCATGGCTGAGAGGAAGAGGCTATCTGCTTCTGTCATATATATATATCCCATTCTGGTGTGTGTTTGGATGTGTGTGTGTGTGTGTGGCTGTGTGTGTGTGGCTGTGGCTGTGTGTGTGTGTGTGTGTGGTGTGTGTGTGTGTGTGTGTGTGTGTGTGATGCTGGTGTGAGAGAGTGAGTGGAGTGCGGGGTGAGAGAGATGAGAGAGACAGAGAGAGACGAGAGAGAGAGGAGATGTTGCCATAAATGTCATGCAACAAAATTAACCAAACATTATTTAAGTTCAACTGAAATTGATGTATCCGAATATTGACAGGTTCTTTCTTTCTCTTAGTATCTTTATTCTTTCTGTCTCTTTGTGTATATATATATATCTTTTATTTCTGTACTGATTTAGTGAACAAATTCATTATTCTGTACACAGTCATACAATACTCAAAATGTATCAGACTCAGTGTATCCAGAAAGATACTACTTGACTTATATGTGACTCTTGTTACTTGACTCATAAGACACTACTTGACTTTTATAGTCAGTGGTAATCTTCCAATATCACCATAAGTGGGAGTTTCTGTTGTTGTTTTTTTTTTTTAGGTATATAATTTCTTAGTGTTTGTTTACAGAAGTTTACACGAATTCATACTTTTACAAAGAAACTCATTTGATATATATATATTGAACAAGTCGTTACTATGAGATTCTATATGATCATTAAAGCAAAAAGGTGGATCACGTTTCTGTTAGAACTATCAGTTTTAAATACTTGCGATAACACTGATTTCAATCTTTATTGTCTTGCTTATGGAGCTGCTTTGTAAGGAAAGTTTTGCCAGATTGAGATGTCCTTGTGTTGCCTCAAATTTGTTGCATGACATTTATGGCAACAAATTTCTCTCTTCTTCTCTCTCTCTGTCTCTGTCTCCTGCTCTGTCTCTCTCTCTTCTCTGTCTCTGTCTCTCTCTCTTCTCTCTCTTCTCTCTCTGTCTCTCTCTTCTCTCTCTCTCTCTCTCTGTAGTTAGTGGGGATTATGCGTTTGTTGAATGTATGTCTATCCCTTTTTTAAATCGTTGGTTCAAAATTTTATTGTTGGTGATGGTTTTGATATTCTTTGCTTTATTTTGTTGTTGGTTTGATTTTGGTTTTTTTTTTGGGGGGAGGGGGGGGGGTTGCTATTTTCTAACCTGGGCAAGGGCCGGATGAAAATAGTATGTGAACGCTTTCTCTGTTACCCTAGGAAAATAAAGATTATTCATTCATTCATTTCTCTCTCTCTCTCTTCTCTCTCTCTCTCTCTCTCTCTCTCTCTCTCTCTCTCTCTCTCTCTCTCCTCTCTCTCTCTCTCTCTCTCTCTCTCTCTCTCTCTCTCCCCCCCCCCCCACCTTTGATCTCCCACCCTCTCTCCCTCCTTGTGTGTGTGTGTGTGTGTGTGTGTGTGTGTGTTTGTGTGTGTGTATGTTGTGAAGTCAAGTCAAGTCAATTTGAGTCAAATTTTTTATTTTGAGGTAATGAATACGCACTCTTGTGCTTTTTTTTAAATATATAAATCCAGTCCCTGCCCTTATCAGGGATTACATCAATATAAAAAAACCCAACAAACTAACAACAACAATGATAAACTAAATACCAACAAAACAAGACAAACAAGAACAAGTAACAAAGAGAACAAGCAAGGAATTTATTGAGGATAAAGATAAGACTTTCTTTTAGTCATCCCTTAGGGAAACATCAAGAAAAAGAATCAATAAACAAATATTAATATCAATAAAAATAAAAGAGAGAGAGAGGAGGGGAAAATCTAGAATATACTTCATTTCTTGGTCCCCACCCCCCTTTTACCTGGTAATGTTACAATATAATAATGTTGAAAGAAATAACGTGCCACCATATCAGGACATAATGACTTGAGGAAGGAAATAAGCCAGGACACAGAATGTACTATTACCTTTCTAGATAATTTCTTAGATAAGTATACTAAAGGGAGGTGGGTATGCCTGGACTTGGAAATAGGGATTCCTTCACATGTTAGAAGAGAAAGCTGATCAACATGAAGCTAGCTCTATTTTATTCTGGACTGGGGAGAGTGTCAGCAAGTGGGACAGGCATATAACAGAGAGAAACTGTAACACCAGGGACTGATAGGGGGTTTAATCACTCTGTTATGCAGGATTCTTTCTTCTGTTATGCAGGATTCTTTCTTTAGTAGTGGCCTGTGGGAAGAATGAGCTAGTTCAGCAAAGAGAAGGAGGATTGAATCAGACCCACCAGAACAACAAGCCTCCTCCCTCACACTGCCCCCCCCCCTCTCCTCCCCTTTTCCTTTCTACATTCCTTTCCCCCACTCTCCCCTCCCCCCCAATTGAAAGTTATTGTGATGTGTGTTGTGTGTGTGTGTGTGTGTGTGTGTGTGTGTGTGTGTGTGTGTGTGTGTGTGTGTGTGTTGTGTGTGTGTGTGTGTGTGTGTGTGTGTGAGTGTGTGTGTGTGTGTGTGTGGTGTGTGTGTGTGGTGTGTGAGAGAGAGAGAGAGAGAGAGAGAGAGGAGAGAAGAGAGAGAGAGAGAGAGAGAGAGAGAGAGAGAGAGAGAGATCAGTCAATGCAGGCACAAGATTACAGATCCAATTTTAAAAATGTGTATGATGTTTGTTTATTTTTTTTTTTTAAACACACAGTTTCATGATCAGAAATGTATGGTATGTGTGCAGATGAGGAAAAAGATAAATATCAGCAAGAGCTGGACCAGTTATTGCCAAAGGCTTTGGATGGCTTCCTCTTCATTCTTTCACGTGATGCAGACATCATCTACATCAGTGAAACAGTTGTCAAGTACCTGGGCATTCAGCAGGTACATTACCTGTTCTATGCTTGTCTTTGAGTTTGAGCTCTGTGGTAGTGAGTGGTAAATGTGTAACTAACTGAAAGAGATTTTGAAGCCAAAATGTTTATTAAATGTGCTTTTGCACTCAAGGCATCTGACCTTTTGACAGGCCCCATATCTAAAAACAAAAGTTCATTATGAATTTTTTTTATTTTGTATGTGTTATAGTCCTTTAAAAAAAAAAATTGTTACCCTTCCATAAAGGATTTACATTCTGTCTTCAAAGAGATGGTTCCTTATTAATCTTTTGCATGCTTCAGTACTTTAGCACTTACATGCTGCAATTGATTGCAGGCATACATGCAAATACACACACATGCACTCACCTTATCACCTTTGCATCTGGCCTGTTTTCTTCTTCAGAACAATGAGAATGAGAGCAACAGCACAATTGTAATTAAGAGGAGTAAGTACTGTCAATCTCATGAACCCACTAGATGTAGGTTTTGTGAAGGACACCGAAAAAAGAAAATTATAATAAATTTGTTATAATAGGAAACAAAATTAAAATGAATTTATAAGAGTAGTACTGAATAAGCATAACGGCACTTTGGGGAGAAAAAAAAAAGAATTACTCAATGTCTTTTCCCAGGCAAGATTGAGAAGAGCCTCTGCTCTTGTATGTTTCTGTTGAAAATCTGACTTAACTCCATCTTACAAAGGTTAGATATGATGTTTACTGTTTGCCCTGTGTGGTATGGCTTGTGTGAGTGTGTGTGTGTGTGTGTGTGTGTGTGTGTGTGACACTGTGTGTGTGACACTGTGTGTGTGACACTGTGTGTGTGTGTGACACTGTGTGTGTGTGGTGTGTGTGTGACACTGTGTGTGTGTGACACTGTGTGTGTGTGACACTGGTGTGTGTGACACTGTGTGTGTGTGACACTGTGTGTGTGTGACACTGTGTGTGTGACACTTGTGTGTGTGTATTGTGTGTGTGACACTGTGTGTGTGTGTGTGTGTGTGTGTGTGTGTGTGTGTGTGTGTGTGTGTGTGTGGGGACACTCGTGTGTGTGTACACTCTGTGTGTGTGTGTGTGTTTGAACAGCCTGTGGTTTCATAATGTTTGCCAGAGTCTAGGGTTTGCTCCTTTTTTTCCCCCCCCTCTTCTGCTGGCATTGCCCTGTGTGTGACACTATTAACTCAAATCATATGGTGATGGTTTACCAGTAAAGCATCATGACATATTTGATGATGGTGGTTTTCTTTTTAATCACCAACAGATCGACCTGATGGGGCAGAGCCTGGTCGACTTCTGTGACCCTCGAGAAGAAGACGAGATTCGTGAGGTACTGTCGGGGAGGTCGCATGGAAACGAATCGCAACAGCGTGTGTTCTTCATTCGCATGAAATGCACGCTCACTTCCAAGGGAAGAAACGTCAACCTGAAGTCAGCGTCATATAAGGTGTGTTTTTTTCTTTTTCTCTCTCGCTCTCACACACGAGCATGCATGTACGCAAGCATGCGTGCGCATATGTATTCCACACACGCAGCACCACGCAGCGCACACCACACACCCACCACCACACACACACACACACACACACACACACACACACACAAGCATACATGCATGTATTCACCTTATTCTGCCTCTGATCAGTCGTCTTGAGGAAAGCTCCTGCCTTCAAAGGGAACAGTCTGGGTTCAAAATGAGCGGTTGTTTGATCCCTGTTTGTGGTTGAAACTTCCCCCCCTATCCACTAGACTGTGTGGGGTGGTCTGGGTCCTAGTCTTTCAGATAAAACAATAACCTGAGGTCCTGTATGCAACACAAATTTAGGGCATGTAAAAGAACCCATGGTAACGAGAGGTCGTCCCTGGCAAAACTCTGTAGAAGAAAGCCTCTCTGATAGGGAAACAAATATAGATGCAGACGGAAAAGAAAGAAAAAATAAGGGTAGAGCTGCTCTTGTGGTGATGCACTCTTCTGGGGGAGCAGCCTAAATTTCATGCAGAGAAATCTGCCACGACTTCAAAGGGTGTACAATACAATATATCATCATCATTGTTGCCATAGTAACAACAAAAAAAACTGTACTAACAAACAAAACCAGCAAACTTAAAAAAAAAAAAAACCCATCAACCAAAAAACCAGTTTGCACAAAAGCAAAAAAAAACAAGCAAGAAACAAAAAACCCAAGACAGCTTGACTTCAGAAAGGTCACACTGCCTGGTAGCAATGTTCTGCCCCTAGTTTGGGATACCTGAGCTTTTTTGCTTTTCTTTTACTCGGTGCAGTGCTTAGCATATTGTTGTGCTTGTTGTGGTCATGAACATGAAAGCATTTTTGAAAATAAAAAGTATGGACATTTTAGGGTGTCTTTCTGTCTTTGTCTTTGGTCTCTGTCTGTCTGTCTGTCTCTCTCTCTTCTCTCTCTCTCTCTCTCTCTATCCACACACACACACCCACCCACCACACACACACACACACCACACCACACACACACACACACACACACACACACACACACACACACACACACACACACACACACACACACACACACAACACACACCACACACCACACACACACACACCACAACACACACACACACAGATGTAAACAAACCTTTGCTTGCATGACTGTGCACCTTCTGACAATCGCCATACACTCATGCAGCCAGGCTTTCACACGCACTAAAAAACACACATGCATGCATGCTTGCTGACATGTGTGCATACTCTGCAAGCGGCAATTTTGCAGACCATTGCCATGGTTTGTGGCGGTGACCTTTCACTATCGCAAATGACCCCCTGGGAGCGGTGCAAAATACTGTGTCTTGCCAGCTCTGACCTCCTGACCTTCGAGGTGGACATTTAAATTAAATAATCATGTGCACCCCTAGCAAATTGGTATCTTTTAGCTGGGGAGAAGAAAAAAATAAAGCACTCAAAAGACAGGGTCTGTTCGGTAAAGGAAGTAAAGAAGGGAAGCAGGCAAGTAGAGAGTGAGCATGTAGTAGTGTACATGAGGAAAAAAAATGTGTGTTTGTGTGCTTGCTTGCATGTGTCAGGTCAGAGGTGTCCTCTGCTACTGGTAGCCATGTAAACCAATACTACCTGTGTCATGTGGGTAGATGGGGCTCATCAGTCTGGGAGGACAGTTCATCTAGGAGAAGGAAAAAAACACTGCCTTGCAGCCATACCCACTCAAAGAAAAGGCTTCAGGAATCAACCCTAAAGAAAAATTATGAGCCTTTGAGTTCCCAAGACAATCTGGGGCTGTATACAGCAATATTCTGGCAACTCCTGTGACCACATTGGAACCAAATTATCAGCGATTGCCTTTCCAATGGACCATTCCAGTGACATGGAGAGGGGTGGGGGGAGTGGGGTGTCTGCTGTATGCGCACGCATGCATACACACACACACACACACACACTCGCACTCACACACAAAGCATAGGTTTTGTCTAATATCACTTAATGTGAAAAGACGTTGAATTAAAGAAGAACACACACACAAAAACACCATATTATCTTGTTTTCTTTTACTTTTTTCTTTAGATGGATTGCTTGAAAAAAAAAAATTAGGGCACAATCTGGAAATGAAACTGACTTAAGAATTATGCCATTATCATGCATGTATGCATATATATATAGAGGGATCGGTGGTCTAGGTGGTAATGCGCCTGCCTATAAAGCGAAAAGTCTAGGTCGGAGTGTGTAGGGGTTCGAATCCCATTTGGGCCCCAAACCTTTTCCCCATCCATTAGACCATGAGTGGTGGTCTGTGTGCTAGTCTTTCGGATGAGACGAATAAACCGAGGTCCCATGTGTTACACATCACTATTTAGTGCACATAAAAGAACCCATGGCAACAAGGGGGTTGCCCCTGGCAAAATTGTGTAGAAAAAAGCTTCTCTGATAGGGAAACAAATACAGTTGCAGACAGGAAAAAGAAAAAAAAAATGGGTAGGCGTTGCACTTGTGGTGACGACTCTCCCCGGGGCCCGAATTTCGTGCAGAGAAATCTGCTGTGACATAAAGGGGTATAAAATTTAAAAAATAATTATAAAAAATTGCTCTTGGTTTTTCAATATTGTCATCATCTGCTACTCTCTCTTACCATATGCCTGTCTTTATTACTAGAGATTCATACTGAGTTATTTTTTACTTAACCCTCTTGCATTTGGATTCTCTGAACACAAATTGCATCTAGATTTCGCATTCCATCACAAAATCAGGTCAAGCACACACGCTTATACGCCTTTTCCTCCTTATACATACCAGCAGCTAAAATTAATTCCAGACTCTCAGCAGGATTTGTACCTCTGGCCTGATAGAGCTTTGACATATGGTAGCAATTAGTGATGGTCACTGCGTGATGGAAATGTACTGTGTGTGAATCCGGGCAAATCCCAGTTGAGGATTCAGGGGGGGGGGTGGAATTATTCAATCCTGGCAAATCCTGGTTGGGGACTAAGAGGGTTAAAGAAAAATAACCAAAAAACGCTTTGCTTTGTTTCAGGTGATCAGGTGCTCTGGCCGGGTGCAGCAGACAGTTGACCCGCAGCAGGCAGGGTCGTCGTTCCCTTACCTGCTGGCTGTCGGGGAGCCCATCCCTGACCCCGCCAACATCGAGGTCCCCTTGAACGCCTACAATTTCCTCAGCAAACACGACATGAACATGAAGTTCACCTACTGCGATGAAAGGTAAGAGGTGTTTGCTAATAGTGGGTTTTTGTTTGTTTGTTTTATTTTAGCTCGGTGTCAGTTCTGTGGAACAAATTTACACACTTTTTCTTTTCTTGCAAGCATTGCATAAACATCACGTTTACTGCGGGGAATGTTGTTGTTACTATTTTGAGGTTATTTTAAGAGTTTTTTGTAATGAAGCCGATTCTGATCTGAACAAAAAAGATCATGGCATGAGGTTCACTTGACTGTGATGAAAGAAGAAGAAGAAAAAAGGATGTGAATGTTGTAGGCGTGTTCTTAGGCAGGCAGGCAGGTGTCACTGCTTGTTGATGAAACCTGCAGCCTTTTCCTCTGATGTAGACCGACTTGGATACAAAGTGGATTTTCTGTGGTGAAAGGGAGGACTGGGTGGTGGTGAGTCTGCTGTGGGTTTTGTTTGCGATCACTGCGATTGCTGGGGGTGAGACCTTTATCATGAGAGGGGAGAGAGAGAGGGGATAGGGAGAGGCAGGAGAGAGAAAGACAGAAACAAAGGGAGTGATAGAAAAGGGGAATTTTGTAGAACAAAATTTTCAGATGGGGATGCTATTTATACTGAAAGGGACCCCGGCATTCCCACGGAGGGCAATGCAAATTATTCACTGCAAACAGAGCTGAAATAAAACCAAACAACAACGAAACAACAACAGCAACAACAACATTCAATCAATTCTAGGTGATCAGAACTAAATCAACGAGTTCACTCATGCTCAAACATACAACGTAGCTTCAAAAGGCTCCTTCCCTCTTTTCTCCATTTTCTCCCCATCCCCTTTTCCCCATCTGTTCTCCAGTCCTCCCTTTCTGTCCCAAAAGCAGACCAGGCAGTGCTCAGGGGGACAGTTTTAGCCTTCCTGGGGGTGAAACCTGATCCCTCGGCGACATTACTCATGGCGGAGGGAGAGAGACTCTGCCAGTCACTCACCACTCTTGCCACTGTCAAGCAAGCCTCTTGACCTTGTTGTGACCCTACAGCCCCCAAGGTGTGAGTGAGGCTAGAGGGGGAGGTTGGTGGGGGTAGGGGGGGATGGGATGGGATGGGAGTGGGTGTCAAACATGAGGGACTGACAGGCCTACTACTGTGTCTCCGCCAGTGAGCTTCTTGGCTCATGATTTATTTTTCTGAAGTTTTAGGACGCCAGTGCTGATTATTGTGGCGGGTCTCTGTTTTCAAGGTCTTTCTTTGTTATTTTGTGTATCTTCTTCTTCTTCTTCTTCTTCTTCTTCTTCTTCTTCTTCTTCTTCTTCTTCTTCTTCTTCTTCTTCTTCTCGTAGAGCTAGCTGCCAACAATAGTGGAGGACAGACGTTGGTTCAGGGCCCTCTTCTTTGTGGTCCCATCTTTCAGGGTTTCAGCTTACTTTTATTTTTATTGGGTTTCATGGTCTGTTTGTGTGTGTGTGTGTGTGTGTGTGTGTTGTGTGTGTGTGTGTGTGTGTGTGTGTGTGTGTGTGTGTGTGTGTGTGTGAACAAGGTGTTGTTTCTCTTGTGTGTGTGTGTGTGCATACGCTCATTAAGTGATCATGCATGTATGTGTGTGACCATGCTTATGTTGCATGTGTGTTTTAGCTTTGGTTGTGGAGGTTTTCCTCCTTTACATGTGTTTATTGTTTTCTCTTCCTCTTATGTTTGTTGTTGGTTTGCTTGTGTTTTTAGAAGATTACTGTCATAAACTTTGAGGGACTGTGGAGGGAAAAGACTTCTTCTTCTTGACTTCTCGCTGTCATACTCCTGGAAATCAGGGAAAAGTCATGGGAAAAGGGAGAATCCTTTTTCGGATCTGAAAAGCAAAAATCCTTCAAAAATAAGTTTGGATTTGTAAGTTTTGGAAAGGTTTTCTGGAATTTTGAAGAAAAAACCCCTGTTACCTGAGTACTGCAAAAGTGAGTAACTATAAAGTAGAAAGAATAACAAAATAGCAAGTGTAGAGAAGATCGTGGTCACTTCAGGCTTCTAGCTGTTGATGACTGTGGAAGATCAAGAGTCATTCCCTCACTCTGTGAAATGCATGTAGAGGAGTGCTGTGTCTGTCCTTCTCTTTTCTTTACAGTGAGTGACAACCATGGCTCATTTCAGAGAAGGGAGAACAGTTCAGAATGAGCAGACATGACAGTTGGCTGACTCAGTAGCATCAGATCTAGATAGATGTGGAAGGTGATGGTCTAGATGTGGAGCTCACTGTTAGATTTGTGCAAAAGACTTGCTAACATGTGAACGCGAGTCTGTGTTGTTGTTTTTCTTTAATTTTTTTTTTTAACCCCACCCTCTTTCTCTTCCCATTTCATCTTTCCTCTCCCCTTTTTGTGTGTTTAATGGTGTTATTAAACACACACACTCACACACACACTCCACACTCACAGTCACACACACACTCACACACACACACACCACACAACACACACACACACACACACACACACACACACACACACACACACACAACCCCACACACACACACACACACACACACACACACGTTTTGTAGACACAGACCAGGAGAATTTTGTGCTAAGTTTGGGTCTGGAAAAATATATGAGGGGTTTGGAAACATCTGGAAAGTCTTGGATTTTGTTTAATCAGACTTGTAAGGACCTTGGAAAGAGAGAGAGAGAGAGAGGGGGGGGGGGGGGGGGGGGGGGGGAGGGGGGAGGGGGGGGGGGGGGGTAGAGAAGGAGGAGAGCTCTGAACACAGAAAAGTATTTGTTGTCATTGCTTACAAAAGCCATTTGATAAAGGAGTGTGAAAGTAATGACAATTTATAGCAGAACAATAAGTAGTAAAAGCAATGCCCATAAAAAAAAAATCATAGGGGATGGGTGGGGTGTCCTATGGATAGTCTATTTTGATCTGAACAGCTGTGATAGATTAGGAGATTGGATAAGGTGGGGGGGGGGGGGGGGGGGAGGGGGGTTGTAAGACGGCTTCTTTTGTATGTCCACCTGTTTACTTCTGATAGCAGTATTTTCTTGAACAGATTTTGTTGCAGTAAAAAATCATTAACTTCTATTTTCAACAACAGTCTGACACTGAATTTGGAGAAAAACTTCCTGTTGACTTGTAATTTTTTTTTGTAACCAGAGTAGGCCAAGATGACAATAATATTCATTTTATTTCTGAAAAAAAAAGTGGTTCAGGGAAACTGACTGTCAGAGGGGAAAAGGATAGAGGGTGTGACAGACAGGATGTAAATTTCCAGGGCGGAGTCTTTGCTAGAGCTGATCAGAAATAGTGTGCTATGTTTGTCCTCTCCCACTTTGCTATCCCCATGAGTCTTTTACAACACAGTGTTGTTGGGATTGCAGCACTTAGGAACATACAGATGCTCACATACACAGGCTCCAATTCATCTCTCTCTCTCTGTCTCTCTGTCTCTCTCTCTCTCTATCTCTCTCTCTCTCCCTCCCTCTCTCCCCTCTCCCCTCCCCCCCCCCCCTCTCTCTCTCTCTCTCTCTCTCTCTCTCCTCCCTCCCTCCCTCTCCTTCTCCCACCTTCTCCCCCCACTCTCTCTCTCTGCTTCACACACACATACACCACACACACACACACACACACACACACACACACACACACACACACACACACACACACACACACACACTGTGCCAAGTAACCCACTTTCTTTGCCATATGATTCTTTAAAAAGAAAAACCAAAGAAATCCCAAAGCGGGTTGTTTCTATGGTAACCTACAAACAATTTTTTAAAAACATTTCTCAAGTGACCCGGTGTCTAGGTCTGGACATTAAAATCAATAATCTGCCAGACACAGAGAGGACAGAATGTTTGACAGTATGCAAAGTAATTCGCTTGTAATTTCTATTAGCTATTGTTATTGATGCTGTCCTTGCCATGTTTACAGTTCTTCATCATTTTGGCCAAAGTTTTTTTTGTTTTTGTTTGTTTTTTAAAAAAACCATTGTAAGCCCTGAATTTAGAATTCATAGCGCAGTATAAAGTGAGTTGTTCAACTTTGTAATCTGGGTATGCTGGCTGAGCTGGCTGTCACATTCTAACTATAGCCGGACTTTGCAGTATGTTTCTTCTTCTGCTCTTTTCTAGCTTTTTTTTTCCCTGAATTTTAGAGCAGAGTTGATGGAATTGCAAGATTCTTTCAGACTAAAGTTGAGTCTGATATCAAACCTGAGAGCCTTTGTTTCTCCTTTCTTTTTTTTCTTTGCTAAAGTAGTAGCTTTTCAGGTAGCTTTCAGAAACTGGGGAATCAGATATGGACATTATCCAAGCTTGGAGATGGAGAACCCTCTCTCTTCCCCTGCTCCTCTCTTTTTTTCAAGAAGCGTTGGGGGGTTTTACGTTGAAAATTTGATATTATTTTGTGTTCTAAAGTACATACCTTTGGTGTGTGAGTGAGTGTGTGTCTGTGTGTGTGTCTGTGTGTGTCTGTGTTTGTGTCTGTGTGTGTGTGTGTGTGCGCGTGTGTCTGTCTGTCTGTCTGTGTTCATGCAGGCACATGTGAGGGTGTATGCACATGCATAGTGAGCACATCTGTCTAATCAGTATGTGGTTTCATTGTCATTTTCTGTCCATCAGACTTGCTGAGTATCTGGGTTTTTTTGGGTCGTTTGAATGATGGGAAGGATGCATTCTTTTCCAGTGCATGTGTATGATCTGTCAGTCCAGATGAACTGTGTTTTACCCCTACTGCACAGTGCTGGAAAGTTTTGACCTACAAATTACTTCATTTCCTTCCAGTCTTTCAGTTTCCATTGAATTCCTTCCTGTATTATTCTGTCAACCCCAAAATAGGTGTTTGTTAAGCATATTTCCCCACTGACTGCTGCGAATGGATCAGGATATAGCGCCCATTGAGTTTGACCTTCGCTTGCACTGGAATGCAAGTGCAGGCTGGAGTGGTCTCTTTGCTGCATATAGTTCACTGGCACTTGTAGTGAGGAAGTTCAGGATGTTGGGGACAAGGACTGAAAACTACTATTGTGGTCATGCCGCAGCATTGTTCGTTTGGTGACCGCTCGCTCATTCATGTAACGAATGCTGTCAGCAGAATTTTTTAAAAAAAAGAAAAAAGTTTTGATCAAACAATGTAACCAATCCTTTCTTTCCAGGCTGGTTTCAGTTTCGGTTTTCAGTTTTCAGAATTTCATCTAGGATTTGGCTTATACTGGTTGCTTTGTAGACTCTCCATTAATTGCATCACCAAATAAACTTAATAAAGCTGGCATCAATAATATAAAAAATATAAATAATATAAAATAATACTAATAAATATATATCAACTATATATCATAATATATGTGTGTGTAGTTGTGTGTGTATATATATATATATATTATATATATATATATATATATATATATATATATATATATATATAATATACAAACAAAATTATGTCTTCCATCCCACATGCCATTACATGAAAGATGAGTACATTTTTTAAAAAAACTGTTTGTGAAAGATGGTTTGCCCACAAAGGACCTCACTTTATGATCCCACCCTAAACACATGCAGTGGAATGGAGTAAAAACTGCTTTTGTGTTCAGAGGGGGGAAAAAATCGTCACAAAATGGGTCAGCTGCAACTTGGACTTTAACCAGCTGCTTTCAGAACCTGATTCCACTGAGCGGTTCTGCCCCCAACCCCCCACCACCCCCACCTTCACCCACAACCTCCCTTGTGGTCTGCTGGAGTTGACTTGAGAACATAATTATGAGCAGGACTTGATTAACAGTTACATAGCTTTTATATATGTGTATATATGTATATTATATGTTATATATATATATATATATATATATATATATATATATATATATTATATATATAATATATATGATATATATTATTATATTATGTATTATATATATATGTATATATATACACACATATATATATGTATATATATATATGTATATATATATTCTGTCTGGTGTGTGTGTGTGTGTGTGTGTGCGCATGCATGCGTGCGTCGTGCGTGTGTGCATGTATCAAAGACAGTACTCCTCTTCTAATGAATACCTAATTTTCAAGTAAGAAATTTGCGGGGGGAGGGGGTGGGGGGGGGCTCACAGTTTGAACATTGAGCTTGCAACCAGACAGCATGAGTTTGAGCCACCAGTGAGCAGATTTTTAACCCTGGAGTTAAAATCAGTGCCTCCCGGTCCCCAGGGAAATACCAGGGGCCTGTCAGTATAAATAGCAACCCCACCTTCTGGAAATTCTGCGCTAGGAATTCCCTCTTATCCCTCTCTTCGTTTAGAACTGCGTATTTCCTTTTCTTCCTGCCACCTCCTTCTTGTCTATTTTCTGCCTTCTTGGTTCATTCTCCTGCCTTTTGCCCCTAGAAAGACTTTTAAAAAAACAAAAAACCCAACCAACAATAATTCTCTCCCACATCAAAGTAGAATGCGCTTGGCCTGACTTGTCAGGGCTTTACGGCAGTGTCAACACATTTTCGCTTATATGACAGACAAAAAGTAATTTCTGTGTGTGTGTTCCCATGTACAAACACACAAAGAGCATCTTATCGTGGGCATAATTATTAAAACCCCTTCCACCTTTCAGAAGAGTCGGCCATTTCATGCCGGTAGGAAGTGATGACAGAAGTTAAAAAAATGCATGCACACTGTTTAGACATCAACCCTGAATTCATGTGGCTACCTTAATTAATGGTGGGCAAACAGTTGCCTAAGCAAAAAAATTTACAATCAATGAACCTCAGAGTTCTAACCAAGGAATAAAAAAGACCCCCCAAAAATAGTTAAGATCGAAAAAAGAGAGGGGGAGAATCTTTTTTTTTTGGGGGGGGATAGACTCTTTGACCCTTCCCCCCAAAAAAAAAACCCAACCAAAAACCCACCACCTCAAAGAAACAAACAAAAACAATAGGAAAAAAAAACATGGCTGGATCAGACTGGTGATTTTTCCGCCTCCCCCCCAACACACACACCCTTTCTCCCTCTTGCCCCCCCCCCCCCCTCCCCCCCTGCTGCAGAGTTTCCTACTTGAGGTACTTTGTCACTCTGACACTAGACAGGAAATACTAGATCAGTGAGGTCCTTATACACAAATAGTAACCTCAATCTTATGGCTGTAATGTACTCCAGTGGTTGAATCTGCTAGGTAAAACCAGACAACGCTAACTGTTCTTGATTTGTATTCCCAGTCTTTTCTGTCTCTTTTTTTCTTTGTCTTTTTTTTTTTCTTTGTCTTTTTTTTCTTTTATTTGTTTGTTTTACCCAGCTGAGACTTCAAAACTTTTGGTAAGATAAACGGTTCTTTTGTCAAACTATAAGGAAATCTTGCTGCTGTAGCCTACAGCGCTGTGTTCACATCTTTGGCTCCACTGCATAAACCGCGTCACTAATTTGTTGTCAAAAATGCACACACCACGTGCGTGCACGCGCATGTGCGCGCGGGATGTGCGCGCGCGCACACACACACACACACACACACACACACACACACACACACACACACACACACACACACACACACACACTCACATCACCACTCTCTCTCTTCTCTCTCTCTCTCTCTCTCTCCTCTCTCCTCTCTCTCTCACTCTCTTCACCCTCCCACTCCTCACTCTCATCACACACACACATGCACACACACACACACACACACACAGCACACACACACACACACACACACACACACACACACACACACACACACACACACAACACACAATTATCTATATAAACAAACCATGGGGAAAGTGTGTTGAAACGAACTTCTTGAGAGAAGTTGGAAATGCAGAATACGAGTGTTGCATAAATTAAATAAGGATTCTGAATTTTGATGTTGAAAACCAACCTTTTATATCTCTGCTGTCTTAAATGGGAATATTTTAAAAAGCTTTTTAATGGAAGAACAAAAAGTGCAAGACTTGAAACTAGGAAGGCTGATAGACATGTTGAAAATGAGTTGTCAGAATGGTGATAAACTTTTATATATATTATATGCCAGTCTCCATTGCTTCCAATGTTACTCTGGTCATTAATATGAGCATCATATTCAGCTGAATCCTCAGATTCATTGCAGTTGTAGTTTATAATCCACTCACAAACCTGCTGAGTGGCTTCTTTAGCTAGGAGACATTGTGAGCGTTTAATCATACTGATTGTTAGGCGATAGATTATTGAAAACTCTGCTCAGAACACAAAAGTGCCATCGTTACGTGTAAACAAACCATTTGAGAATCACTGAATGAGTTTAAGCTATCAGAAAGAGTAATTCTCAGAAATGATTGGAATGTCTTTGCATATTTAGGAAGCTGGTGGTAAGGGGTGAATGGGGTGGTAAGGTTGGACGACATTTATGAGTATGCTTGTAAGACTTTTAAAAAAAAGTCCCTATCTGCATAATGTGTATTTGTTTCCCATGAAAATGGCTTTTTTGTGGAATTTTGCCTGGGACAACTCTTTTGTGTCCATGGTTTTGGGGGGGGATTTTGGATTTTTTTAAATAAATTTTTAATTTTTTTTACATGACTTAATTAATGCGTATTGCACACTGGGCCTCAGTTTATTTATCTTTGAAATATTTTACCATTTTCAGGTGAAACAAGTGCTGTTTTCATTGATGAAAAATGTTGGAAATACTTTTCAGTGCGGTGAAGGACTTCCTTTCTTTATCTGACACCTGTGTCTATGAGCTAAAGTGGGACGTCAACATTGTGAAGGTGTGGTGCGTATGTTTCAGTGTGACGAGACTGCTGAATTACAATGCCGAGGATCTAGTGGGGCAGAATCTCTTTGACTTCCACCATGCCATGGACAGTGAAGTGGTGGAGAAAGCCTTCAAAGACCGTGAGTGAAGCTGTCAGGTCTGATTGATTAGGGCACAATGGTTCCATTTCTCGCCAGTGAAATTACAATACCTCATGCAGTATTGGGGAGAAAGCTTCAAGACTGTGAGTGAGCTGTCAGTTGATTTATTAGGGCACAATGTTCATTTTTGTCAGTGAAATTACAATACCTCATGCAGTATCGGTGCTATTGTCTTTTTTTAATGTTTTAATTGATCTTTTATATCGAGGATAATGGAATAAGCACTCATGTGCTTTTTTTTTTACATCCAGTCCCCGTGTGTAAATCTTGTCATCTGTTCTTACTGGCACAGTCTGTGGTCTGTTGTTCTCTCTTCATTGTTATCACATTGGATATATTATGATATCATACGTTTAGGGAATGACTAATCATGTCTTAACAATGTAACTGTTTGCATTAATACTGGACTTTTTTCATCATAGCATCGAATGTATGATATAGCCTGATTTGGTGGAATCAGTATCCCTGTTTTAGAATCAAGGTTACTGTTCTAATGTTTATTGCTTTTTTTTTTTCTGAAATGGAGTTACCCCTAGAGACAGGAAGAGGATCATTTAGACCCAAGAAGAATAACAACATTATTGACATCACCAAGAGGGCTGACAGATGCACACCAGCAGGCCTGCAAAGCAGCCAGCATCCATTGAGAGAAGAGAGAGAGAGAGAGGAGAGAGGATGAGAGAGAGAGAGAGAGAGAGAGAGAGAGAGAGGAGAGAGAGAGAGTGAGAGAGAGAGCGGCCATTGTGAGAGGAGAGAGAAGAGAGATGACGAGGAGATGTGAGAGGAGAGCGGTGTGAGAGAGAGAGAGAGAGAGAGAGAGAGAGAGAGAGAGAGAGAGAGAGAGCCGGCCTGAGAGAGAGAGAGAGAGAAAGAGGGGGGGAAGAGAGAGATTTTCAGTTGTGTAAATACTTTTTGTTTTGTTTTTTCCCAGCTGTCAAGGTTTTGTTGGGTGTTTTTTTTTTCATCACAGCACAGCACTAACAGCAGAAGGGTACTTACTACTCTACTACCTGTGTGTGTTGTGGGCAGTGCTGAGCAAAGGGCAGACGATGACGGGGCACTACCGCTTCCTGGCGCAGGGAGGAGGGTGGGCCAGAATCATCACCCAGGCCACCGTCATCAACAACAGCCGCAACCACAAGGCCCAGTGGATCGTCTGCGTCCACCATGTCATCACGTACGTCTCTTCATCTTTTTTTTTTTTACATCAGATTTTTATTTTTTTTCCTGTCATCAACTGCCATAGTCTCTTGTCTTTTAATTGGGTTTATGCAACCAACATCATTCTTTTTTTTGTCGGTAAAAGATTCTGTCGAGTTTCACCAGGCCTTGCAGGGATTCAAACCGAGGACCTTATGGGACCATGGGGGGCGGGATACCCTAGTGGTCAGAACATCACGCTCGCAATTTGACGACCAGGGTTCAATTCCCGTTCGAGGGGATTTTCATTCGGGAGTTAAACATCAGTGCCAACTCACTCTCCCAAAGTCCTTCAGATGAGACTATAAACCGATGCCCGTGTCGCGAACGCATGCAGACATCTTGCGCACACATTAATTCCTGTTCCGCTTTTCGTAAGAGTAGGCCATTGTGTGCCGGTGGGAACAGATGACATTTACAAAACTGCATACACATGGGGACTGGATGTAAAAAAGCACTTGAGCGCTTATTCCATTATCCTGGATATAAGAGAATAAATAAAATGGGATTGAACGGTCTTAACCACTTGCATTATCATTGTTATCATAAGTCTGATGGTTATTTGTGTGTTTTTTTTTTCTGTGCAGTAAGATAGAGGAGCCAGGTGTGGTGCTGTCCACAGTGCAGCAGACAGCACAGAAGGAGGAGGAGGAGGAGCCCCCAGAGGAGCTGCTGGACATCACTGCCATGGAGTCCATCTTCAGCCCCAAGGCACCTGACGACACCCAGGACGATTACTTCTATCCTCCATGGGTCGATCACACGGAGAGTAAGGGCAGAGTTTCTTTTTGGTTGATTTTGATGGTAAATGGTCTGGGTTAAAAAAAAAATTGTTTTGGAATTTGTTTTGAAAATTTGTCACTCTTTTTAGAAACTTTTAAGAACCTTTACAACCCAGATTTGTAAAGATAAAAAGACTGATTTTGAAAATTTTGACTGCCAGATAATTTTTGCAATTTTCACAGTTGTGAAGAAAAAAACAAGTGTTCAGCCACACACATGGATGATTTTAATTAAATTGACCCCTGTGTAATTTTTCTCAGTAAAACTGCCAGTTTCATTGCAAGGGGCATACAGGCATGGGATTTTTTTTGCGGCATTTCACCATCCGACTGATGTTTCTGCCACTTTTTTAATTTTTCTGCCATTTTACTGTATGGAAATTGCTTTCACTGTCTGCCGTCAAAACAAAAATTCATTTGAACAGTAGTCAAAACAATCAGGGAAAATGCATCGTCCTTGAATGCTTTAGACCTTTCGCCTATTTTCTGACATCACTTTCAGATAGTGAAGATTAATTTCCAAATGCATTTGAATGCGATTAAGAAACTGGTCACCATACTACCACTTCATTAAGAGAGAGCTATCTGGACTTCCAGGTGATATGGGATGCAATACAAAACAGTTATAATGCAACACAGTACAGTGCAACACAATGCAATATCATGCATGCAATATAGCACACACAGCTGTCAGTTTCTCCTGCTTTCACCTGCTCTCAGCTGCTATCCATCCCATCCCAGCTGGTGCTGATGACAGCTTGAACTGACCACACTTGGGACTTGGTCAAAGAAAGGGGATAATTTTAGCACTGGGCCCTGGACCCTTGACCGAGTCGTGCTGGATTGGCGCACTGTGTCCAACACAGTTCCATTTGCTGATGTTGTCCTCCCATCAGCGAATGGACAGGCCCAGAACTCACAAAATTTTGAGAAAGGCAGAACAGAGAGAGGAATGGAGGGAACTGGTTTCCAAGTCTTCAGGGGTGCCCCCACGGTCGCCAGACTAAGGGATGGATGGATGGATGGATAGGTAGGTAGATAGATAGATAGATAGATAGATAGATGGTGGATGGATGGTGGTGTGTGGGTGGAGTGGGTGGTGGATGGATGAGTATGGAGTGGATGATGGATGGATGGATGGTTGGTGGCTGGCTGGCTGGCTGGCTGGCTGGCTGGCTGGCTGGCTGGCTGGCTGGCTGGCTGGCTGGCTGGCTGGCTGGCTGGTACAACACAGTGAATTGCAGTGCAATGCAGCACAGTACAGCACAGTAAGGCCATGCATGCTGTGTCGTGTTACAGTGAGGAACATCAACGAACCCGATCACCTGACTTTCCTGTCCCCCAAGTCTGGAGAAGTGGGCATTGCCCTGTCCACAGTGGAGGCCTTCCAAGCTCATCCTGGTGAGTATCTCTTTCTCCTTTTTTCTCGCTGGCAGCAAAAGTTGGAAGATAAATGCATCAGTTTGGGGCTTATTGATCATGCTTGTTTGTTTGGTGGGGTTTTTCAGGGGGAAAGGGAGTTTGGTTTGTATTGTTTTGTTTTTAGAAAGAGAAAAAATAGGGGGCAAGGGTGTCAAATACATGATATGGTAATGCACATGTGCAGCTTATTTACACAGGGGACCTTTTGCCCTCTTTTATTAAGATTTATTTATTCTTTTAAATTGAGGATAAAGGAATAAGCACTCAAGTGCTTTTTTTTTACATCCAGTCCCTGTGTATATGCAGTTTTGTAAATCTTGTCATCTGTTTCCACTGGCACACAACGGCCTACTCCTGAAAGTGGTACGGGTTTAACGTGTGCGTAAGATGTTCTGCGTGCGTGCGTTCACACACAGACCTCAGTTTATAGTCTCATCCGAAGGACTTTTGGGGGGAGTGGAGTCGGCACTGATGTTAACTCCAGAGGAAAAATCCTCTTGAACGAGATTCGAACCCAGGGTCAGCAGATCACAGCGCATCACTCTGACCACCACGCTATCCAGTCCCCCCAGTTCTGTGCAGATTTGGATCTTTGCAGTAAAGTGTTCATTGCGCAGTAAAGTGTTCATTGCGTAGAGTAAGTGTTCATTGCGCAGTAATTGTTCATTGCACAGTAAAGTGTTCATTGCACAGTAAAGTGTTCATTGCACAGTAAATTGTTCATGCGCAGTAAAGTGTTTGTTGCGCAGTAAAGTGTTCATTGCACAGTAAAGTGTTCATCACTTGTGTCCCCAGACCTGCAAAAGGATTCCTTTGGCAGAATGTGCCCACTCTGTAATGTGTGTCTGTGTTGAGTGTGTGTCTGTGTTCAAATTCATTTAACGTCTTTCAAAGTGTGATATTGCGGAGTAGTTGGGGGGGTGGGATGTGGGTGTATGAGATGTAGGGAAGGGGTGTAGTTGCAAGTATGGATAAGAATTTCAGGGGGGTGGGGGGGGCAATCTTGCTAAGATAATTTATAAAAAAAAAAAAATTTGTTCCTAACCTATCGAACTACAATAAACAAAGTGTAGGTGTGTGTGTGTGCAGACAAACCCAAGCATTTCCTGCAGGGAGAGAAGGAGGGGGGCCAGCTGCCCCCCCACCCCCCCTGCCCTGATGGTGGAGGGTCTGAAGCAGGAGCCGGGCCTGTGCCCCACCTTCTGCCACATGCAGGACAAGTGGACCAGGGGCAGCCTCCCTCCTCCTCCGTCTCCCCCTGCTCCTCCTCCTCCTCCTCCAGGGTAGGTCGCTCTCCTGGGTTGTCTGGGCGTGTGTGGAGTTTGGACGTAGTCGGTGTGTAGACACATACTGGAGGGTGTGTACATAGAAGGTAAAGGTGTCCCATAACCTAGGCGGTCATAGGGGAGCGAGGCATCGGAGACCTCAGCTTCTCTAGGGCCAGCATTTTAGGGCTGTGCCCATCTCCTCTCCCTCCTGTTTCACCTTCCCTGACCCTAAAGAGGGCAGGTACCCATTTACAGTGGGAACTGGGGAGACTGCACTGAATCCAAGGCATGCATACGGTCACCCATCTGGTTGGTAACCACGCTCGACGCTGCTTGACTTGGGGAAAATGAGAGCTCTGACCCCTTAGCTTCCCGCCTCCCTATGCATACACACATAACCAAAACAAATAATTTTCATCTCCTGTTTACCCTTTGCTTGACAGGAATGGTGTAGAGAATTCATGTTTTTGTTTGTGGACAGGTGTGAATGTGTGTAGACTTTTGTAATATTGTTAGAATATGAATTTTGATGTGGACAGGTGTTGATGCATTGTCTGTAAGTACACTCTGTATCTCAGACAAATGAGGTTTATTCTCAGACACCACCACTACTATCAAAGGAAGATTTTCTTCCACTGTCCTCTAGGCCTGGAACAGCCCAACACATCCCTCTCCTTCTCTTGCACTGTTTTTTTTTTTTCTACCCACACTCGGTACACATGCTTTCACTTGCTGATATGACATGGAGCAGTTTATATGCTCTGTAGTGATTTCTGACAGAAATGTATAAGACATGTGATTCTTTTTCATTATGAAGGAAAATGTGCATTAGTTCTGATAATAGGAAGTAAAGTGGGGGGGGGAAAAAAGTGTTGGTTTTTTTGTTGTTGTTTTTTGCAGTTAATATTTTCTTATAAAAAAATTGGACCTTTAAGTTTGGCTAATTATAGTAATGTCATTTGCACGGTCCATTTCTGTCATTGAAGCCTCTCCCTTATCAACCAGTCTGGCTGGATGTGTGAAAGTTAGAAGTTCAGTATAACTTTTGATACAGGCAAAACATTGTTCATGGACCACAGCGGTCAGTCTCCACCACTTTCAGCTCCTCTCAGCTGCTAGTTATTCCATCCCAGCCCAGGTGGGGGCCAGCTGGTACTATTTATAGCAAGAACTGACCACACTGGTCTAGGTAAAAGGAAAGGGCGCACTTAAAATAGCTCTTTTGACTGAATGATGTTGAATTTGGGCACTGTGGGACAGGCGTCAGAGACCAACAAGTAGTATTGAAATGAAGTGGTCTGTGTCTGTGTGTCACAGTGCACAAATCCAACATCACTCAGTAGGGCCTAGTCAAGAGTGCCAAATGAAGCACACTCCTTCCTTTTACCTTGTCCACGTGTGGTCAGCTCCTACTATAAATAGCATCCGCTGGACTGAGCTGGGATGGGATAATTAGCTCCTGAGAGGAGCTTAAAGTGGGGAGAACTGACAGTGGTGAGTGGTGTGTGTGGGACAGATGGGCAGTCCTCGAGACTACGGGAACGCCGTGAACCCTGTGATAATCGACAGCATGGACGACTTCTTCCACACCCTGGACATGAAATGTGACCCCCTGAAGGAGGAGAATGCCGAGTATGAGGAGGAGGTCAGTGGCTTCAGCGCTGCTCGCTCACCTGTGTAGTGATTGCCTCCCCTACTGCTTTTCACAAAATAGGGGTTTATTGTGTGGGGCCTGAATGGCTAGGATTTTTGTTGTTGTTATTGTTTTTAACCGGTTTGCTGCTGATGTCCTAGGTTAAGTGTTTTCCTTATAGGAGCACAAAGTGCTTCTCCTGTGCCTATAGGATGTCAGCTGATATCCTAGGTAAAGTGCTTCTCCTGTGCCTATAGGACATCAGCTGATGTCCTAGGTAAAGTGCTTCTCCTGTGCCTATAGGATGTCAGCTGATGTCCTAGGTAAAGTGCTTCTCCAGTGCCTATAGGATGTCAGCTGATGTCCTAGGTAAAGTGCTTCTCCTGTGCCTATAGGAATGTCAGCTGATGTCCTAGGTAAAGTGCTTCTTCCAGTGCTATAGGATGTAGCTTGATGTCCTAGGTAAAGTGCTTCTCCAGTGCTATAGGACATTAGCTGATTCCTCAATTATTTAGATTTTTTTTAAATTTGTGTGTCAAAAGTGAAAATACATTCTTCATGCAGTTAGAATAAGGTATCACTTTTTCTACATTAGGAATAACTTTACACACACACACACACACACACAACACACACACCACACACACACACACACAACACCACACACACACATACACACATGCTTACACACACACATGCATCTCTCTCTCTCTCTCTCTCTCTCTCTCTCTCTCTCTCTCTCTCTCTCTCTCTCTCTCTCTCTCTTCTCTCTCTCTCTCTCTCTCTCTCCTGTATATGTGTACTCCTGGTTTATAAAAGGGGGTTGATGACAACACAGTTTGCAGGGTACAAAATAATATACCCAAAGAAAAGATAAAAAAGAAATTGCCTTACACAGGTGTAACTGCAAGGAAAAAAACTGCGTGGGAACTATGTGACTGTAAAGCCATCCATGCAGCTCAGAGAAAGTGCTGCTAATTAAAGCCAGTGGTCAGAGAGCTCACTTTCCCCCAATCAAGTTAAGCAGGGTCAAGCGTAATTGCCAGTTGGATGGGTGACCGTTTGCGTGCCTTGGCTTCAGTACAGTCCCCCCAGTTCACCCAGCCATAAATGGGTACCTACCCTCTTTAGGGTCAGGGAAGGTAAAGCAGCAAGGGAGAGGAGATAGGTGCCGCCTTCAACATGCTGGCCCCTAGAGAAGCTGAGGTCTCTGACGCCTGGCTCCCCTTCGACTGCCTAGGTTATGGGGCACTTTTACCTTTTACCTTATGATACCAAAGACCGATACATGGAAAGGTACCAAGTCCATTGAAGACTGCTGTGTGTTGTTGCAGGTACTGGGTATAAATCACAGAGCCCCTTCTGTTCAGGGGCTTGTAGGCTGCGACATGTCCGGTCCCAGCAAAGACTCCTTGCTGACCTATCAGAATGCTGTCAACCCAGCGTGAGTGTCACTCACTCCTCTGCTTTCTCTTTAACTCAAGGTCAGCTGGTACTAGCGCTGTCTGTATTTGAGGTATCAACCACTGGGCTCTTTAACTTTTCTTCCTCTTGTTAGTAGAAAGTTAGTATTCATCTTTTTCTTTTTTTTTTTACTGAATCGTTGATTAGACATTCACTTTTTGTGTGTGTTAACAGAGTTCATCTTGGGCTGTTTTAAGTGTTCTTTTAAGCATGGGGAAGAAATAGTTCCTCCAACAGTTTTTTTTTAAACTGTACCACTGTGATCCCCTCAGTAGTGTATCATCTTTACAGCTGTACCATTGTGATCCCCTCAGTAGTGTATCATCTTTACAGCTGTACCATTGTGATCCCCTCAGTAGTGTATCATCTTTACAGCTGTACCATTGTGATCCCCTCAGTAGTGTATCATCTTTACAGCTGTACCATTGTGATCCCCTCAGTAGTGTATCATCTTTACAGCTGTACATTGTGATACCATGATCCCCTCAGTAGTGTATCATCTTTACAGCTGTACACTGTGATCCCCTCAGTAGTGTATCATCTTTACAGCTGTACCATTGTGATCCCATCAGTAATATATCTGTGGCCAGTTGCAAGCCTGCATCCCAGAATGAAATACAAGTTTTGTCAGTTTGCTGATAAAGAAATTGGAATGAAGAACACATCTAATACTTTAATCGTTCATGAATATTCAGTGCACTGATAGAAAAATAAATTGCATAGAAAAATGAATTGCAATTTTCAAACACTCGGCTAAGTCGCTCCTAATGACTGTCGACATGTCAACAGTGTGCTGTACGGAACGGACAACGTCTTCAGACCTCGGTTTCGACTACATATTTGAGGAGCCCCCCACGCCCCCTAGGCCCAGCCTGCGAGACATGATGTGCGGCAGTCCCACAGTGGCCAGCATTGAGCAGCCCCCAGACATCATGTTCAAGCAGATAAAGCGGCCTCTGGACATGAACAGCCTGGAGAAAGGCCCGCCTATCTGCAAACGCTCGCGCTTCGTGGGACAGCCGCAGCCACAGCAGCCGCCTGTCAGGATGCAAGTCCCACAGAGTAAGTTGTGTGTGTGTTGGGGAGTGAAAGTGAAGTAAGTGTGTGTGTGTGTGTGTGTGTGTGTGTTGGTGGGGGGGTGGGGGTGTGTGTGTGTGTGGGGGGGGGGGTTGTATGGGGTGTGTGTGGGGGTGTTGGGGGGGGGGAAGGCGGATGTGTGTTTGTGGGGGGGTGTTGTCCATCCACACATGTGTGAGTGTATGGTTGTGAACATGCATATGTTTTTATGTTTGCGCACGCTCGTATGTTTGTATATGTATGTTTGTTCGTGTTATGATGATGACGAAACGAAGGGTGGAATGTGTATATCACCATGAATTGTTTCAGTGAGGAGCCAGAACACGCTCCTCAACCTGCTTCTGAAAGGAGCAGATTACAGTGGATACAGAACTATACCTCAGGGCTTAGCCACTGGGCCATCGAAGGTGCGGTGGTTTTTTTCTGTTTTGATTGCATGTTGCCCTTTTTTTTTTCTTTTTAAATTTTTTTTTTTAATAGATACTATGTTCAGTAAGAAACAGATGCTACAAACATAGTACACATTTTTAAAGATAATATTTATAAGGTAAAAGGTAAAGGTGTCCCATAACCTATGTTAAGCGAGGCTTCAGAGACTTCAGCTTCTCCAGGGGCCAGCATATTTAGGGCGCGCCGCCCATCTCTTTTCCGTCGCTGCTTTACCTTCCTGACTCTAAAGAGGGCAGGTACCCATTTACAGGTGGTCTTGGGGACTGTACTGAAGCCAAGGTGTGCAAAGAGTCACCCATCCAGTTGGTAACCACACTCAATGCTGCTTAACTTTAGCTTGGGGAAAGCAAGTGCTCTGATCACGGAGCTATGATATTTATAAGATCATTCCCAAATGCATTCTTGCTGGCATTTATGCAAATAAGAAACAATTGTTATGCAAATAAGAAACAATTGTTAGGTGTACCTATAAGACAGTTGTGTGCATACGAATTTGCTTATGGACATTTACATATTAGCAGAAGAGGGCATATGCATGTACATTTGCTGGTGTAAGTATTGGTGTGCTGCTGTGACTGAATAGAAGTGACTGTTTTTGCCATGAAGGCAAGGAAAAACTGTGTTGAAATGTATTAAAAAAATTTTCAAGTCTCCGTCAACTGGTTAAACAAGCAAGGCATTGGTGAGAGATGTGAACATGATTATACATTAGTGTGATTACAGTATATAAGCATGACTTCATCAATATATATATATCGATACAGCTATCATCAACGACGCTTTTGCTCTGTGTGTGTGTGTTACAGGGTGATGTATGCGAGGAACTGTTCAATCCCCTGTTGTGCCTGAATCAGCAGGACTGTGAGGTGAATGCCCCGATCCAGAGCAGCTCCTTGCTGGGTGGAGAAGACTTGCTCATGGCCCTGGACACTGCCATGCCCCCATGTCACTGCCCGTGTCTCGCTGAGATGCGGGGGGGACAGGGCACGCAGCTCAAGCCGGGGATTCTGGAAATTAAAAAAAAAAAATTTTTTTTTTTTAGGATTCTGGAAATTATTTCACTTCATTATCATCATACATTTACATTCACACAATATTTCTCTCTGTGTCTCTCTCTCTTTCTGTGTCTCTGTCTGTCTGTCTGTCTGTCTGTCTTTCAGCCTCTCTCTCACTCTCTCTGTCTCTCTCTCTCTCACTCTTCTGTCTCTCTCTCTGTCTCTGTCTGTCTGTCTGTCTGTCTGTCTGTCTGTCTGTCTCTCTCTCTGTCTCTGTCTCTGTCTCTCTCTCTCTCTCTCTCTCTCTCTCTCTCTCTCTCTCTCTCCTCTCTCTCTCTCTCTCTCTCTCATCAGGATTTTAATTTTCAGATCCCCGGGGGGTAAAACCTACCAGGTTTGAGTTGATGGGTGGAAGGAACTCTGGAGCTGTGCTGAGGTCTATCTCCTCAGCTGTGGCTGTGTTATGTGGCCCTTCTACATGTGCACCAGCTTGTGTTGAGCTGCCCTTTCTCTCTGTAGACACACACACAAAAAACCCACCAACACAAATCGTGTTGTCTGAGTACCGCTCTTGCTTGAGCGGTGTGGTGTTATTGCAACTGATATTTTATGTTGCGTTTTACCATGAAGGATGGGTATGTGAATTACCTGGTGTGAGTTGCGTTATTAATTATAGACGTTTCGTGCATGTTTAAAGGCATGGGATGTGAAAAAAAAGAAGAAAGTTCACACAAAAGCGTGAGTGTATCAGCAATGCTAATGTAGTTTTCTCTCTTTATTATTATTATTTTATTTTGTTTAATCCTTTTTTTTTTTTTGTCTGAACTGCTTTTTGGGTTTTTTTTTTAAAAAGTCTGGTTTGTTTAAACGCTGCAGTGTCTTATTCGCACTTTTTGTCAGTGATATTGGATGTGTTTGTTCAGTGTTTTCAGTGGTGGTGAAGTTTTCTGTCATTGTGTGACATTATGTGTCGATTTTCTGTTGTGCATATTGCTGGTGTAGATATTTTGATGAACTCTGTACTCCTATCTTAACTGCTATATTGCCTATGTAATACAGTTCACTGATGAACTTCAGGCTGTTTTTTTTTACTCAATGCCAGGCACATTATGCTGTGCATGCAAGAAAGGATCTCTTGACAATCTCAGAGAGAAGGGGGGGGGGGGATTCCTGAGACTTAATCACGTATGTTTCACCTGGTAACTACTCTTGAGATTGACCTACCGTATTTCACTTTGTGTGAGCATGTAATCTCAAACCAGTACCTTCCTCCCCTCCCCCCCCTCTCCCTCTATAAACTGAATACTCAAGCATAATATTGCTGTAACATTTTGAAGATTTTCAGCATTATGTGTGTGTTGCTTATTAAAAGTGACTTGTGAAGTGTTGATTTCTTGATATGTAATGGAACTGAATTGAAATGATGTATAGATCATGTGTGGATAGGGCATGAAATTTGAGATTGTGCCTTTGATGGCTTCTATCTGTTCTATTTATTCTTGTAGTGGACCATCATATTTTTTAAAGTCATCTTTTTCATTGTCAGATGGGAAGGGCTTAGAATGGTTTGATCACATTACTCATTTATAAATATATAAGATATATGTTGCTTGTAAATATATGGTTGGTACAGAGTCCTAGAAGTCTTGAAAGTTGAAAAAAGGGGAAAACTTTTCTCAGATCTGCAAAAATTGGTTTCAGCTTGTTAGGGCCAGGAAAATGTCCTTGAATTTTCAAAGAGTTTCTGTGTTAAATCCAAGAGCAAAATTTTTTTTCAAAAAATTACACAAACTGGAAAAAAGAAGTTGTGAAGACATGATCAAAGTGAACAACAAGGTTATGATCCACTCAAGATTTGTAGACATTCACAAAGTTTAGCGCAGAGTCCCTTTCAGCTAGGCGTACACCGAGAAATATTTACTGACCTTCCTTTAACAGTGACAATGACAAACAGCACATTTCAGCAAAGAGAACAGTGAAAAATGGCAAGCATCTAATTGCTGAAAAGTTGGCAGACTGAACTGTGTCAAACTTAGAACCGTTTCCTCATGGATCTGACTGTGGAGCGCAGTGATGACCATTCATCGTGAGAGACTGAAAGAAGCCATATAAGAAGGAAGAGACACTTAACTGAGTTTAACAACCACAACTTATAGGGCCCAGTCTTGTCAGTTGATAAATATTCCAACCTCAAATCATCATCAAGTATGAAAAAAGCCAGTTGAAAAATGCTATGTTAGTAGTGGAGCTTATCAGTACTTTTCTGAAACATTAGACCAGCTTGTAAGACAAGTGACTTGTATGAAAGGGTGATGGGAAATATTCCAGTTTTGCTGTCGATTTGCTTCAGATTTTAACCCCACCTCTTCTTTTATGGCACCTATGAGGAATTTTGTTTCTAAGTACGGTCTGGAAAAAAAAAGTGTCCGGGAAAGGTCTGGAATTCTTTGTGGTCAAACTTGTGAGAATCCTGAAGAAGCCTAAAATGTCAGTTGTGATCGTCGCAATGGTGTTAAGGATTGATATGTACTGAATACTCTTACAACGTTACTAGATTGTTATTGGATGTGTAATGAAGATTATAGATATATATATATATGAATTAGCCATTCTCATGTTTGCTGAAGTTGTTCCCGTGCTGTTGAACAGACCTGAAGGACCAAAGACAGGGTGGGCCATTGTGGCCCATTCCTACCTGACTTCCAAAGTGCTGGCTCATTGGGCATGTTGCGTTGTTGTTCACACTTACAGTTGGCATTAGCTGTCAACTTCCAACTATCATGTTTTTGGTTGTTGTTTTTTTTTTTAATTCATTTCAGTTATTGCCAATATATTTTGCAACACTAACAGTAAGGATTATGTCAGGCTTTTTGTTTGGGTCTTTTCAGAAATCCACTATTTCTGTTTTTGTTTTGTAAGATTTAAAGGCATTTTTTAAATATATTTTGTTATCACTATGGAACCTGTAGATTTTGGCAAAACAGCTACTGGCTGGCTTTGCTCTTTATTGTACATGTAGGAGGAAATTCTGGTTTTGTTTTTTTGAAATTTAAAGGAATAAGAAGCTTCATTTTCCCCCCAAAAGTGTTGGTCTGGGATGGTTCAATACTTTGTGTATGCTCAGGAACACAGCTGTTTCATACCTAATGGCTGGACTAGTTGGCTTGCATTTTTAGAATGATGCGGTATTTTTTTTTATAATTAGAAATGATTCAGTTATTGCTTTTTATTGTGACAATGAAGTTGTTGGAGAGTGTGTGTTTTGTGTGTGTGTGTGTGTGTTACACGTTTGTTGACAAAAGTTGCTCAATATTCAACGTAAGTGATACATATTGCTAAGTAGGAGTATATTTGATTATGAATTAACTTTTCATTAAAATATTTCTCAACTTTGGGTTAAGCAGGCAATTTTTTTTTTTTTTTTTAGGAGGGAAGGAATATTTCTTAGTGTTCTGTAATGTGCCATGGGTTTTACATCATGATAATGAATTCTGAAAAAAAAAATTCAAAGTTTAACTTGTGTGGCTACATTGATCTAATTGTCTTTTGCTCTGCAGATGTTGCTTGTAAATATTGCACCATGTCCATCACTGTGAAAGCACTGGCTACAGGGTGACCTGACCCCTACCGTGATTCCTGCATCACTGTTGTCTGTGCTGTGCTTGCTGCAGCAGTCCTCAGTGTAGTAGTGAACTGTGACGCTATCGTTATCTTTACCAGCAGTCCAGCTGGTGTTGCAGTGAAGGTTAAGAACTTAACCCTCTTAGTCCCGATCCAGGATTTGCCAGGATTGAATAATTACCCCCCCTAAGTCCCAACCTGGGATTTGCTGGGATTTACACACAGTAGATTTCATCACACTGTGACCATCACTAATTGCTACCACATGTTAAACCTCTATCAGGCTAGAAGGAGAAACCCCGTTGAGTGTCTGGAAGTAATTATAGCTGCTGGTATGTTCTTAGAAGGAGGAAAAGGCCAGCAAGCATGTGTGCCTGACCTGATTTCGTGATGGAATGCGAAATCTAGGGGCAGTTTGTGTTCAGAGAGTCCGAATGCAAGAGGGTTAACTGATGTGTGTTTGAAAGCAGAAATATCAAAATATAGGTGAAAAAAGTGATGCAGCACACTGACATGGAACTAAAGGCTTTTAAGGCGTCAGTGTTCGTCTCACAGGCTTTCCTGGTGTGTGGGGAAAGAAAAAGGAAAGAGGTGCTTTTTGAATCATCAGTTTGTCTTACCATTCCTGGTGGGGTTTTTTTTTTTAGAAAGTTGAAAAGGCTGTAAGATATACGGTGTGTTGATGAATGAAGGAAACTTCATGTGTAGGAGTTGTAGCACACTAGCCAGCAAGCATTTTTCTGTCTTCTTGACACAAGCTGCATTCGTGTTTTGGGATGTGCTGGTTGTATTTCTTTTTGCCTCTCCATGCAATGTATTGTTGATATGAGTGGTGAATTTGCAGCTGGTTATCTTTTGAACGTTTCTAAGTGACTAAGCACAATTGTTACAAAGGACATTGTAGATTTCTGATGTTGTACAATGAACTTTGTAGATTTCTGATGTTGTACAGTGAAAAGCTTCAACACCATCATCTCGGGTAGTAAACAGAGCAAAGTTTATCTGACTCAAGAATGTTCTGCATTTTTGGTAGAAATCCGGCTTTTTATTGGAGTCAAGGGCTATGGGATCAGTTTAAATTTGTCGAGAATATTGTAGGATGTACATATATTATATATATATATATAATTATATTATATATTTATATATATATATATATATAATATATATATATAAATGTGTGCATCACTGCATGTTTATCTGTTCTCTGGCAACTTTGTTATTGCCAAGACTGTAGGCATACTCATCTGGACTATTCTCCTTTAGATCGGACCTTGATCTTTCTGGGATTTACAAATCTGCTTTGTTAGTGTCCTTGCCAGGTGTTGGGACACACTCCAATGAACACTTTCTTGGTCAGTTAGGATTTCAGAATTCATAAGTCAGCCTACATCTGCTGGTATGTTAACAAAGATCATCACATTGGTAGAGAGTTTTACATACATGTATTTCTTGAGATCAATACTGATACTGGAACCCCCTGACCCCTTCAGAGGGTTGAATGTAGACCCCTGTCGGGTAACGATCCCCTCTAAATAGCTCCTTTTTTCCATTTTCATATCTAATTTATAAGTGTGTTTCAAAAATCGCAGCACACATAACCCATGAATGCACCAGCAATGCCAACATTGAACAAAAGGGACTTGGATTGTCTTTTGATAAATGAGATTGTTTGCAATTGTTTGCTGTCATAGTGTCATTGATCTGCCTCTTTCTTTCAGTCTGCACCTCAGCTGGTCTCATGCAGTGTAATTTCCCACAAGGTTTCATTGAGTCAGGCCTGTGCAGATACAGAGGTTGCTTGTTCTGTGGATCTTTGGGAGGCTGGGCTTCACCATTGTCCATGTATGTGGACTTGGGGCTTTTGTTTGAGATGCAGTTATGGATGTTAATCACATGTTGAAGGAGGCTGTGGGCCTGTCAGAATAGAGGGGGGCTGGGAAGTGTCAAAGACGGTATAATTTCTAACAAATCCTGCCAGTGAATGCAATATTTTCCTGCACTGTTTTAATGTCTTACGGGTGAAAGATCAATAGATTCAGACAACTTCCCTTTTTTTCTTCTCGAGTCATTCAAGAGCTCTGCTGCTGCGTTGTGAATGGCGCGTCACAGGAGAAGCAGCATTGGATAGTTGTCATCAACTTTTTTTTGTAAATATTGTGCTTGATACTCAGAACTGATGACTTTCCAGCCTATGAAGTCCTGGAATGTTGATATTATGGGGGGGGGGGCTGTTTACCTGACAACAAACTGTGAGTAGAATGTAGTTTTTGTTTGTAGTCTATATCAGCTCCAGGCATGCCAGATTACTCAGTGTAGAACTGGAGCTGCTCTACCCAGGATCGGTTTTAACAGCAAAGTGCTCTTAATCCATAATGACCTGGTTTGGACTTCAGAACGAGTATCAACAGCAGAATAGGCATCAACTGCAAGGCTGTTTATTGTTGTTGTTACCTGTTCAAAGGCTATGGAATAATGCTGTAGTTGTGTGGGAACAAATTTGTAGTGAGCCTAGACTGGACAGTTGCATAGACTCAGAATGAGTGTGGCAAATTTTGTTGTATCAAACTTACTATAACATACTTAAATTTCACTTGGCCATAATATCATAATGTAGTGTGCAAATGTTTAGATTTTTCTATAGTATGGTATGGTAGATATTTCTTTTGACAAGGAATTGTATGAAATTTGATAATGAACATTTTATTTGTATGTGGCCTATATGTATGTATGTTTATCTGTCTTTTTTCATCCATTCGCAGTATACATCTAGTTGCCTTAAAAAGTGAGGCAAGAGTTACAGAAGTACAGATGAGTGGACCATCACTGACCTTTTTGGTCAGGCTTCACAAACAAATGGCAGTTTGAATCAAAAGAGAGATCGCTCTCCACCCTCTTCCTCTTTATTTCTTGAACTCTCACCTTCCCCACCCCCAAACCCACCCCCTTTTTGGGGAACTGTTTTATTTGTAATTGGCATCTTTGCATGTATTCTGTGTGTGTGTGTGTGTGTTTGGGTGCACATGTGTGTGTGTGTATGTGTGTGTTATCTAAAGCTCCCTCCGGTTTAGACTGTTTCCTTCCTTCTCAGACCACTTCACAGGACATGCTTTGCTTAATTTGAAATAAGATGAATGACCACAAAATATTTATACAAATTATATATATATATTATGGGTTCCGTCTGTGTTTTATCAGCCATCTCTGATCAGAAAGTAAAGCTAGACCAGTCTTCTTACATGCAAAGTTGTTGGGTTTTTTTTTGGGGGGATATATTCTTACTGAGAAAACTTTATGCTGGTTATTCCAGCTTCATATCACCAGTAGATTCTCTACAGAGCCCTGCTGGTTAGAATAATGAACTGAGAGGGTAGAAGGCCTGGTGCTTGATTCAGGGGTCACTGATTCAACTCTTTAGTTGTGGCCACCAGTTTGGAGAAGACTTCATCATTGGAGCCAGCGTGTACACAGAGTCCAGTCTGCTTCAAATCCCTCAAAAAAGACAGGGTCTAAAATCTCTGTTTGAATATAGGCATGTCTTGTGTGCATGTAAATCCAATCCCTCAGACAAGACTGAGTCGAATACCTCTGTTTGAATATACGCATAGGCAGTCTTGTGTGCACATAAATCCCATCCCATCTGTTGAAGAGGAGTGAGCTATCACATGCCAGTAAGAACAAGTTCATACTAAAAGCAGGCACAGGTGTTTTTAGACATCATCTCTGGAGTCAGAATGCTGGGATACTGATGCTGAGGGGAAGATTTGCCTGTGCTGAAAATCTCACTAATGATTGTGAATCTTGATTAATTAAAGAGTTCCAGCAGACTAACAAAAAAGAAGATCCTTGAAAGTTTGAGATCTTTTCATCACAAATCAATGGGAGATTGGCAGCCCGGTGTCTGTAATTAATTTTCTGAAATAAGCAATGATGTTAGTGTTTGAAATGATGTGCCTTTTCTGGTGAACCACAGCTTTATTGGACTGATGGCACAATGCATCAGTGGCCTTGTACGTGTTACCTGATTTTGTACTGCACTGTTGATCCCAGGAGCTGACAATCAGCCTTTCATCCAAGTTTTTTTTTATGCCTTAACCTGGACACTTCTCACAAACACCTTAAAGCTCTATTGAGTCTTTCAAAGGTAGGAATGAAGAAGCCTAGAATGCTTCCTTTGAGGCATTTAAAGGGCTGTTGTTTTGCTTTGTGCTATTAATCTAATCCGCAAACTACCGTACTATACTTGTGTAGGAAGGTTATTGTAAACTGAGAGAAAAGCTGTAAGTCTTGAGGAAAGAAACACTTTGCAAAAGGTATGGTTCATCACAGCTGAATGCTCTGAATTGTGTGTATGTGTGATTAAAACTGTGGAATTTGATTAGAAATCTAATGAATTCAGCACCTAGGTAGGATTTATTTTTAAGACACAGGTGTGTGTGCTAGTCATTATTATCACACACATCTGTTTTCACTTACAGTTTACTTGTTAGGGTCATTACCCACAGTTAATTCTGTAGCCTCTCCAAACAGGCATGACCTGCACAATCAGTTGTGGGATTTTTAGATTAGTACCATCTTAAAACACTGCATCACAAACATTTTTAGTCTTTGGATTTGATCTGTAGGAAGTATTAGTTTCTGTTTTAACAAATGCATATCATACAAACTAACGTTTTAATTTTTTTCCCCCTGGCAGCTTATCATAAGCATTTTCATTGGAAGAGTGAAAATGAGCATGGAATTTTTGTGTTGTGATTTATCACACAGGGGAGACAACACCAAAAAAAAAACTCCCAAGGATTTAAGTCTGGAAGTCTTAAACTGCTGGTAAAGAACAACCCTGTCAGTGCTGGAGAAAAAGAAATTCATTTAAAATCAAATTTTATTACGTGCATGAAATTTTTGCAGCATAGGGTTTTTTTTTTTGTTTTTAAAAAAAATGTTTAATGATTATTATTAAAAACAAATTCTAATCAGTACTGGTGTCATGTGATGCTGGAAGCACATTCATCTTGGGTATGCTATGTAAACAGCAGCCGTCTTAGCTTGAGGAAAAGCCTTATGTAGGCCTAGACTGATAGTTCTAAGAAAGACTGTAGCAGGTTTTCAGAAGAGTTAGAAATTATTACCTCAATCACAAATCATGTATCTTCAGCAGGTTTGTTGAGCAAGGTGTGATGATCTGTTCCAGTCAAAATAAAGTGATCACACGCTTTGTGTCCAGTTTTCTGATGTGATGAACTGTTTTTGTGATGACAATTCCAAATGCAGAAAAGAGGAAGGATGAAGATATTTTTGAACCCATCATTGTATTCTGTCCAACACAGTGATAAGACATGTGAATTACACATGAAAAATCAAAAATGAATTTAAAACGGTTTATGATGTTTGTGTTTTTAAGGTCACAGGCGAAGCTGAATTTTACCTGTTATTGATTATTATTCCACCAAGGTATTTTAACTTGGAGAGCTAATGTGATCAATGTCTTTGATGCCTTTTCAGAGAGAATTGTGTGATGTTGAAGAAGTATAGTACCACATGGCTCGGGGGAAGGAAACATACATAAGGTTGACAGAATGTGTATGCATACCTCATTCATCCAAATATTGTGGGCAGAGTTGGTGGGAACACTTTTTTTCCGTAACAGAAACATGAAACATGACCGTAGTCTTGACATCTCTTGTACCATTATTTGTGTCTTGTGTATTCAGCACTCAATGTACTACTGTTTGTGTGATGTACAGTTTGTGTATTAAAACAGATTTTTAGAAAATGGACAACAAAAAAAAGAAATAAAATGTATATGTTTTGCATTGATGTTTGTTTTGTCACTTATTCTTGAGTTTTGTATGTGTGTGTGTGTGATTGGAGATTGGAGGAAGGTGGTTGCAAAATCTTCAGTGGTGCCCCAATGGTCTACAAGACTACAGGATAGGTAAGGTGAAGTGAGGTGAGAGGAGATTGGGGATGTTGGTTTGATGGATAAAGGGTCCTAGAGTAATGCATGAAAGGAAGCAAGAGGTGTGTTGTTCAGATCATGGCCAAAACCTTTTTCATGTTGTCTTTTGAATGAGGGGAGAGCGGGAGGGGGACTGTAGTCCAGCAATTCTGTAAAGTGCATGTTATGCGTGCCCCCTCCAAAAAAAAAGTACATGCACACACACACAAATGCATGTTTTTTGCACACACACACACACACACACACAAATGCATGCACACCTATTTATCCAGTAAATCACTAAAAGAATATCTATCTATATCAATCTCTCTCTCTCTCTCTCTCTCTCTCTCTCTGTCTCTCTCTGCGAACGCACGCAGAACATCTTGCGCACACGTTAAATCCTGTTCCGCTTTTCGTAAGAGTAGGCCATTGTGTGCTGGTGGGAACAGATGACAAGATTTACAAAACTGCATACACACGGGGACCGGATGAAAAAAAGCACATGATTGCTTATTCTGTTATCCTCGATATAAAAGAATAAATAAATAAATAAATATCTATCTATCTATCTATCTATCTATCTATCTATCCATCCCTTAGTCTGGCAACGATGGAGGCACCCCTGAAGACTTGACAACCAGTTTACACACATGCCGCGTGTGCACACCAACATGCACAGTAGCTTAAAGGTAGCCTGACACACATGTCTTACAGAGGAAAGTGTGTGTCAGATCCTAGTCAGTGCCCCAAACTTTTTCCTTCATCCGCTAGACCATGATAGTGCTCTGGGTGTTTGTCTTCCAGACAAGACGATCTACTGAAGTCCCATGTGCAACAGGCATTCAGGACATGTAAAAGAACACTTGGCAACCAGAGAGTTGCCTCTGTAGAAATTACAACATGCAGACAAAAAATGAAATAATGGGTGGCACTGCTATTATGGCCACACTCTCACAAGGAATGGCAACCCAAATTCTACGCAGAGAAATCTTCTGTGATTGAACACAATAGGCTACACAAGACAAAAGTCACAATATATATATATATATATATCTATATATATATATATATGTGTGTGTGTGTGTGTGTGTGTGAATGCACGCAAGACAACATGCGCACATGTTAAAACCTGTTCTGCCTTTTGGAAGGGTAGGCCATTGTAAACCAGTTGCAACGGATGACAAAATTTACAAAAGTGCATGCACATGGGAACTAGATGTAAACATGCATTGGAGTCCTTACTTTTTTGTTGTTGTTTTTTTGTTTTTTGCTGCCTCATCTTCTGGGACATCCCCGCCATAGCCATACCCAGATTCGTTATGTCTTATCCTGAGGGTCAGAAGCCCATCAATATTAGGCCACTGTTGGGCCACCAGTCAGAGGGGCCCTGCACTTCTGCTGGGTCACTTTGGTGGTGTTCAGTGTTGCCTGTTCTGAGCTAACATACACAGGACACCAGTCCACCTACTAAGTCCCCTACTAAAGACAATATTAGCTCAGTTGTGGAGCCAACGTCCCTCCAACAACCGTCCCCCCACAAACTGAAACCCTTAAGGCTTTGACACAAACCCACCACAGGGACAGAAATATATGGGTAAACTGAATCTGAGGTCACCATGAGACCAGAGCAACGGGGGCCACCGAATCGGAGGCAATTTTTATTATTGCATGATGATCAATGGTGATGAGGATGATGTAATGGTGCTGCTGTGAAGTGTATCCGCTTTGAGACTACTTGACAGGGTTGTACTCTACGCTTACTGTCATAATAATTATATTCTGATGTCAATGGGGCCCGAGAGATACAGATACCTGCAGTGTTGGTCTGATAATTTGAGCGACACTCTTACAAATTCGCATCTATAAAGTGTGGTTCCAGTTTTCCCACTGAGCCCATAGCACTTTCACTCTGGGTAGGAGCCCGCGGGAGTCTGAAAAATCCCTTTGACTCTTATGGGAATCACTGAAAATGAAAACTTATGGGAATCACTGAAAAAAAATCATTTGACAATTAGAATTTGATCGGTTGATTGTGTTGTAGTCCTAATGCAACTATCTGATTTAAGGACTGTACCATCAACTAACCGTCACCTATACCGAAATCTTATATTATAGGCCTATACACGCTACATTATACACACTAAAGATTTACATCACAGACTTGCTGAAGAGCAGCTTGCTTGGCCTGTTCCGCTTTTTGAAAGAGTAGGCCATTGTGAGCCGGTGGGAACAGATGACACGATTTACAAAATTCCATACACACAGGGACTGGATGTAAATAAAAAAAAGCACATGATTGCTTATCCCATTATCCTCGATTAAAAAAAAAAAGGTTATCCAAGATGACAGTGGCAAGGGAAACAATCCAATGTAAATTTGAAACAAACAAAAAATTGCCACCCTTGAAAATGTGCATGGATTCATTGATTTACAGACTTTAAAATCACTGGGATTTTTTTCTCATTGAAAAGAAGGAAGAATAGTGTGACTAAGTAAAAAAAATTGTCTGGGATTTTATTGATCTTTTCATATAGGATGGAATAAAAAATTCTAAGAAGCGCTTGTCATGTTTCCCGCCATTGATATTGTATTGTGGGTATTGCTAGGGTAAATCAAGATGGCCGCCCATGGACTATTCGTGTGAAGTAGCGCTGTGTTGTTGATCGCAGTTTACTCCGTAAGATTATTTTCCATGCAGTGGGTATGTTCAGAAACTAGGCACAAAATCATGAGATTTGTGGTAATCTGACAGTGATTGTAATGTGCTTTAATTGCGGCGATCTTTGTCCCACGATTCGTACTCTAGCATGTACTTTTGGTACAAATATTATATATGATATCAAAGTCCCCCGAGGATTGGAACGACACACGAATAATGAAATCATAGACATGGATTTTGATGAGTAAACACAATGTTTTCTAGTAGGTACCAAGAAAGAGCAGCAACATCAATTGATCACACTGCAAATGTGAAATTATGTGTACTGGTTGGATGAAAGCAAAGTGTATCCACAACAAGGTGGAGTAATAAGCAGAAAGTAAAAGCATCAGGGCTTATGAAGTGTATCACTAGATTCGTTAAAGGAGCGGGAAGGACATTTAAAGTAAATAAAACAGTGACTACCGCTGCAAGAACTTTGTCAGGAAGTTTGTAAAAGCCATTGTCTTTCGATGATCAGTACTTGAAGTCTGAATACACATCTCTTCTGCTTTCTTTGTTGTATAGCTCAGAGCATTATTCTGCCCATCACTTTACAAAGTTTATTTCTTCTGTTAGACACCTGTAGTGTTTGTCCTTAATGCTACTGGCTTGACTGTGCTTGTGTTTGGTTAACTCTTTAACAGCCACCCCAAATTTCTTTTAGTCTTGTTGTTTTCTTTGAGTTCTTCACATTTTTTTCAGTCCCATTTTCCTGTGCATTTTTCATTTCTTGACCAATCTTCTGTGTTAAGACACTATTTATCTTTTCTTTCCTTTGTTTTCTATGGAAGGCTTAAATCTCCTGGTGTCTCACACATCTCTATGATGATATTGCCGCTGATCCATGGTTGCAATTTCTGTAAAACTGTCCTTAGGGCTTCTACTGTTGTTTCAGTCACCACTTGATTTTAAAACATTGTTTGTGAGGGCTTCAAGGACTTCCTCGGGTATCAGAAGAGGGATGAATTTTCCTCCTACAGTTGTTTCAGACTGTTTAGTGGTATAAGCATAATAAGGACTTTTTCGTTAGTCTGTGTTGAATTTGAGGTGGCTTTTGTCTGTTTGTTTCTTGGCTGAGGTTCGAAGTTTATTGTGACAAGGTTGTGATTGCTGCCAGTATCAGCTTCTGTCACTGTTATTATATCTATAAAAATTTTTATAGTTCTGTGAAAATTGTGCCAGTGTTATTATGTCTATAGAAAGACTTAATAGTTCTGGAAATTATGTCAGTGTTATAGACTTTTATTGTTTTGTTGATGTTAGACCTGTACAGTTTTTCACAAGAATGTAATCTGTCTGGTGTGAAAGGGGTGTGAAATGCCCATTGTTGGAATTGATTTGATATTAAACCATTAGGGGTGTGAAATGCCTGTTACTGGAAGTGGTTTGATATTGACCAGTAGGGGTGTGAAATGTCTGTTTTTGGAATACTTTAAATACTTACAGAAAGTGTTGAGATGCCCATGTTTTTCAGTCTTCTTGATAATAACCTTCGCCAACTTTGGCGTATTACCAGTCAGTGATTCATTCTGAATGACAAGGATGTCTTTTCGATCAACTTTGTGTTCTCTCAGTTATGTGTAAAATTTTTCAATCTTGTCATTGCCACTGTTAGTGTAGTTAGTCTGTATACTTTTGCAATATATATATTTTGAATGGTTTTGCTTGCAGGCAGATGGTCATGGTCCCGTTTGAAATAGTCCAGCATTCTTCAGATGAGACTGTATATTGTATCTATAAACTAAGGTCTCATGTGGAAACACACTCAGAACATCTTGCACATATGTTAAAACTTTGTTCTGCTTTTTAGAAGAGTAGGCCATTGTGTGCTGGTGAGAACAGATGACAAAATTGTCAAAACACATATATACAGGGGAACTCAAAGTAAAAAACAACAACGTATGAATGCTTATTCCATTATCCTGAAAAGAAAAGAATTTGTTTAAAAGTTATTTAAGAAAAAATCGAAAGCATTGCATTGTTTATGTTTTTGTCGAATATAAAAAATATCACATATAAGGTGCCTTACCACAGTTCACAAGTCTGTCTGTAAAAGGTGTTGTTGTAACATTTGCAAAAGAAAGCAAAGTAGAATCTCCCAATGTTACAGAACTAGTGCACAAAAATATATATTGTAAAACAAAGAGTAAACTTATCGTAATCTAATTTTCAGATGCTGAAGATGGCATGACTGGACATTGAAGAAGAGGAAGCATTAGTTTGGATAATATCCAAAAATCCTAGTCAGGAGAGGCTCCGAACATCAGCATGTCTCGCGGGGAGTCTCGCATCAGTCAGTGAGTCAGTACTCGGCATCAACCGTGCTGAACCAGGACTTTGCCGAAGTCTCTACTCTGGAGCAGGATCTGTTCAACAAAGGAAACTCGGCCAAAGTCAAGGTCACCCGGTTCCAGGCCGGGCTTGACCCCATTAAACCGGGACAGGACGACGGCCTGACACAGAACAAGGAAAAGCCGGGTCATGGCGCTGACATGGCAGCCAGGCTACGAGAAAGGCTGTATGACCGCCCTGAAAACTCCGGGGTCCTCAGCTATGTTCGACAGCAGACTATGGGAAGAGGAAGACCTCACGTAAGTAGTGTTTTGACTATGGTGTATTGTGTCTGTCCTATTTCAGTATTTTTACTTGTTAAAGTGTGTCATGTTGGGGTGTGGAAGTGTTACGTGAGCTCTGCTATAGAACGTAGTGCGGTCATTCTGAAAATGAATGATGCCTTCTGGAATTGGTTATATGATGCAGTATTGTTCATGCACTCTCACGCATGCATGCATGCATGCACAAACACGCACATGTGCATGCATGCTCCATGCGCATGCACATGCATGCACGCACGCATGCATGCACGCACGCATGCATGCACGCACGCAGGCACGCACACACACACACACACACACACACACACACACACAACACCACACCACACGACACAACACACACATCACACACACACACACATACATACACACACACACACCCTCCCCCCCAAAAAAAAAAAAACCCCAAAAAAAACGAAAACAAAAAAGAAAACAAAAACAAAACAGCATTCAAAAAAGAAAAGAAAAGGTGTTACTAAACAGAATTGTGGTGGTGTTTTTTTTTCAATAAAGAAATCTTCACAATTTTTGTGTTTTTTTTTCTTAACCTCAAGTTTTGTTGTTTGGCCAGAAACTTACCCCCCTTGAACGGCCCTCGTCAGCAAAACAGAATCAGCCGCAGGGCGAGTCTTTCCCCACCGTGCTCTACAAGAAGGACTACACACAGAGGCAACAGCAGCTGCAGGAGAAGCACAAACAGCCCTCTGGCCTGCAGAAAATGTCAGTATCATTATGTGTGGTTATTTTTGTGTTTATTTTATTTTATTTATTTTATTTTATTCTTTTATATCAAGGATAATGGGATGAGCACTCATGTGCTTTTTTTCCATCCAGTCCCCGTGTGTATGCAGTTGGGTAAATATTGTCATCTGTTCCCACCAGCACACAATGGCCTACTCTTACGAAAAGCGGAACAGGATTTAACTGTGCGCGAGATGTTCTGCGTGCGTTCGCACATGAAGCCTCGTTTATAGTCTCATCCGAAGGACTTTTGAGGAGAGTGGAGTCAGCACTAATGTCCACTCCACGAGAAAAATTTCCTGGAACGGGAATGGAACCCGGGTCATCAAATTTGTGTGTGTGTGTGTGTGTTGTGTGTGTGGTGTGTGTGTGTGTGTGTGTGTGTGTGCTTGTATGGGTAAGGAATTGCTGCACAGAGGAGTTTAATACAGCATGACTTTTAGTCTCTGGTCTTATTTTATTTATTTTTTTTGTTTGTTATTTATTTATTCTTTTATTTTGAGAGTAGTTGAATAAGCACTCATGTGCATTCCAGTCCCCGTGTATATGCAGTTTTGTAAATTTTTGTAAACTTTGTTTTCTGTGTTCAGGGAGTGAGAACACCATAAGTTATCTGATTGCTGGAAGGACCACAGAGTCAGCAGGAGACTTTTCTCTTTTATTATTCTTTGTTTTCACGGCAGTATCAGAAAACAAATCTGTTTTGCTAACTGATATTATATATACATGATATGGTGTTTCATTTTACAGCCTGAGCAAGCAGACGGCAAACATCAAGGCTGCTCAGAGGATGAGTCAGCAAGAGGAGGAGTGACTCCCACGACTTGACCGATGACATGAGCACCCTGACAGACCTGAGTATGGCCTGCTTTGACTTTTGTTCTGTTTTTTTTTTTTTTTCCTTTGTTCTTTTCTGGGACAGGATTGCTCAGTGGTCAGAGCGCTTGTTTTCCCCTAGCCAATGCTAAGCAGTGTCGAGCGTGGTTACCAATTGGATGGGGGGACCGTTTGTGCGCCTTGGCTTCAGTACAGTTCCCACAGTTCATCCAGCTGTAAATGGGTACCTGCCCTCTTTAGGGTCAGGGAAGGTAAACAGCGAGGGAGAGGAGACGGGTGCCGCCCTCAATGTGCTGGCCCCTGGAGAAGCTAAGGTCTCTGACACCTCGCTCCCCCATAACCACACAGGTTACGGGACTCCTACCCTTTTCTTCTGCATTGAACTTGTAATGCATGTATGCGTTTGTAAAGGTAAAGGTGTCCCATAACCTATGTGGTCATAGGGGAGCGAGGTCTTAAATGATTGGGAAAAAGGTCTCAAATGATGAAAAAAAAGGCTTCAAGTGATTGGAAAAAAGGTCTGAAGTGTTTGGGGAAAAAGATCTCAAATGATTCAATAAAAGATTGAAAAAAAAGGTCTCAAATGATTGGGAAAAAGGTCTGAAATGATTAATGAAAAGGTCTGAAATGATTGAAAGGTCTCAAATGATTGAATTAAAAGGTCTCATATGATTGAAAAGGTCTCAAATAATTTTTAAAGAGGTCTCAAGTGATTGAAGAAAAGGTCTGAAATATTGGAAAAAAGGTCTCAAACAAATGGAAAAAAAAATCTCAAAAGATTGCCTGTTTCTGCCTGCAGGTGAGACAGAGAAGCTGCAGGACATCGACATGGCGGAAGTGTTCAGCGACATTGGCAGTGGCAGTCCAGCCAAGGTTCTCCCCACCCTGGGCGCTGGAAAAATGCCGCTGGACTTTGTTCATGGAGACATCACGGATGAGGACAGCTTTGAGACCAGGGACAAGGACAGCTCCATGGAAGCCCCCTCTCTGCTCGCCAAGCCGGAACTGCCAAAGCCCGCCAAACTCCCGGACATTGTTCCGCTGGAGCGGCGACACTCCTCGGCCAGTCTTGACCACCGGCCCCAGTCTGCTGTGGGTCAGCCCCGTGCCATGCGGCCCAGCAGTGCCGTCATTGCCCGGCGACCTCCATCAGGGGTCAAGAGAGCGGCCTCTGGCAGGATGGACATGTCCAAGGTCTTGACCTACCTGAAGAAAAACAAATATGACGACAGCGGTAAGTTGATTTTTAATTAAAATTTTTTTTTTTTTTAAAGTGTACAGTTTTATGAGTGTGTTGTTAACCTGTACTGAGTAAAAACAGTACACAAAGTAATGGCCATTTATAGATCGCCGTATGTTCAGTTAACATGTTGGATTCCTGGAGAAAAGCCGTCTCTTTGAATCCCATAAGAGCCATGAGGTTTGGTTGGGTTTAAAAAAAAAAAAAAAAAAAAAAAAAAAATTTTGTCGGCTCCTACACAGTAGTGATTTTACTTTGGACCCAGTTGGATGACTGGTACCAGACGAATCAAACATTACCCATTTTACAGATGCAATTTTGAAAATATTATGCGTAATTTAGGTAACCAAAACCATTAAAAAAATAAAGTATAAAGCATACAAGTTTTGCTACAAACACAGCTGTCAGTTTCTCCCACGTTCAGCCCCTCTCAGCTGCTATCCAATCCATCCCATCCCAGCCCACCTGGGGCCAGCTGGTGCTGATTATAGCAGGAACTGACCGTGCTAGGATTAGCCAAATGGAAGAATGTGCTAAGTTTAGCACTCTTGACTGAGTGATGTTGGATTTGTGCATGCTGTGCAAAACCAGGGCTGTTACATGAACAGTCTCTTCACAGTCCTGTTTTAACCCTCTTGCATTCAAATTCTCTGAACAAAAATTGCCCCTAGATTTCACATTTCATCACGAATCAGGTCAGGCACACATGCTTGCTCGCCTTTTTCTCCTTCTAAGTATATACCAGCAGCTATAATTACTTCCAGACTTTCACTGCAGGCTCTGTGCCTCTGGCCTGATAAGGTTCGGCATGTGGTAGGATTGGTGGAGGTCACTGTGTGATGGAAAACTACTGTGTGTAAATCTGGCAAATCCCGGGTCTGGGACTAAGAGGGTTAAAAGATACCCAATTCAATAGGTTTGTTGGTAAAACGTCTTTTGTTTGTAGATAGTTTGGAAAATGGAAGGATATCATAGCTGTGAACATTCTGCAGCATCTTTGTTTAAAAAGATGAGCCTTTTGTGTTGCCCAGTGCCTGACAACGACAGTGTCTACGACAACCTGATTGAAATGAGAGAGAGGCTGGGGTGGGTGACGGACATCCCCCGTCATGGGCCAGACTGCAAAAAGGACATGGAGAAACTCTCCGACAAACCCCTGACCGAAAAGGTAAACTCTCCGGGTGGCAGGTGAAAGGGAGGAAATGAGGAAGTAACTCTCTTTTAAAAGTTTGTCGGAGGCAGTTCAGTTTAATAAAAGTGAGGGCTTCTGTAGTAGTATCTGTTGTGGTAATTTGAACTGTGGGGTTTTGGGGGATTTGGTTTTGTTTGTTCATGGTTAGTTTTGCAGAACAGAGAAGGAGAATAATGACAAAATATGATGGAACAGACAAAATATGATGGAACAGACAAAATATGATGAACAGAACACATGCATGTTGTATGTATGACAAAATTGACAAAACTGTATACACACCGAGGACTGGATGTAAAAAAAGCACATGAGTGCTTATTCCATTATCTTCAACATTAAAGATCAAATAAAAATATATGATAATAAAAAAAATATGTCCAACAGGAAGCCCTGAAAGCCAAAGAGGATGACGGTCAGTTTCTCTACTGCTTGCCCCGCAATCGTAACCATCCAAGGGCGCGCTACAACCCCTACGACCTTCAGGTGGTGTCAGCCAACACCGCACGTGCTCATTCTGTCTACTGGACTGTCAGCGCTTCTTACATCACCATGGTAAGATATCGTTGTGTGTGTGTGTGTGTGTGTGTGTGTGTGTGTGTGGTGTGTGTGTGTGTTGTGTATGTGTGTGTGTATGTGTGTGTGTGTGTGTGTGTGTGCGTGTGTGCATGCGTGTGTTAGTGTTAGTGTGTGTGTGTGTTGTGCACGTGTGTGTGTGTGTGTGTGTGTGTGTGTGTGTGTGTGTGTGTGTGTGTGTGTGTTGTGTGTGTTTGTGCATGTTGTGCTGTGTGTGTGTGTGTGTGTGTCGTGCGTGCGTGTGTTAGTGTTAGTGTGTGAGTGTGTTTGTGCATGTGTGTGTGTGTGTGTGTGTGTGTGTGTGTGTGTGTGTGTGTGTGTGTGTGTGTGTGTGTGTGCGTGTGTTTACTGAGCTTTGAAAGAATTTCCTACCTCATGAATATTTGTATCCAAGATCCATGTTCACATTTTGTAATTTGTTCTGACAAAAATACTTTATCAAGACTTAGCAAATTCATAGTTAAGAGTAAAGTTGTTTGACATTAATGAAAAGGTTGACTATATTTCTATTTCTGTGAAATTCTGTGTTGTAAATGTATTTTGTTACTGCAAATTATAACTGTTACAGTTGATTTTGTTCACTAAAATCCTCCATGCCCCAAGGGGGTTCAAAGGAAATAGAAATCTTTAATCTTGAATGGTGGTGTGTGTGTGTGTGTGTGTGTGTGTTGTGTGTGTGTGTGTGTGTGTGTGTGTGTGTGTGTGTGTGTGTGTGTGGTGTGTGTGTGTGTGGTGTGTGTGTGTGTGTGCGCGTGTGTGTGTGTGTGTGCACATGCATGCATCATGCATGTGCATTTGTGTGTGTGTTTTTGTGTGTGTAAATTGGGGTGTGTGTACAACAACAATACTTTGATATCTTATTGAATAGAGAAATTCATGTGGATTATGAGCCATATGCCCGCACGCACACATGCACACACACACACACACACATGCACACACACACACCACACACACACACACACACACACACACACACACACACACACACACACACATATATATATATATCACAAGTATCATGTGTGTGTGACAGTGTGATGAAAGATCCCACCACGATGACCGACCAGCACAACACCACGCTGTGGTCACACACACACACACACACACACACACACACACACCACACACACACACACACACACACACACACACACACATACACACACACACACACACACACACACACACACACACACACACACACACCACACACACACACACATATTCGTGTCTAATATCACTTCGAGTGAACAGACGTTAAACTGAAGAAAGTACACACACACACACACAACACACACACACACACACACACACACACACACACACACACACACACACACATATATATATATATCACAAGTATCATGTGTGTGTGACAGTGTGATGAAAGATCCCACCACGATGACCAGACCAGCACAACACCAGCGCTGTGGTCACACACACACACACACACACACACACACACACACACACACACACACACACACACACACACACACACACAACACACACACACACACACACACACACACACAACACACACACACACACACACACACACACACACACACACACACACACACACACACACAACATATATATATATATATATAACAAATATCATGTATGTGTAACAGTGTGATGAAAGATCACACCACGATGACCAGACCAGCACAACACCAGCACTGTGGTCACACACACACACACACACACAACACCACACACACACACACACACACACACACACACACACACACACACACACACACAAACATATAATATAATAACAAATATCATGTGTGTGTAACAGTGTGATGAAAGATCACACCACGATGACCAGACCAGCACAACACCAGCACTGTGGTCACACACACACACACACACACACACACACACACACACACACACACACACACACACACACACACACACACACACACACACATATGCACCACACACACACACACACACACACCTACTCCCCCCTCCCCCACCCCCTCCCCCAGGCCCACACACATGTATATTATCATAAGTATCATGTGTGTGTGACAGTGTGATGAAAGATCCCACCACGATGACCAGACGAGCACAACACCAGCGCTGTGGTGGCTGTGGGAACGACGCCTCTTCTACATGGTCTTTGAGTTTCCTGTCTTCGTCAAGTTCAGGTCAGTGGCTCGCTGCTTTGGCGCTTGTAATGCACCACAGAGTATCGGTCTGTGTTGTATGGAAATGGGATGTGGTTATTGTGTGTGTCAGTGTGTGTGTGTGGTGTGGGGGGTGGTGGGTGGTGTGTGTGTGTGTGTGTGTGTGTGTGTGTGTGTGTGTGTGTGTGTGTGTGTTGTGTGTGGTGTGTGTGTGTGTGTGTGTGTGTGTGTGTGTGTGTGTGTGTGTGTGTGTGTGTGTGTGTGTGTGTGTGTGTGTGTGTGTGTGTGTGTGTGTGTGTGTGTGTGTGTGTGTGTTGTGTGTTGTGTGTGTGTGTGTTGTGTGTGTGTGTGTGTGTGTTGTGTGTTGTGTGTGTGTGTTGTTGTGTGTGTTTGTTGGTGTGTTGTGTGTGTGTTTTGTTGTGTGTGTGTGTGTGTGTGTGTGTGTTGTTGTGTGTGAGACAGAGGCAGACAGAGAGAGAAATGCAGTGTAAAAAAAAAAATCTTGTTTTTGTTCTGTAACTTGGTTATGGATTTGTTTGTACCCCAGGTCTCTGTCCTCTCACTGAGTCACATAAATTTACAAGGGTTGGAGAACTTTCTCTCAAAAAAAAAAGGAAAAAAAAAAAAAGCAGGTGGGAAGTTTTATGTGATGCTGTAATGTTTTTCAATGTTGGAAAATGAATTTGTTTTGTGGTGTAAACAGAAAAAACAACGGCCCCAAAACTCAACAATCTTAGGTCACAAAAGATGTTGCTTCTTCATCTTCGTCGGACGTTCAGACAGCAACTGTTGTTGGTCATCATATGAACAAAAAATCTGTTGTGCTGTCATTAAGCGCCTAACAAGTCAGGCCCAGTGCCTCTGACTTTGATGTGTCAGTGAGATGTCGCTTTTACAAAGAAGACAGTGACACAGCATGCATATGTGCTAGAAGAACACTTTTTTTTACCCCCCTAAGAAAATAGGGTGAGCTGCATCTCCACTGCTTCTGATCACAGGGACTATGTATGGTGCTGTGGAAAAATGCTCACCAAAAATGTGCATAGATCTCTACGTAGTTTTCCTTGACTATCTGGATTTTCTAAACATTTATAAATTTTAATATTAACTACAAATACTTGATCAGCAAAACAAAATATTGATTAAAAAAAAACCCTAACACCCATTCTGTGTGTGTGTGTGTGTGTGTGTGTGTGTGTGTGTGTGTGTGTGTGTGTGTGTGTGTGTGTGTGTGTTGTGACAGGCTGTGGAAGGCATTTCAGCTGTGGAGCTATCAGATCAGACACCAGAAGAACTCCAGCAACAAGTCAGTATCACTACTTGTTTTTATTGTTTGTTTGTGATGTTTGTTTGTGATACTTTTTCTTTTGGTTTGTTTTCTGTTGTTTTTTGAAACCGTTTTTAATTGGTTATTTAACATAAAGGTGTCGTGGTACTTCAGTGGTCAGAGCACTCACTTTCCCCCAGCCAATGTCAAGCAGCATTAAGCATGGTTACCAAGTGGATGGGTGACCATTTGCATGCCTTACCTTCAACACACTGTCCCTTGGTTCACCGAGTTGTAAATGGGTACCTGCCCTCTTTAGGGTCAGGGAAGTTATATAAAGCAGCGAGGGAGAGGAGATGGGTGCCAGCCTCAATATGCTGGGCCCTAGAGAAGCTGAGGTCTCTGATGCCTCGCTCCCCTATGACCACATAGTTTATGGGACACCTTTATTATTTTTTTTATATATCTGTGCATCTTATTTATTTATTTATTTATTCTTTTATATTTATTTATTCTTTTATATCGAGGATAATGGAATAAGCTCTCATGTGCTTTCTTTTTTTTTTTACATCCAGTCCCCGTGTATGCAGTATCATAAATCATGTCATCCATTCCCCGACCGCCACACAATAAATAGCCTACTCTCATGAAAAGTGGAACAGGATTGCACAGTTTTTACACCCAACATAACATTTTGTACGTATCGTTCCCAATTTCAGGGCCGTGCTGTACAAAACACTGTTTGTGGCCAACGAAGTCCTGCAGGGGGCGCTGATCCACATCCAGAGCATGTGCGAGGCCGCCAAAGGGGCCAGCTCGGACGGAAGCTGCATCTCCCTGGTCAACCTGGACTCCACAAAGACCTTGACCCTGGGCGAGTTCCAGGGGAACCAGGAGCAGCAGTGCCAGAAGGCCTTCGAGCAGTTGACGGCGCTGAGGGAGAAGATCATCGAGATTGTCTGGGAGTCCTGTGCGGTGAGTGGGTCTGGTGTCTTGTGGTGTCGTGGTGATGTGTGTGTAGAATGGTGGTTGATGTGTGTGTAGAGTGGTGATGATGTGTGTGTAGAGTGGTGGTTGATGTGTGTGTAGAGTGGTGATGATGTGTGTAGAGTGGTGGTTGATGTGTGTGTAGAGTGGTGATGATGTGTGTAGAGTGGTGGTGATGTGTGTGTAGAGTGGTGGTGATGTGTGTGTAGAGTGGTGGTGATGATGTGTGTAGAGTGGTGGTTGATGTGTGTGTAGAGTGGTGGTGATGTGTGTGTAGAGTGGTGGTTGATGTGTGTGTAGAGTGGTGGTTGATGTGTGTGTAGAGTGGTGGTGATGTGTGTGTAGAGTGGTGGTGATGCTTCAGGTGTCTTGTTGTGGTGATGTGTATTGTGGTGATGCTTCAGGTGTCTTGTTGTGGTGATGTGTAGAGTGGTGATACTTCAGATGTCTTGTCATGGGGATGTGTATTGTCGTGGTGATACTTCAGATGTCTTGTCATTGTAAAATGTATAGTAGTGGCAAACATCTTGCGCGCAAGTTAAATCCTGTTCTGCTAAAACTACGTAGGCAATGTTTGTGCAAATGCACACAGTGTAGTGGGAAAGAGGGGTTCTGTCCCTTTAGGTGGGGATAGTGTTAAAACAATACTGTAGAAGAGACACAAATCACTGTCCTTTGCTGTAAGATATCTCTTTTTTGTGATTTCAGAGATATGAAGTAGTTTGTACAGATTTTCTACTGGCACAAAAGGGACCCTAAGACCCAGGATTGATGTTTCGTTTTGTCTTCTCCATACCTGTGCCTGCACACCTGACAGCTACTTTTGCTGTCAGCAAAATCTTATGAACTTTTTCTTCTTTTTTTATCATGTGCTGTTTTGTCAAAAATTCCAACTTTGCAGGCGGCCTAACAGTCTTGATGGACCTGTGCAGCTTTTCATGCTTTCTGCGGACTAACCAGTGTTGTGTGTGTTGTGTATCTCGATGTGTTGCGTATCTTGATGTGTTGTGTGTCTCGATGTTGTGTATCTCGATGTGTTGTGTAAGTGTTGTGTATCTCTGTGTGTTGTGTAAGTGTTGTGTATCTCAATGTGTTGTGTAAGTGTTGTGTATCTCGATGTGTTGTGTAAGTGTTGTGTATCTCGATGTAATGTGTATCTCAATGTGTTGTGTAAGTGTTGTGTATCTCAATGTGTTGTGTAAGTGTTGTGTATCTCGATGTGTTGTGTAAGTGTTGTGTATCTCGATGTAATGTGTGTTGTGTAAGTGTTGTGTATCTTGATGTGTTGTGTAAGTGTTGCGTATCTTGATGTGTTGTGTAAGTGTTGCGTATCTTGATGTGTTGTGTATCTCGATGTTGCATATCTCGATGTGTTGTGTGTTGTGTATCTCGATGTTGCGTATCTCGATGTGTTGTGTATCTTGATGTTGTGTATCTCAATGTGTTGTGTAAGTGTTGCGTTTCTTGATGCAGACTGTTGCGGAGATGGAGGGGATAACTCAAGGCATACGAGAAGATGGCAGCACGCGCAAAGTGACCATCCAGCCTCCAGCACCCAGCAGCGCCATTGTACAGAGAGGACAGATGCAGAAACAGACTCCTGCTGCTGCTGCCGCCGCTGCCGCCAAAAAGAAGAAAGAAGAAAAGCAGTGTGAGTATTGCAGCACTGTTTATGATTGAGCCATGTGTGACACTCCACTTCATCAGGAGTTGGATTGCACCAGAGGTCACTTTTTAGTTATTGACATTTTATAAGTCTGCAATCAAATGGCTATACAGTACAAAAAACAAATTGAAAATCTGACAATTCTATCAAAAGTTATTACGAGTTGAAATGATAGACTGCAGGAAATGACGAAATGAGAAATTGACAAGTTAAGAATCGTAATAGGTGGCCAGAATGAGGGCTTTGGCATTTTTAAAGCACGTTTAAAGGCAAAAGGAAACAAAATTATGCCTTGATATTTCACAACAAGGTAGAATAATGGCTATAGGTTTTTAATCAATCAAAATCTTAAAATTGACAACTTGACCCCCGCCTGCCTTTCATGGCTGCTGGCAAAAAAGTGGGTCAGGTGCTAAGCAGCGAACCTGGGTCTTAAATTGCAAGCGCAATTTTCTGACCACTAGGCTATCCCGTCCCCTATAGTTCAAGTTAAAGTCTGTCCCGAGCCTAAGGCTCATCAGGCCGGTGCTTATCCCGGTTTCTGTGGCGTTAAGCGACTGAGAGTCATAGACTCCCCCCTGGATAGGACGCCAGTCTATCGCAGGGTTAACCCCCAACACAAGGTTGGTACCCCTTTCGCACCTGGGTGGGGTGAGAAAATAGCCGTAAAGTGCCTTTTCCAAGGGCTCAACGCCATAGCCGAAAGCTGGGATTGAACCCGCAACCTTTAGATTACAAGTCCAACGCCCTAACCACTAGGCTACAGCGGCGGCCTTCCCGTCCTCCATCCCAACTGGTAACCACTCTCGATGCTACTTAACGTTGGCTTGGGGAAAGCGAATGCTCTGACCACTGAGCTATCCTGTCCCCTCACAGACGGCCCATAAATAATGGTTAGGGGAGGGGGAGGGGGGGGGGAGAAATGACAAGAAATACAAAAACTTGTCAGGCACTCAAGGGCAGCGCATGCATGTTTTTCTGTAATGATAGACAAAAGTAGGTCCAATCTGAGCATTCAACGACGAAGAAGAAAAATAGCAGTGTAATGGGTGATGTTAAGCCAGTGTGTGACATTCAGTTTTTGGGGGAGGAAAGGGAATTACTTTGATCCTGAGCTAAAAACAAACAAGCAAACAAAGAATGCACGACTCTACTGATGATGCATGTGTTTGTTTCGTGGATTGCAGCGGGCAAACCCTTGTATGCAGAGATCGCAGAATGGCGGAAGATCCTGGCTCGCCTAGCATGCTTCCTGCGCTCGGTGGACTACTCCCTGCAGGAGCTGATGCGCCACCTGGTGTTCTCCTCGGTGCAGCTCCTGCTGGATCACCTTATCAACAGCTACCACGCCCACGAGGACGATGACGAGGCCAGGCACGCCGATGTGAGGCTGTTGGCTTGTTGTTTAGTGTGGTGTAGTGTAGTGGGGTCTTTTTTTTTTTTTTTTTCCCCTGTTTTGTAGCTTTGTACTTAAAGTCAGCTCTGTTTGCACATTCACCATAGATTTCCATGGTAGCACTCTCTCCACTTTAAAAAAAAAAGGCCCGTCCATCCGCCAATGCCATCTCTTCCTTGGTCTGCCTCTCTCTCGTCCTCTCTGAACAGTGCCCTGCAGCACCGTTCTTGCAAGTCCTTTTGATCGTGTGACATGCCCGTACCATTTAAGTTTACGCTTTTTTACGATTGATAAAAGCCCCCGCTGTAGTCTTGTGGTTAGGGCGTTGGACTCGTAATCTAAAGGTTGCGGGTTCAATCCCAGCTTTCGGCTATGGCGTTGTGCCCTTGGAAAAGGCACTTTACGGCTATTTTCTCACCCCACCCAGGTGTAAAAGGGGTACCAACCTTGTGTTGGGGGTTAACCCTGCGATAGACTGGCGTCCTATCCAGGGGGGGAGTCTCTGACTCTCAGTCGCTTAACGCCACAGAAACCGGGATAAGCACCAGCCTGATGAGCCTTAGGCTCGGGACAGACTTAACTTAACTTTAACTACGATTGATAAAAGGTTTCCGTAAGGACCAATGGTTTGGTGGATTCTGTTTTGGAATGCTTTCTCACATTGTCCAAACCACTCAGCTAGCTCCCCTTGTGCGGGTGGTGGTGGTTGTGGTGATGGTGGGCTTTTTTGGTGGGTTTTTTTTTGTGACAAATAAATACACTTCTATTTAATAGTTGGTGACAAAACCCCCCCACTTCTATTCAATAATTGTTGACAGAAAAACACACTTCTATTCAATAACTGGTGACAAAAAAAGTGTAGTGTAGTGTAGCATATCGTAGTGTAGTGTAGTGTATTGATCTACTACTTGGGCTGTAGGCTGATGTAAAACTGTAGGCTGATGTAAATTTTGTAAGATTTTTGTTGATGTAAGATTTGCGTGGCAAGCAGTTGACAAAAACTCAAGATATGATTCCATTCAAGGCAAGAGCATATCAGTGAAGGCAAACATGAAGTATGTCAGCTGTCTTGTGAGGGTGTCTATACCAGGTATTGGCAGCTGTAAATAATACCTCTACGATCCAAAAAGGTAAAAGGTAAAGGTGTCCCATAACCTAGGCGGTCGTAGGGGAGCGAGGCATCAGAGACCTCAGCTTCACTAGGGGCCAGCATTTTGAGGGTGGTGCCCATCTCTTCTCCCTGGCTGCCTTGCATTCCCTGAGCCTAAAGAGGGCAGGTACCCATTTACAGCTGGGTGAACTGGGGGACTGTACTGAAGCCAAGGCGTGCAAACGGTCACCCATCCAACTGGTAACCACGCTTGACACTGCTTAACTTGACTGGGGGAAAGCAAGCGCTCTGACCACTTAGCTATCCCGCCCTTAACACTTTCTACCCCGGGTACGGATTAATCCGTACCACGCGATCATCTCCCTGGACGGGGTACGGATTAATCCGTACCACAGCAGGTACTTTCACTTTCGCCCTCCCATTCTGTTCTATTCTCACATGGTCGGTTTAGCTTGTTGGCTTTAGCTGCCACGTTGGTCACACATCGTTCACAGCTAATTTGCATATAAATTGAGCTGTTTTTGTTGTGTTTATTGTTGTTTTACGTGTCATATGCTTGTAGTATGGCTTTGGTACATCATACTTTCACTGCTGACGAAGTAACAGAAGTTTTAAACGAGTTATTACGTTGCCGATAAAGATCGTGTTTTTGGATAGAGATCGTGAGAGCTTTGAGTCTCGTGATACTCACTGTGTGCCGCTAGGAGCGAGATAGGCCAGCTAAAAGGGGTGGGAAGTGGGGGGGGGGGGGGGGGGGGGGGGGGGGGTGGACTGGGGGAGGGCGTGGCCTTGGTACTGTGAGTACCCCTACGATAAACACCAACTGTTTACATGAAAATGAACTACAAGCCACCTGGTGAAGTGCAAACATTCTGTACATATGAATAAAGTAGTGTAGAAAAGTTCAGGAACTTTCTTGGGCTAGGCTTCTCCTAAAACCAGCCTGGTTTTCCACAATGCTATGCCTGTCTTCCAACCACAAGTACAGTCGTGTGTTGTATAGTACCTATGTTTGTCCCTGTTTATTTGAGATTCTTGTATAGTTTTGTTGTTGTTGTGTTGTATTTGTTGCATACATTGTGTAAAAATTGTAAGCCCATCAGTGGGATCACCACTTAAATCAGAGCAATTAGTAATTTGACACCATAATTAACATACTCTTTTTATGCAATATAAATTTTATGCACGCATATAATGGGCAGTCATTTACCCACACAGCCATAGTTTCATAAGAATGGGCTTCAAACAAAAAGATATGAGGATTTTACTAATGATGACCCAGTGCACACTGCACTCAGCTGCTGCAGGGCTGGTCACAGAATGCAGTGCAGCTGCACCCTTGGGGTACAAGTGTTAAAAAAAAAATTAAATAAGGAATGGGATCACTGACATCTCCTGAAGTCGGAGTATGGCTGCCTATACGGCGAAGTACTTGTAAACAGTCATACACGCAAGCTTCTCATTCAGTGTGCAGTTTCAATCTCACAGTGATTCCCCAGGTGGATGAGAGAGTCAGCCTACAGATTTACATAGATCAATGAACAGACTGAGTGCAAGATTCTGTGAAGTTATGCCATGCTTTATGCCCTGTTATTATTCATGAGTGCGTTAGAAGAAGATGCTGTCTGCTTTTACCCCGTACCTTTGAATGACAGGAAAAGCCTGTGTCATTTGGAGATGAAGCCAATTCAGTAGTGGTGAGTTTCCAATACTGGAGTGAGTCCTAGACTTCACTTACGCCAGAACTGCTGCTGCTTCTCCCTTTATTGCATTTCATTACTGGCTTTTGCTCTGCGTCGTTTTCTTTTTTATCTGTTAGCATACTCTTTAAGTTATTAACCAACATAAAATCATTAATTAACAAACATTTCTTGGGCAATACTGATGTTTAGGGGTTTTGTGAGATTGTCTTCCTTTTTTTTATAGTTGAGTAATGTTTCTTTAGTGTATTGTAATTACAGGTTATTAGTGTTTCGTTCTTTCGTTATTATTATTTTTTTAAAACTGTTACTTGGATAGAGCTCCGAGGTTCACCTATACTGAGATTTTTTGTGTTTGTGATTAATTTTTGCCCACCATGAAGGTAGCGGCATTCCAACCTTGGGAATGTATGCTGGGTATGTTCGTGTTTCCATAATCCATTGAACACTGAAATGGATAACGGGATATTAAATGTGCATATTTGATCTTCTGCATTTGTATTTACATGAAGGAAATTAAAGCACTGGCAGGTCTGCACTTGAAGTTGACTGGGGAAACTGTAAATATCCACCACCCTTAATTCACCAGACAACACTGAGATTCAAACCCATAATTTCACGGACTGATGGGATTGATGTCGAACGGTCTCAACCACCTGGATATAGCGTCCGTCACTCATGTTTCTAAATGTCACAGGGTTTTCATCTCTGAACCTGTGGCTGTGACTGTTTAATTGTTTAGTCTCTCTTACCTCCCCTGGACATTGGCACAGATGTCAGCGTATGGCATAAAGGAAAAAGAAAAAAAAAGAAAGTACTGGATCTTCATCACCGCATATCATGTTCAGGAATCCTGTTGACTTTTCTCCAAAAGTGCTGAGAGAAAAGAAATAGTGTGCTGGATTGGTTAGTGCAAAAATATACTCTCCAGCTCAGCTTCGCTTTCCCTTGTTCCTATATATACAATAAAGCAAGCACAAGGAAATGTGACCATGTAAAGTGTACAGTCTTATCCCCAAAGTTTGCCAGAAAATTTCACAGGTATGCTTGTTTTCCTCTTTCCCCTATCCATGTCTTTTCTTATTGCTATCACTTTGCAGAACCATTCTTCTTCTTTAAAACATTTTTTTTTGTGCTGGTCAAAGTACGTCTGCTGTGACTGCATTTGCTACAGATAAGTGGAGGGGGGACAGGATAGCTCAGTGGTCAGAGCGCTTGCTTTCCCCCAGCGAATGTTAAGCAGCGTCAAGCATGGTTACCAGTTGGATGGGTGATTTTTTGCATGCCTTGGCTTCAGTACAGTTCCCCCAGTTCACCCAGCTGTAAATGGGTACCTGCCCTCTTTAGGGTCAGGGAAGGTAAAGCAACGAGGGAGAGGAGATGGGTGCCACCCTCAACATGCTGTCCCCTAGAGAAGCTGAGGTCTCTGATGCCTCACTCCCCTACGACCACATAGGTTATGGGACACCTTTACCCTTACCTTACCTAAGAAGAGGAAGTAAAATAAAGGAAGACCTGTAACAAAATTCCCAGGACAAAAAGAGAAATAGAGGACAAGTCAAGTGCTTGTTGACTTGACATTTAAAAGCTAGTTTTGTATTGACAAGTCGAGAGAATAAAATGAGAGATGAAAAACCCCCCAAACAAACAAGGAAGAGAATGAATATGAGAGACAAGTCCTTTTCGTCTGTATTTGTGTTTTGGTCAGTGAAAAAGACATGAAGTGTCATCTTTTTCCTGCTCCTCCCCCCCCCCCCCCTGAACATACACAAATAAATAAGACAAGAACAATGAAAAACACTGAAAAGGTGGTTTGTGATCTGCATGTAATAACCCCCCCAAAAAAAAAAAAACACAAAAAAAACCAATAAAAACCCTCCCCCAAACTCCATCACAAAACAAAGCAAAAAAAACTGACCCTCACCCCACCCTAAACCAAGAACAATATAAAACCTACCCTTTCCTATTGATTATAAAAAAAATATCTTTCAATAATACCCTTTGTGAAAATTTGTCTTCATAAAGTTTTGTGTTTCTCATTGTTGAACATTTTTTTAAACACTGCTTTTGTCATCCATTATTTATTTTTTTTAAGGTTTGCTCTCTTAATCCTGGAGTTTGGTTTTATACATCTTGGATTTGTCTTCCGGTTTTTTTGTTGTTTTTTTTTACATTTCTTTCTTCATCCAGGATGTTTTCTTCGGCTTTCTTCTTACAACAATTTTTGGATCACTTTTTTTTCCCTTTTTTTTCTTTCTTGTTTTCTTAAATTGTCTTCATCTTTTCACCATAGACCGTGCCTTTCTTCCGAATTGTTTGAAATTGCTCTCTTTTTTTTCTAATACATTTTTTTTATATTGCTCTTACTTTCCAGTGTGTGTTTTGAATGACTTTTCTTTTTCCAGCATTTTGTGAACTTCCTTCTCCTTTTGAATTCTTTCATCCACCCAACACTTAAAAAAAAAAAAAAAACCCATTGTTTTCTTCCTCCACTGTCTTTTGTTACAGCTTTCTACTTTCAAAATTTTATTATTCTTCAGCTGTTCTTAACACATGCAGAACATCTTGCACACTCATTAAATCCTGTTCCCATTTTCGTAAGAGTAGGCCATTTGTGTGCTGGTGGGAACAGATTACAAAATTTACAAAACTGCATATACACAGAGACTTTCAAAACATGTTGAGTTTGTTTTTGTAACACTTTTTGAGCTTTTTTTTTTCACCCATCATCTATCAAACCATTTTCTTCTTTTTTGTGCATACTGAACTGTTTTTTTAAATGAATCCTACGTTTTTTTGTGCTGCTGTTTCTTTTCGGCTCTTCGCTTGGTTATGCCAGTTATTTATTTATTTTTATCATGTTTAATTTTTATTGGTGTGCTATTCAGAGTGCAGTTTTTGCAAGACTTTGTTGCAAATATTTATATTGCCATGAGTTATTATTCAACTAATATGAAGCTTTGATATCTAAGACAATAAATTTTTTCATATGTTTGAAGTTATTTTAGTTTGTTTCTAGGCTGCAGCGTTGCATGCGCGTGCATGTGCACACACACACTCACACATGCACACACATATGCATGCATGCATGTTCACACACACACACACACACACACACACACACACACACACACACACACACACACACACACACACACACACACACACACACACACACTCTCTCTCTCTCTCTCTCTCTCTCACACACACACAAACACACCAAATAATATAGTAAGCATTTTTTCTTTATAAAAGCTTTAAAAAATATATTTCTTTTCTTCTTTTTCATTTTTTGCCAAGATTATTTTCTCCCATGACCAGCAGAAGATGATACCAGTGCCAAGGCTGTTGTTCTCTACCACTTGTGGTAGACTGTTATGTTCCTTTATGCTTTTAAAAAAGATAGATTATAGGAGCATAGCAGTGTGTGTGTCAAATGAATTATTATGCAACAGAAGGGCCTTCTATTGTATGGGCAGTGGGGTGAACTGAAGGTCCCATTTAATTATTTCAGAGGACCCTTGGGCTCCTTAGAACCAACACTATGATTTTGTTCCCAAACACTTCAAACAAAAGAACCGGGACAAATGTAAAATAGTTGTGTACATCTGAAGCATTTATTGATGTAACATCTTTTTTTTCAGTTCACCAGTGTATAGCTCAAACATTTATGATTACAACATTTTTTTCAAAGCTACATGTGTACATCTCAAACATTTATGGTCATCATAACATCCTTTTTTTTTTTCAATGCATTTGCACACATCTTAAACATTTATTACTATAACATCTTAATTTTTGTTTTCAGTGAGAAAAACTACCAGTACAAAATTGACAGATATGAAGACAAAAATTCTCTGACACTTAATCAACTGCAAATATTTGAGCCAAAAAATTGCAAGATACAAAATTCTTGCCACATACACACACACACACACACACACACACACCACACCACACCACAACACAACACAACACAACACAACACAACACAACACAACACAACACAACACAACACAACACAACACACACACACACACACACACATACACACACATACACACACACACACACACACACACACACACACACACACACACACACACACACACACACACACACACACACACACACCCCCTACACACATTTCTGTATCAGATGTCAAGCCAATAATATCCAGCCCAAAGTGTCCACTGTCTTTAGTTTTGCAGAACACATGTCACAGAGAACGATGTTGATATTGACTGTGTGCAGGGCAGTCAGAGTGATCCCAACAGTTCTCGAGCCAGCAGCTCCAGGATTCGAAGGTAAAACAGTTCTTGTGCAAGAAGTGTCATGCACACAGAGAAAAGCACATGCACATATTCACCGTGCATGCGTGCACCTGCACACTCACACTTGCACACATGCATGCATGCATGCACGCACACACGCACTCACACACACACACACACACACACACACACACACTCTACTAATATCACTGAGTGTGAACAGACGTTAAATTGAAGACACACACCCTCACTCACTCACTCACTCACTCACTCACTCACTCACTCACTCACTCACTCACTCACTCACTCACTCACCTCACCCACCTCACTCACACACACACACACACACACACACACACACACACACACACACACACACACACACACACACACACACACAGACACACACAGAGTTTAAATAGGGCCATCATTTTGGGGGGTGTAAATCTATTAAAAAAAAAAAAAAATCAATGATATTGTATATAAATAGTTTCGGTGAAGAAAAGTTCGTTGAACAGTTGTAACAAATATCAATCTTGCACAGATGCACTGGGCTAAAAATAGTCGCTGAACTTTTTGCAAAACAGAAGACGTTTAGTCAGTTGTTTTATTAACGCAGTGTAATGACCCATTTCTAGAACAAGTTACAAAAAGATCAGTAATGCATCAAATCTCATATTGACCAAAACCCTTAATTTGTCTAAGATTGTCATTACCAAAAAACCCCCACAGACATAGTAATAGACTATGTAATCCTTTACTCAAAATGTTTATGTCTAAGTGTAATTGTGAACAAACTTACCTGTATTTGCAGTTTCAGAATGTACTTGAAATTGTGTTGTTATGAAGGTGATAATGCACAAGTCAGTGTATGTATGTATTGGTGATAATGCACACTCAATAATAAGCTTTTTTATATTTTTTTAGTCTACATCAAAAAGAATTGAGTATCCCCCCCCCCCCCCCCCCCAAAAAAAAAATGCATTCATATACGAATCTATCCATACTGAGACAAATGTATGTATTGGTGATAAAACAAAGTCACTAATCAGCCTTTTTTGGGGGGGTTCTGTGTTGAGAAGAAAAAAAATGGAATAAAAACAAGGGCATTCATCCTGTTGATCTATCCTTACGGAAGAGACAACAAAGAGCTTTCTACTTTCTAAATGTTCTTCTTCTTCAGCTGTTCTTAACTCACGCAGAACATCTTGCGCACATGTTAAATCCTGTTCCGCTTTTCATAAGAGTAGGCCACTGTGTGCCGGTGGGAACAGATGACAAAATTGACAAAACTGCTTACACACAGGGACTGGATGTCAAAAAAAAAAAAAGCACACGAGTGCTTATTCCATCATCCTCGATATAAAAGAAGAAATAAAATAAAATAAATAAATCCTCGATATAAAAATGAATAAATAACTAAATCACCATCGGCCAATAATACACAACCCCCATAATCAAACCTCCTCTAATCCGCATTCATGCTTTCAGAGTCCGTCGCCCCGACACCGACGACCTCAGCTTCCTCTCCAGTGCCCCGGGCATGAAGCGAAAAAAAGAAATCACAGCCACGGGCTACATCATCCCGCACTACGACTTCGACAAGATCGAAGAGGTCGAAGGCCCTCCAGACGTCGACGAAATCCTGGAGGAGATTCGCATGCGGGATGTGGTGGAGGACGTGATCTCCCCGGTGTTCTTTGTGGACTTGGTTCTCAACGTGGTGACCCCTGCGAGGTCGGGGTCAAGCAAGTCCAAGGATGACCGCCGCGAGTCTGCGGGGAAGTTTGTGAACCCCGTTACAGGGTCGCCCAAGAAGGGGGTGACGTTTCAGGAGGTGTCTGAGACTGGTGAGTTGGAGTGAGGGAGGGAGAGGGAGAGGGTAGGGGGGGTGAGAGGGAGGGAGGGGGAGAGTGAGGGGGAGGGTGGGGGAGGGGGAGAGAGGAGGGGGGGAGGAGGGAGGGAGTGGGTGGGAGAGAGGAGAGGAGGGAGGGGTGGGAGAGAGAGAGGGAGGGGTGAGAGAGAGAGAGAGAGAGAGAGGAGAGAGAGAGAGAGAGAGGGCTGGTGTGCTGTGCACTGACTTTTGTTTGTGTGTGTGTTTGTGCATGTATGTGCTTGTCCACTTGTGTGTGTGAGTGAGTGAGTGAGTGTGTGTGTGTGTGTGTGTGTGTCTGTGTCTGTGTCTGTGTGTGTGTGTGGATTGATGTGTGTGTGTGTGGGGTGGGGGGGGGATGTGTGTGTGTGTGTGTGTGTGTGTGTGTGTGTGTGTGTGTGTGTGTGTACAAGCACCAGAAACAAAACCAGAGAGAGAGAGAGAGAGGAGAGAGAGAGAGAGAGAGGTTATCTACCAAGATAACTTTTCACTATCCCTAAATCATCACTCTTTGCAGAAACGGAGACAGAGACTGACTCAGAAGAGGAGGAGAGTTATTACGAAGACGGGATGCAGACCGTGTCCGAGGAAGATGAGGAGGATGAAGAGGATTCTACCGGTGGAGCCAGATCACGCTTTGCCTACCCTGACAGTCTGCCTCGAAGGTCTGAAGCTTTGCTTACTTTAGTTCTGTACAGTTTACCTTCACAGCGGTTTTCTCTCAGGGCTTGTGTGATACACATGTGGTGTGTGAAGGACGGGCTAGGTTCTAGTTAATCGTTTCTGAGAGAAAATCCACATCCTTGGGTAAACACTTACAAGTTCTCAACCTGTAATTCATCAGGTATTTTGTCCTGTAATTTGTTGATGTTCTTCATTGTCCTGTAATTTGTTGATGTTCTTCATTGTCCTGTAATTTGTTGATGGACTTCATTGTCCTGTAATTGGTTGATGGACTTCATTGTCCTGTAATTTGTTGATGTTCTTCATTGTCCTGTAATTTGTTGATGGGCTTCATTGTCCTGTAATTTGTTGATGTTCTTCATTGTCCTGTAATTAAGTAACAGACTTCATTGTCTTATAATTTGTTGATGTTCTTCATTGTCCTGTAATTTGTTGATGGACTTCATTGTCCTGTAATTTGTTGATGGACTTCATTGTCCTGTAATTTGTTGATGGGCTTCATTGTCCTGTAATTTGTTGATGGGCTTCATTGTCCTGTAATTTGTTGATGTTCTTCATTGTCCTGTAATTTGTTGATGTTCTTCATTGTCCTGTAATTTGTTGATGGACTTCATTGTCCTGTAATTTGTTGATGGGCTTCATTGTCCTGTAATTTGTTGATGGACTTCATTGTCCTGTAATTTGTTGATGGACTTCATTGTCCTGTAATTTGTTGATGGACTTCATTGTCCTGTAATTGGTTGATGGACTTCATTGTCCTGTAATTGGTTGATGGACTTCATTGTCCTGTAATTTATTGATGGACTTCATTGTCCTGTAATTTATTGATAGACTTCGTTGTCCTGTAATTTATTGATTTACCTTATTGTTCTGTAATTTATTGATGTCCTCTAATGTCCTGTAATTTATTAATAGACTTCGTTGTCCTGTAATCTATTGATGTCCTCTATTGTCCTGTAATTTATTAACATACTTCATTGTCCTGTAATCTATTGATGGGCTTCATTGTCCTGTAATATATTGCACTTTGATTTGAGTACTCCACAAGATTCAGCGCTATATAAATCCCACATATTTATTATTATTATTATTATTATTATTATTATTATTATTATTATTATTATTATTATTATGATGATGATGATGATGATGATGATGATAATGACGATGCCCTTTATTGTCCCGTAATTCGTTGATGTCCTTCTTTGTCCTGTAATTTGCTGATAAACTTTATTTCCCCTGTAATTCATGATTGCCTAGCTTTCTTCAGTTGAAATTTTTTCTCTTTAATGACATTGTTCCTTTTTAGCTTGCTTGTTGCTGCTCTAAATGGTTTTTTGTTTGTTTCCTGTTTTCTCACCACAGCAAGGAGAAGGGGGAGAAAGGACACCCTTCCAAATCGTTCATCAGCCTCTCCCCGTCTTCCCAGGAGTTCAACCATAGCGTTCATCACATGGTCGGCATCTTTGAAGACACTGTGTGTAAGTAGCTTTGTTAGTGGTGAAGACATTGTGTGTAAGTGGCTTTGTTAGTGGTGAAGTGTCTTTAACAAAAAATTTTTTTTTGTTCATTTACTTATACAGTAGCGACATTTCTGGGCAAAATTTCAAGTAAAGTTTTGACTGCATGGGTGATTGATCAGTGGACTAGCAGTTTTTAAAACATGGAAGGTGCAGGCAGGGTTGATTCTGACCAAAATTAGACTGACCCCTGTCCACTGAAATTGTCCAAGGTGGTCTGAATGCTAGTCTTTTGGATGACCAAATTATCCCCCAAAATGTTGTGTATGATATACATTTAGGTAAATTAAGCACTTGTGAAACGATCTATATCAGCAAAAAAGTTGTTCCTAATAAAGTTCTGTACAAAAAGTCACTTCTTATTTGAAAACAAGTGTACATAAGACACAATTAAAAAAAAAAAAAAACTAACGAAAATTGGTGTTGCTGCTCTTGAGGTGATGCACTCATGCAGAGACTGACTCAGATTTGACACAGAGAAGTCTGTTGTGACTGCAGGCTATATGCAGTACAGTACAGTATGTTATAATACAATACAGTACAATACAATGTTACAATACAATGCAATGCAGCACAACACAATGTTGCAATACAGTATGTCACAATACAATACAGTACAATGTTACAAAGCAATACAGTACAGTATGTTACAACACAATGCAATACAGACCAATCTGTTACAATACAGTGCTAGACAGTACAATACAATATGTTACAATACAGCTCAATGCAATACAGTACAATATGTTACAATGCAAGCAAGCCTGCACAGATGTGTGTGTGTGTGTGTGTGCAGGTATGCTTGCATGCACAGATGTGTGTTTGTGTGCACGTATGCTTGCAAGCACAGATGTGTGTTTGCGAGTATGTATGCTTGCAAGCACAGATTGTGTTGTGTGCATGTATGCTTGCCTACACAGATGTGTGTTGTGTGTACACATGCTTGCCTGCATCATGTTGTGATCTGTTCCCACAGCCAAGTTTGTGCCCATGCTGAGGGAGCCGCGTCTCTCGGTGTTCTACTCCCCTCCGAAGCACGACCTCCGCCTGAACTTTGACGAGGAGGAGGAGGCGGAGAGGAGGGGCATGCAGAAGCCCTGGCCTGACCTTGAACTTGTGCTCCACGATGACCCCGAGTACCAGCGGCTGTTGACCGGCATCCAGTCCTATGTGGACATGGAGATGGAGCTGCTGAAGCAGTACATGACGGTCAGTTGTTGACGGGATGGTCAGTTCTGTTGACATGACGGTCAGTTGTTGACGTGACGGTCAGTTCTGTTGACAGGATGGTCAGTTGTTGACAGGACGGTCTGTTGTTGACAGCTGAAGCAGTACACGACGGTCAGTTGTTGACATGATGGTCAGTTGTTGACTGGACGGTCGGTTGCTGTTGACATGATGGTCAGTTGTTGACGTGACAGTCAGTTGTTGACGTGACAGTCAGTTGTTGACGTGACGGTCAGTTGGACTGTTGAAGCAGTACATGACGGTCAGTTGTTGACATGACAGTCAGTTGTTGATGGGATGGTCAGTTCTGTTGACATGACGGTCAGTTGTTGACGTGACAGTCAGTTCTGTTGGCAGGATGGTCAGTTGTTGACAGGACGGTCTGTTGTTGACAGCTGAAGCAGTACACGACGGTCAGTTGTTGACATGATGGTCAGTTGTTGACTGGATGGTCGGTTGCTGTTGACATGATGGTCAGTTGTTGACATGACGTTCAGTTGTTGACGTGACGGTCAGTTGGACTGTTGAAGCAGCACATGACGGTCAGTTGTTGACATGGCAGTCAGTTGTTGACATGACAGGCAGTTGTTGACATGACGGCCAGTTGTTGACGTGACGGCCAGTTGTTGACATGACGGTCGGTTGTTGACATGACGGTCAGTTGTTGACTGCTGAAGCAGTAAATGACGGTCAGTTGTTGACATGACAGTCAGTTGTTGACATGACAGTCAGTTGTTGACGTGACGGTCAGTTGTTGACGTGACGGTCAGTTGTTGACGTGACGATCAGTTGTTGATGTTATGGTTAGTCGTTGAAATGACGGTCAGTCGTTAGTTAACTGCTGAAACAGTACATGACGTTCAGTTGTTGGCATAATGGTCAGTTATTTGCATGACGTCAGTTGTTGGTGTGATGGTCAGTTGTTGACATGACGGTCGGTTGTTGACATGAAGGTCAGTTGTTGACATGACAGTCAGTTGTTGACTGGTGAAACAGTACCCGACGGTCAGTTGTTGACGTGATGGCCAGTTGTTGACATGACGGTCGGTTGTTGACGTGATGGTCGGTTGTTGACGTGACGGTCAGTTGTTGATGTGATGGTCAGTTGTTGAAATGACGGTCAGTTGTTAGTTAACTGCTGAAACAGTACATGATGGTCAGTTGTTGACTGCTGAAACAGTACATGACGGTCAGTTGTTGGCATAATGGTCAGTTGTTGGCATAATGGTCAGTTGTTGACATGACAGTCGGTTGTTGACATGACGGTCAGTTGTAAGTTAACTGCTGAAACAATACATGACAGTCATTTGTTGACTAGTTGAAACAGTGCATGACAGTTATTGACCGCTGTTCATTCAGTATGATTTATTGCGTCTGATGTTGATTCAATATGGTTTGTTTTGCACAGAACTACCAGCAGTTGTGTCTGATGTTGATTCAGTATGATTTGTTATGCACAGAACTACCAGCAGTTGTGTCTGATGTTGATTCAATATGGTTTGTTATGCACAGAACTACCAGCAGTTGTGTCTGATGTTGATTCAATATGGTTTGTTATGCACAGAACTACCAGCAGTTGTGTCTGATGTTGATTCAATATGGTTTGTTATGCACAGAACTACCAGCAGTTGTGTCTGATGTTGATTCAATATGGTTTGTTATGCACAGAACTACCAGCAGTTGTGTCAGATGTTGATTCAATATGGTTTGTAATGCACAGAACTACCAGCAGTTGTGTCAGATGTTGATTCAATATGGTTTGTTATGCACAGAACTACCAGCAGTTGTGCCTGATGTTGATTCAATATGATTTGTTATGCACAGAACTACCAGCAGTTGTGTCTGATGTTGATTCACTATGATTTGCTATGTACAGAACTACCAGAAGTTGTGTCTGATGTTGATTCAATATCAGTTAACATCAACGTCAGTGTTAGAAGGAAATGTGTGGTATTTTTTGTGTACAGTATGATGTTGATTGAATATGGTTTGTTATGTCCAGAACTACCAGCAGTTGTTTCTGATTTTGCCTCTGATGTTGATTCAGTATGATTTATTGCGTCTGATGTTGATTCACTATGGTTTGTTATGCACAGAACTACCAGCAGTTGTGTCTGATGTTGATTGAATATGGTTTGTTATGCACAGAACTACCAGCAGTTGTGTCTGATGTTGATTGAATATGGTTTGTTATGCACAGAACTACCAGCAGTTGTGTCTGATGTTGATTCAATATCAATTAACATCAACGTCAGTGTTGGAAGGAAATGTGTGGTATTTTTTGTGTACAGTATGATGTTGATTGAATATGGTTTGTTATGTCCAGAACTACCAGCAGTTGTTTCTGATTTTGCCTCTGATGTTGATTCAGTATGATTTATTGCGTCTGATGTTGATTCACTATGATTTGTTATGCACAGAACTACCAGCAGTTCTGCCTGATGTTGATTCAATATGGTTTGTTATGCACAGAACTACCAGCAGTTCTGCCTGATGTTGATTCAATATGGTTTGTTATGCACAGAACTACCAGCAGTTCTGCCTGATGGTGGACCAAAGCCGACAGATGAAGGTGGAGGAGTCGATGGCCAAACGACCCTGGTCCACTGATGACTTCAACCAGGTTCTGGCCACACACACCGAAATGGTCAGTGTTAGGAGGAAATGTTTGTGTGTGTTTTTGTACTGTGTGGATGTGTTTGTATGTGTGTGTGTGTGGCTGGTTGTGTGTGTGTGTTAGATGTGGGTGTGGGTGTATAAACATTAGAAATATTGGAGACTTTTATCCCTGAATAGATGCAGGTTATGGTCTCCCAAACATCTACCAGACAATAAATGGGTCACATTATGCAAAAGAGTGTGTACTAATTAGATAAAATTGTCAGATGTAGTAAATCACCCTCACCATACTGCTAAAGAAAAGTATTATTATGAGAAGCCTCACGTGCAGCTTGCACGAAAGAGAAATGTCCAGATGAAAAATTTGAGTCTTCTTACAGGCAGGCCAGCTAATGCCAGCAAAGACTCTGTTGTGACCTGAAAAGGGGGACAGGACGGGATGGCCTGGTTGGTTAGAGCATTGAGCTTTGTGCTCATGATCTACTTACCTGTGTTCAAATCTTGTTCAAGAGGATTTTTCCTCTGGAGTTAACCTCACTGCTGACTCCACTCCCCCCAAAAGTCCTTTGGATGAGACTGTAAACCAAGGCCCCATGTGCAGATGCATAAAGAACATCTTGAGCACTTGTTAAAACCTGTTCTGCCTTTTGGAAGTGTAGGCCATTGTTCTGGTGGGAACGGATAAAATTTACAAAACTGCAAACACACGGGGGGATAGAATGTAAAAAAAAAAGCACATGAGTGCTTATTCCATTATCCTCAAAATAAAACAATAAATAGAAATAAAAGATAAATAAATAAGCAAATAGCTAAACAAATAAATAAATGAATAAATAAATAGATAAATAAATAAAGAAATGAATAGATAAATAAATAAAACTGGGATGGTGGTTTGTTTCCAGCTGCGCCGCATGAAGAACATGGTGATGGAGCATCGGGTTGCCATGGTGCACGTGAGAGCCAAGGACTTTTGCGACGCCACCACCCCCTTCCCCGACAAGATTGTGACGGAGGTCCACCATAAACTGCCGCTCCTCGCCAACAAGCGCAACGACGACCTGCTCACAATCATCAAGGTCAGTTTTCAGAATGCCAGCCAGCTGAGCAATACTCTGGGCGGTAATGCCTTTCTGAACTGATGCAAAAAAAAAAGGTAGGTAAAGGTGCCCCATAGGAGAGCGAGGCATCAGAGATCTCAGCTTCTTTAGGGGCCAGGTTCTTATTGAAGGCGGCTTCCCATCTCCTCTCCTGCGCTGCTTTATCTTCCCTGACCCTAAAGAGGGCAGGTACCCATATACAGCTGGGGGGGGACTGTACTGAAGCCAAGGCACGAAACGGTCACCCATCCACTTGGTAACCACACTCGATGCTGCATAACTTAAGCTTGGGGAAAGCGATTTCTTGGGGAAAACGGATATTCAAACATTTAAATGTTGTGCAACATTTGTCTGTCATTGAAAAATGAAAAGAACGTATCAGTGATCTGTAAAGATCAGTTCTGAATGAGGTGACAACCCTGATATGGCTTTCATGGCCGGTATGGTTATAAACAATATTATGATCATGATCTGTAAAGATCAGTGCATTTTTTTGTCTGTTGGTACCAATGGCAGAGTTTTGCTGCTGGGTTGATGAGCTTTATTTAAGACAGAAAATTTGCTCAGTCTATCCTGTGCTGAATGAACATTTTTCTGTCTCTTTCTTTTTTATTTTCCAAGGGGGGAGAGGGTTTAAAATGCAAGCGCTTTGATTTTGTTTGCCTTACAAGATTCAGCAGTGTACAAATTCCACGTTATTTTTATTACATTTGTAGCAATGTACCATGGATAATACATTTCTTGCATGTGAAATTGTAACTGTTAAAATGCCGTTTGTTGAAGATTCTCGTCATGGCTGTCTATATCACTACAGCCTGCAATTGTTAGAGATGGACACTGGAAACCTACCAGCTTTTGTAGCAATGTACTGTGGATAATATGTTTTTTGCATGTGAAATTGTAACAGTTTAAATGTAGTTTGTTGAAGATTCTCGTCTCAGCCGTCTATATATCACTACAGCCTGCGGTTGGACACCTGAAATCCACCAGCACTTGTAGCAATGTACTGTGGATAATAAGTGTCATGCATGAGAAATTTTTTTATTTATTATTTTTTTATCTAAAAAAATTATATCAGTTTAATTCTTTCATTCCCACAGCCCAGTTTACCGGTCTGCAGACTTTTCTTCCTTTCCATCCCAGCGCCCGGTATACCGGTCTCCACTAACAAACTCCCTTCCTTCCCACAGCCCGGTAAACCGGGCTCAGCAGGGAGCGCTCTGTTCTTCCCGTTAGTTGCTTATCAGTTGTCAGCCACTAACGGGTCTTTGTTTATGTAAGAAATTCCAGGCTGGGCAGCCTCCTTCCTTCCCCCCCCCCCCCCCCCCCCCCCCTCATTAATCTTGACCTGTCAGCATCTTGCCCCTTCAGTCACTACCCAGTCTATGTAGTAGTAGCTGTGAATGGAATGCAGTTCCAGCATTGGTCTTCCAGCTCTCACCCCCCCCCCCCCCCTCTCTCTACCCCCCCCCCCTACTCGTGAGAAAGTAGTCGCTTGAGAAATTAGTTGGTTTTAGAATGAGTGTAAGAGTGTGTGTGAAGATGTGGCTTATTTCTTGGCTGTGAAAATGGAAGGTGGAGAGAATTCGGATTCTGATCAAGGTGTATTATACATGTGTCACCTGTGTGTGACATATCATGTGATACTTGGACAGAAGGGCAGACATATGTAATTAGAGAACATGTAAATACTATCTGTATATAAAAAGTGTGCAAAATAGAGTGGGGCTTGCTCTCTTTATTGGTGTGTGGTAGTCATACACAGTCTACAAAAAAGAGAATAAACTGTTGATGTGTTGGGGACAATCATGGTGACAATGGAGACAGTTCTCATGGAGTATTCACATAAACAATGCAAGGGGATGTACATGAGGCATCAGTTGGTGAGTACAAGCACGAAACATACAACTGGCTAGAAAAATACTAATCTGCATGGAGTGCATGATGGCATACCTGTTTTTTTACTGTCAACTTACCTGTTTTACACCTGTGTCACCTGTCATGTTACTGTGAAGTGTCAACATGGTCACCAACACCATCTCACATCAATTTCCTACACAATGATATATGACATTCTTCGGTTCATATAATATGGGCTACTGCCGTAAGTCTGTAAAGTAAGTACCCCATTATGCTAAGTGTTTTGGTCTGTAAATCCGGGAATGAAGGGAAGAAACAGACAAGAGGAAGCTGGGAATAAAGGGAAGCAATAGCAAGTGTAAATTGGGGAATGAAAGAGTTAACATGTAGTTTGTCGAAAATTCTTGCCACAGCCATCTATATATCACTACAGCCTGCAGTTGTTAGAGAAGGGAGGGCACAAAAAAAAAGAAAAAAAAAAGAAAGAAGGGAGGGTATCACAGACACCACCCTGAAAAACCCTGCAGCACTGACGCAGAAAAATCTGCCATGATATAAAGTGGTACAAAGTACAAAAAATACCTCTTCTTCTTCTTCTTCTTCTTCTTCTTCTTCTTCTTCTTCTTCTTCTTCTTCTTCTTCTTCTTTATATCAAGGATAATGGGATAAGCACTCTTGTACTTTTTTACATCCAGTCCCCGTGTGTATGCAGTTTTGTAAATGTTATCTGTTCCCACCGGCACACGATGGCCTACTCTTACGAAAAGCAGAACAGGATTTAACATGTGTGCAAGATCTTCTGTGTGCGTTCGCCTACGGGGCCTCGGTTTAAAGTCTCATCCAAAGGACTTTTGGGGAGAGTGGAGTCAGCACTGATGTTAACTCCAGGAGAAAAATCTCGACCAGAATCAAACCTGGGCCGTCAAATTGCCAGTGCAATGTTTTGACCACTAGGCTATCCGTCCCCAGTTGTACCTGTTATACTGTTGTACCCAGTGTCCCCAGTCTCTGGCTCTCTGTGTCCTGTCAGGGAGCCTCCCAGCGGCTGGACAAGTTCCCCAGCACAGTGGAGGAGTTTGTGGAGCACCTGTCCTTCCTGGGCCGCATGTCCACAGAGCTGCCCGCCCTGGAGAAGGAGTACAACATCGTCAACAAGATGTTCACCATCGCCCGCGACTACAACGTCAGCGTGCACCCCGAGGAGCTGGCCCTGTACAAGACCCTGGCCCCCAGCTTCCAGCACCTCAAGGTGAGCAACTCTCCCTCAGGAGCTGTCTCCTCACAGCGTACAAAATTATTAAATATTGATTTATTTATTCATTCTTTTATATCGAGGATAATGGAATAAGCACTTGTGTGCTTTTTTGCATCCAGTTCATCCAGTCTGTGTATGCAGTTTTTGTAAATTTTGTCATCTGTTTGCACCAGCACATGATGGCCTACTCCTGCAAAAAGCGGAACATGATTTAACGTGTGCGCAAGATGTTCTGCGTGCGTTTACACACAGGGCCTGAAGGACTTTTAGGGAGAGTGGATGCAGCACTCACAGTGCAGAAATCCAACATCACTCAGTCAAGAATGCTAAATTTAGTACACCCTTTCCTTTTACCTAGCCGCCGCTGTGGCCTAGTGGTTAGGGCGTTGTACTCGTAATCTAAAGGTTGCGGGTTCGATCCCAGCTATTCCGCTATGGCGTTGTGCCCCTGGAAAAGGCACTTTACGGCTATTTTCTCACCCCACCCAGGTGTAAAAGGGGTACCAACCTTGTGTTGGGGGTTAACCCTGCGATAGACTGGCGTCCTATCCAGGGGGGAGTCTATGACTCTCAGTCGCTTAACGCCACAGAAACCGGGATAAGCACCGGCCTGATGAGCCTTATGGCTCGGGACAGACTTTAACTTTAACTTTTTTAACTTCCTTTTACCTAGTCCAAGTGTGGTCAGTTCCTGCTATAATTAGCACCAGCTGGCCCCAGCTGGGCT
>CM060324.1:54122125-54132125 GCA_030674155.1 Stramonita haemastoma
CGCACGTAAAAGAACCCACGGCAACAAGGGGGTTGTCCCTGGCAAAATTCTGTAGAAAGAAGCCACTCTGATAGGGAAACAAATACACTTGCATGCAGGAAAAAGAAGAAAAAAAATGGGTAGGCGCTGCACATGTGGCGACGCGCTCTCCCCGGGGAGAGCAGCCCGAATTTCACGCAGAGAAATCTGCGTGACATAAAGTGGTACAAAATACAAAAAAAACAAAAAATATACGAAAACAGCCCCCTCCACCACTACACAAAAACAGCCCCCTCCACCACTACACAAAAACAGCCCCCTCCACCACTACACAAAAACAGCTACCTTCACTACTATACAATCTCACACACAATTATGGATCATCAAAAAAATAAACACACACACTCCCACATTCCTGAAAAAGGCAGAATAAAAACAATACCCCTCCCTCCCTCCTTCCCTTATCTTTCTTCTTTCCTTCTGCATCAAACACGACTGTCTTTTTTCTTCGTCTTCTTCACCTTTCTTCTACGTTTTTTCCACAACGTGTTCATGTTGCCTCTGCTGACAGTGGAACCACAGGAACATGAACTTAAAAGTATTGCCATCATCCTTGAGCAGACAAGCAGCCAGTTATAATTCTTGATGGAACGGTGGTCTAGAGGTAACGCACATGTCTAGAAAGCGAAGGGTCTGGGTCGGAGTGTGTGGTGGTTTGAATCCCTTTTGGGACCGAAACTTTTCCCCATCCATTAGACCATGAGGTGGTGTCTGGGCGCTAATCTTTTGGATGAGACAATAAGCCGAGGCCCTGTGTATTACACATCATTATTTAGTACATGTAAAAGAACCCACAGCAACAAGAGCATTGTCCCTGGTAAAATTCTTTTGAAAAAAGGCCATTCTGATAGTGAAACAAATACAGTTGCAGTTGCAGACAGAAAAAATGAAAAAAATAATGGGTAGGCGCTGCACTCGTGGCGACGCGTGCTCCTCGGGGAGAGCAGCCTGAATTTCATGCAGAGAAATCTGCTGTGACATAAAGTGGTAATAAATAAATAAATAAATAAGTGAGTAAATAAATAAAAAATTAAGTAAATTAAAATTAAAAATATAAAACAAATGTGGGCAGATTGTGGACCTATGGCAGACGACGGACTTCCGCCTGGTTCCCCACGCGGGGCGAGACACGCTGATCATCTACGGGGCTGACGACATCATGGCTCAGCTGGAGGAGAGTCAGGTCACTGTGGGAACCATCCGAGGCTCCCGCTACGTCGGGCCGATCAAGGTGGGTCTTTTTTTTTTTTTCCTTAACCCTCTTGCATTCAGATTCTCTGAACTCAAACTGCCCCTAGATTTCTCATTCCATCACAATATCAGGTCAAACACACATGCTTGCTCACCTTTTCCTCCTTCTAAGTACATACCAGCAGCTATAATTACTTTTAGATTCACAGCAGGCTCTGTGCTTCTGGCCTGATAGAGCTTTGGTATGTGGTAGCAATCAGTGGAGGTCACTGCCTGATGGAAAACTACTGTGTGTAAATCCCGGCAAATGGATTTAGGGAAGGGAATAAATTAAATGCGGCAAATCCCAGATTGCGACTAAGAGGGTTAAAGCTGCTTTTTGTTCATGGTGGGCAAAAACGGTTGCACACACAAAATCACACCATTGGTAAGCCTTGGGAGCTCTAGCTGAGGAACAAAAAAAACAACAACAAGAAAACCTGCTTTTGATGCATAGTCTCTTGTTTGTCATTTCGTTTGTTTGTGTGGATGTTTTTTTGGGGGGAGGTGAAAACTAGGAATCCTTGACACTGGTGTGCAGGCCCAGGTGGAGGAATGGGAGCGCAAACTTCAGGTGTTCTCTCGCACCCTGGACGAGTGGCTCACCTGTCAGAGGAACTGGCTGTACCTGGAGCAGATCTTCAGCACCCCAGACATTCAGAGGTGAGCTCAGATAGGGTGGTGGGAACAGAGCGGAATGAATGTGGGTGGTCATGTTGTGTGTGTGTGTGTGTGTGTGTGTGTGTGTGTGTGTGTGTGTGATCATATTAACAATTTATTTTATTTTATTTTATTATTTGGTTAACCCTCTTACATTCAGGTTCCCTGAACACAAACTGCCCCTAGATTTTGCATTCCATCACGAAAATCAGGTCAGGCACACATGCTCACTCGCCTTTTCCTCCTCCTAAGTACATACCAGCCGCTATAATTACTTCCAGACTCTCACAGCAGGCTCTGTACCTCTAGCCTGATAGAGCTTCGGCATGTGGTAGCAATGAGTGGAGGTCACTGCTTGATGGAAAACTACTGTGTGCAAATCCCAACAAATCCTGGTTAGGGCTTCAGGGGAGGGATTAATGAATCCTGGCAAATCCCGGGTCAGGACTAAGCGGGTTAAGCTTTTCTTGCGTATTTTGTTTTTAAAATGTTTTAAAAACGTTTGCCTTTGTTGTTTGTAAATGAAAAATGAACATTAAAAAGGTTTAAAAAAAAAAAAGAAAAAAAAAAAAGTAGGTTTAAGCTTACCCTGGCCGTCTCTTTTCCTCTTGTCTTGCTGCTGCTGTGTGTGTTATTAAATATGTTATCAAAACTTAGCAAATTCATAGTTAAGAGTAAAGTTGCATGACATCAATGAAAAGGTTGACTATGTTTTTTTATTTCTGTGAAATTCTGTGTACGAACGTATTCTATGAATGCAGATTATATATTTTACCGTTCATTTTGTTTGAAATCCTCCATGCCCCAAGAGGGGTCAAAGGCGAATTAAATCTTGAATCTTGAATCTTGTGTGAGCAGACAGTTGCCCAGTGAGTTCAAGATGTTCTCCTTCGTGGACAAGTCGTGGAAGGAGATCATGCGTCGTGTGGAGGATCGACCCAACGCCCTGAGGTCAGCCATCACCCCGGGAACCCTGGACACCCTGCAGCAGGCCAACGCCAGCCTGGAGAAGATCTACAAGTGTCTGGAGGTATGGGCCCCGTCTGGCTGGCTGGCTGGCTGGCTGGCTGGCTGGCTGGCTGGCTGGCTGTCTGTCTGTCTGTCTGCTTGTTTGTCTGTCTCTTGCTTCGGTCCTTTTCCCAGCTTTGTGTCAAGTCAAGTTAAAAACACTTAATCATCCCCTGAAGGGCAATTACAATACTGACAGACATATTGATACGAATCATAATCAAATGACACAAGATAGCTACATTTCATACTTGTTCAAGCATTCTATGATTGCTTCAAATAAAAAGATCACAAACACTCACAGATGTATGCATGCACGCGCGCACGCACGCACGCACGCACGCACACGCACACACACAGATATATGGATACAATGTTATTAAGCCACTGTTTTTATAGTGTTGAACTTTTTATTTATTTTTTATTTATCTATTCATTTATTTTTTTATATTTTTTTTTTTTTATCGAAGATGATGGAATAAGCATTCATGTGCTTTTTTTTACATCCAGTCCTTGTGTGTTTGTGGTTTTTGTAAATTTTGTCATCCGTTCCCACCCGCACACAATGGCCTACTCTTTTGAAAAGCGGAACAGGTTTAACCCTAGTAGCGCTGTAATAACGGCAGCAGTACTAGGTGCTGCTGGCTGAATTAACAGCAGCCATTGTTGATTTGCAGTAGGGTGGGGTCAAACAACTCATGATATTGATATGTAAAACTAAACTAAGTGTGTAAAGTTGTAAATCACTGGAAAGCTTAGATAACAAGCTTTTAAAAGAGTGAAATTTTATAGCAGCATGTAGTGTTTATGATAATGTAAAAAATAAATAAAGTTTAAAAACTGCGCGTGCACTACCAATCACTGTTGCGATGTCGGTGACCCAGATTGATTTTAACACGATATGCAATGTTGTTGCGGTGCAAAAATGTCATGATTCGATAAATACTGTCTCTTGACATAAGTTTGGAAAAAATAAAGAGCTTCCGTGGCTTTATCGGTCGTCAAATACTCGGAAAAGTCCAGCGAAATGATCGACGCGATCGCGATCGTCATGGCGGTGAACACTTATTTCGTGCGAACTGGCGGCGTTCTATGACGAAAATACGACAATCACTTGATTTCGTGTGATGCAAAGTACTCGACAGCATATAGAAATGACTTAAAAACAGTTATTTCGAAGCCGTGTTGCGTTAAAATAAAGTAAAACAATGTATGACATCGAAATCGCCCGGTAGCTATGAAGTGCTTTGGACAAAACTTAGCGCCGCTCGATTCAGTCCGATCGCGATCAATTTTTCCGAAGTTTTTCAAAAATATTTCACAATCCTTACCTTATCGTCTCTATTATCGTTTAATTCAACCAAATCCAGCCTCTAAAACTCCTCATCGCCGTCAATATCGTCAAAAAACTCGAAAAATACTTCGAGTGATACGAGCGCAAACACTTTGCCGCCATTTTGGTTTCAGGCGATCGACGTTCGTCCAAAAAAAATAAAAAATACACCTCTAAACCAATCAGAATCCTCGTTGCTTGCGACTGCGGACGACCTTCACCCATTTCTGCGGCCCTACAATGGCCTTCACGTTCATTGGATGACCTTTGAAAGCGAAAGAAAGCCTTCAATTACGATCACCGACGTCATCGCGGAATATTCCGGGAGCCGCCAGAAGCCGGCACTACGTCACTCCGGAGTAATCCGGGAACCGCGCTACTAGGGTTAAACATGTGCGCAAGATGTTCTGTGTGCATTTGCACATGGGGCCTTGGTTTCTAGTTTCATTTGAAGGATGGTTCACTGTGTGTGTTCATCGTAGATTGATGATCAGAATGGTATAAAACAAGCTGTGAATATATGGACAAACACATACATTATGTATCTCTCTCTCCCGCCCTCTCTCTCTAAAAAACACGGCATGCACGCATGCATGCACACACGCACGCACGCTACACACACTACACCCCCTCCCTCTTCATCCCCCACTCTCTCTCAAACACACACACACACACACACACACACACACACACACACACACACACACACACACACACACACACACACACACACACACATACACTCACACACACACACAGACCCAACATGAGCATGCAGAAAAATCATCAAGTCAGTGCTGGATCTGCAGCACAGCACACAAATTCAACATCACTCAAGTCAAGAGTGCTATATTAAAAAATTTTTAATTTTTTTTTTATACCACTTTATGTCACAGCAGATTTCTCTGCATGAAATTTGAGCTTGCTCTTCTCGGGGTAGAGCGCGTCACCACAAGTGCAGCGCCTACCCATTATTGTTTTTTCCTCAGGGATGGTGTCTAAACATGACACCTGTGTGCATGCTGTTTTTTTTTTAATATATGATTTTGTCATCCGCTCCTACCGGCACTCGATGGCCTGCTCTTCCGAAAGGCGGAACGGGGTTTTAATGTGTGCGCAAGATGTTCTGCGTGCGTTCGCACACAGGGCCTCGGTTTACAGTCTCATCCGAATGACGTGCCCTTTCCTTTTATCTGGTCCAAGCATGGTCAGTTCCTACTAGAACAAGCACCAGCTGGCCCATTTGGGCCGGGGATGGGAGGATTAATTAGCAGCAGGGAGGAGGTGAAAGCAGGAGAAACTGACAGGTGTGTCTGGTGTGTGCTGTCTGTCCTTAGGACTACCTGGAGACCAAGCGGTTTGTCTTCCCGCGCTTCTACTTCCTGAGCAACGATGAGCTGTTGGACATTTTGGCGCAGTCCAAGGACCCCAATGCTGTTCAGGTGAGGAGGATGAGGGGAGTGGGTGACTGATGCTGTACTGGTGTAGGGGTGGGGCTACTTTGTTGTTGCTGGCTGTCATGGTTGTTCTTATTTATCAGCTGTCATGTCCGTTTCAGGGTTCTATAGCCTGGAAGCTGGTGGAAAGCAACTAGTGAAACAGTGATGGTGTTTTGTTTTTTTTGTAAAAACTTGTTGAATATTTGTGTGAACTTGTTAAATGTTGATTTTTTTTCTTCTAAAACTTGTTGATTGTTTGTGTAAACTTGTTAAATTTTGATGTTTCTTTCATTTCTAAAACTTGTTGAATGTTTGTGCGAAGTTGTTAAATGTAAATGTTTCGGTAAACTTGTTAAATACTGTTTCTGTAAACTTGTTAGACGTTGAATGCTTCTGTAAACTTGTTAGATATTCAATATTTCTGTAACCTTGTTAAATAACTTTTTCAGTAAACTTAAAAATTTTTTTTTTTAAAAATTGATGGTGGTATTGACTCCGGAGGGAGGCTAACCCTCTTCCCCCGCCCCACCAACTGCTCCTGAAGACTGGCATATCTTGTACCTTGGTGTCTGTTTGCTTGTTTGTTGCTTTTTGTTATTTGCATCAGCAGAGTAGATATTGTTTTATACCTAAGTCCCTGGCTGGTGGTGTTCACCCTGGAGTGTTTGTGTTATGAAGGCCAAAGCGTGCCAGTAGGAACAGATGGTAAGAATGTTTAAAAAAATTGTATGCATACTGTTTAAGACATTATTCCTGAAGTCAGAGGGCAGCCACCTCATGGTAGGCAAAAAGGGTTGCAAATGCAAAAATCACTTCATTGGTGAACCACACACACACAAAAAAAGAATGAATAAAAAAAATATAAAAAATATCATTGGTGAACCTTTGAGCTCTACCAAGGAACACACACACACAAAAACCCCACATACATTTTCATATCAGACCAGAAATTGCCCCCCCAAAACAAAAAAAGAAGAAGAAAGTATATACACAATAAGAACTTAGTTACTGTACAGGTTCTCAAAAAAGTGTTTTGAAAGAAGACAAATGCTTATATGTTGTTTTTTTTATGAACAACATTTCTCACCCATCAGCAACACTGAGTTTGGTATTAGCGTTGCACTAATGGTAATGACATGAAGCTCCTTCTCTACACTACATTCTCTTATGTTAGAAAACAATTATATCAGTTCTTTTGTGTGGTGGTTAGTTAAAGTTAAGTATGTCCGAGCCTAAAGCTCATCAGGCGTGCTTAACTGGTTTCTGTGGCGTTAAGCGACTGAGAGTATAGCTCCCCTGGATAGGACGCCAGTCTATCGCAGGGTTAACCCAACACAAGGTTGGTACCCTTTTCATTGGGTGGGTGAGAAAATAGCCGTAAAGTGCTTTTCCAAGGGCACAAACCATAGCCGAAAGCTGGGATAGAACCTGCAACCTTCAGACTACGAGTCCAAGGCCTAACACTAGATTACAGCGGCGGCTTTGTGTGGTGGTAGTGATGTGGAAAATCATAGAAGAAGTACAGCAAAATGTTTCGCTTTCGCAATATTTTGGTCTTTGAAAAAAATGTGTTGGCTTTCTTTCAGAGTGTGGGTGTTCCTTTAACAGTCACACATATAAGTGATTTCATCCTTTTTTTTGTTTTGCAGAAATTGAAAGAAACACTAGCGGTGATTTGCGATCTTTTCAACCGTCCATTTATGACCATATTTTATTTTGTACCCCATCTCAGTTGTACCTTTGTGCACTGTTCACATTCTCATTGTTGTATTTGTGCACAGTAGTTGCATTTAATTATGATACATTTAAGATATTAACACTCGTGTATTAACTCACCAAGGCATTATCATAAATCTTTGATCCTTTTCATGTAATACTTTGTAGGTCTGTTATTGGTTAACTTATGTTTTTATACTGAATGATGTTTCTATTTGTATTTTTTGTAATGTAAAAAAACTCATTAAAAAATTAACATGGTTTAAGACTAAACTCTGATCCAAGACAAAATTGGTGTCAGTTATTGATGAGAGCCAAATTGCTGTGGATGAAGGCCAAATTGCCATTGGTGAAGAAAATTGCATTGATGAAAGCAAATTGCCATTGATGAAGGCAAAATTGCCATTGATGAAAGCCAAATTGCCATTGATGAAAGCCAAATTGCCATTGATGAAAGCAAAACTGCCATTGATGAAAGTCAAATTGCCATTGATGAAGGCAAATTGCCATTGATGAAGGCAAAACTGCCCAGGCCTATATTAAAATGTTGCTATGGTCTACAATGTTAAGTTGAGATTGTCTTCACCCATGACAAGCTCTTATGTAAAACCCTGTATTCTCCGTTAAAAGAGGAAAAAATTCTCAGAAGGCAGAGATCTCTCACAGATATTCCCAGGTGTGAAGAATGAGATAGAGTACATACTCTGGGTGACTCCCAGGTACCTGAGCTGGGGAAGGTGTATTTATTTATTTATTCTTTTATATTGAGGATAACAGAATAAGCAGTCATGTGGTTTTTTTACATCCGGTCCCCGTGTGTATGCAGTTTTGTAAATATTGTCATCTGTTCCCACCAGCACACGATGGCCTACTCTTACGAAAAGCGGAACAGGATTTAACGGTTCAACCATGATAACATCAACAACAACAAAAAAACAATAAAACTGAACCTTAGATCTGCCCATGTGTGACAATAGCTAAATAGGTGTAGAAAGGGTTTTTTTTGTTCAACCCAAACTTGATTCATGATGGTTAGGTTGATCAGGTATTTCGTAGTATGTTTCATGTCCAGCTACACTGAGGTTTCAGCCTAAGTTGACACCATTCTGTTCTGGTGTATTCTGTTTTTCTTTCACATTCTGGTTGTGCTGTATTCTGTTCTATCATCTCCTTTTGTCATTTCTTGCCATATCCTCGTTATGTGTGCACTCTGTTGTTGTATTCATTTTTTCACCCTTGAAAAGATCTTGTAATATGTGATTAAACAATGATTATTCAGACCAGCATGGATTCGTAACATTGCTGGTCTACCTATTAACATTGCATTATTATTTTTTTGGACCACAGGTGAATGTACCCTTTAGCACACCATGTATATTTCTCATTTCTCTCCCCCTACAGCTGGGTTATTTCCCATGACTGGCTGTGGGGACCCCCTTACCCTCTTCCAGCACTCACAACACCTATAACATCCCTGTGGACAGCAGAGCAGATATGTTACAGGCATGGACTCTCGTGCAGACACATTCTACATTGTTTAAAGAACAAAGACAGAAGAAAAGGCTCTGCATTTGCCAATCCTTTTGGGGATGTCTGTCGCACAGAATGTCTTGGAGAAATGAGCCAAACCACTCAGGACTATAACCACTTGGCTCTTTGTTTTCATCAGCAACACACAGCCGTCAGTAACTCCCACTTTCAGCTTCTCTCAGCTGCTATTAATAATAATAATAATAATAATACATGGAATTTATATAGCGCTATATCTTGTAAAAACAAATCAAAGCGCTTGCACTCGACCCTCACAACAAACAACCAATGACAATAAATAATTCTAGCAAAATCGAAAGCACACACGCGCGCGCGCACACACCACACACACACACACACACACACACACACACACACACACACACACACACACACACACACACACACACACACACACTCACCTATAGAGGTTATACATTTTGACAGGGTGAATGGAATTTCAAATTTTCATTCCATCCCAGATAGTACTAGTGATAGCAGAAACTGACGGCATTTGGACTCCTCGGCAAAAGGAAGGGGCATGCTAATTTTAACACTGAGCCCTGGACCCTTGACTGAGTTGTGCTGGATTTGTGCGCCGTGAACACTGTCCAGCTTGGAGTCACTGATTGATTCCTCCACATCGCTATCACCGCCATCGTCCATTTGTTAAAAGATCTGGGCTGAAACTTTTCAAATCTATCGCCACAGTCACAGTATCATCCAGAAAGAATGATTAAAATCTGATCAAAACCCATCTCAATTTGTGTTAAAAAAAATCCTCATGAAAGTTGTTGAAACAGCATCAGAAACAAGCGCTGTGTGTAGCCATTGGAAGAAGCTTCATTTTGAAACACACAGCATCAGTAATGGCAGGTGAAGGTGCAGTCTAGTGGTAACTTAAAAGGTAAAGGTGTTCCATAACCGTGCGGTCGTATGGGAGCAAGGCATCAGAGACCTCAGCTTCTCTAGGGGCCAGAATATTGAGGGCGGCGCTCATCTCCTCTGCCTCGCTGCTTTACTTTTCCTGACCCTAAAGAGGGCA
>CM060324.1:54137125-54154625 GCA_030674155.1 Stramonita haemastoma
ACATGGTTACCAATTGGATGGGTGACCATTTGTGCACCTTGGCTTCAGTACAGTCCCCCCAGTTCACCCAGCTGTAAATGGGTACCTGCCCTCTTTAGGGTCAGGGAAGGTAAAGCAATGAGGGAAAGGAGATGGGTGCCGCCCTCAACATGCTGGCCCCTAGAGAAGCCGAGGTCTCTGATGCCTCGCTCCCCTACAACCACATAGGTTATGGGACACTTTCCACAGACTGACAAACCATCCCATTGACAAAAAACCCCAAATAGACAAAGACACACAAAGCATCCATCAGGCTGAGAAGTGTCTTGATCAGACGACCACCTAGGTTATGGGACACCTTTACCTTTACCTTACCTTTACTCTCCACAGACTGACAAAACATCCATTGACAAAAAATAAACAAAGAGACAAAGACACACAAAGCATCCATCAGGCTGAGAAGTGTCTTGATCAGACGACCACCCAGGTTATGGGACACCTTTACCTTTACCTTACCTTTACTCTCCACAGACTCAGATCCACTTCAGCAAAAACGTGATGACGGCGCTGGAACAGACCAACGTGCGGGCGGCCCTGCTGGAGACGCGCGACGACATCGTGCACAAGCTGAACGAGCTGGCGGGGCTGGTGCTGACCCCCCTGGTGGCCTTCCAGCGCCAGAGCATCGAGGCGCTGCTCACCATCACCGTGCACAACCGCGACATCGTCAACGGGCTCATCGGCAAACGCGTCAAGAAGGCCACCGACTTTGAGTGGAAAAAGTGAGCGATGTCCAAGATGCTTCTCAGCTGGATTTGTGTCTTTGTCTCTTTATTTTTTTTGTCAGTGGGATGGTTTGTCAATGTGGTCAAGAAGGCCACAGATTTTGAGTGGAAAAAGTGAGCGAGATATTTCTCAGGCTGATGCGTTATGTTTTTTTTTTTTTTTTTTTTTAGGAAAAAGTAGTGGAGGAAAAGAAGTGCAGGTAACCACTACTTTGGTTCTGTTTTTTTGTCCAGGAGCTGATTGGTTAAAGTGTCAAAATGTCCGAGGATATTTTAAGTGGAAAAAGTACGGGGTATTTGTCATCCTATTTCCTGTTGCTTTTTATCAAAGGATTGTTATGAACCTTTGTGAAGTTGATGTGAAATGTTGCTGTAATGGAACAAGAAGTATGGATGGAAAGGAAATGGAAAACAGCAGGCACAGCTGGAGTACTTCAAGCAAGTGAGGGTAGGTTTGTGTAGGTGTATAAATAAGGAAGTTAAGTTTTAGGAAGATTCCTTACTTGACTGTGTATAGTTAAGATAATGATGAAGGGCTGGGAATATTTTTTTGTGATTGTTCTTCAAACTAAGGTACCTTTTTCTCCAAGAGACTAAGTGTAGCAGCTGTTAAAAATAAGATGTGTATTTGGTGAAATTTGTGTGAAGTTAGGACACAGATTAGTTTGTAGGCAAGAAGTCATAGGTGTTTTTTTTGAAGAGTTATTCATTTCATTACTGTTTTCTTTTTGTTTTCTTTCATTCCTCAGTTAGGCATCTAAAATTCATCAATGGTGAGATTTCTGATACTGTTTTTTACCCACCATCGAGGTAATTGCATTCCGACTATGAAGATAATGTCTGAATACAACACCCATGTGCGTGCATTTTTTAAGTTTGTGAACCATTCCTACTGTCATGCCGTGAGCTACTCTTCCAAAAGGCAGAATAAGATTTAACAAGTGCACAAGATGTTCTGCATGCATTCACACATGGAACCTCAGTTTATAGTCTTATCCAAAGGACACTCTGGGTTGTGGAGTCAGAACTGGTGTTAACTCCAGAGGAAAAATCCCCTTGAATGGAGTCCTCCGAGCTGGCTCAAACCTAAGCCATCAGATCACAAGCTCAAAGCTCTAACCACTAGGCTATCCTGTCCTCCCCCCACCATAACTGTGTTCATTGTTTACAATGTTCACTGTTCACAGGCAGCTGCGCTACGACTGGGACGAGACGACCAACAACTGCCAGGTGCTGCAGTCCAACGCTGCCTTCCAGTACGGCTACGAGTACCTGGGGTGCTCCCCTCGCCTGGTCATCACCCCGCTGACCGACCGCTGCTACCTGACCCTGACAGGGGCCATGAACCTGCACCTGGGGGGCTCCCCTGCAGGCCCTGCCGGCACTGGCAAGACTGAAACCGTCAAAGACCTGGCCAAGGTGAGTTTGGGATGGTAGAACAACGTGTTGGGCACCACAGCTATGTGCATAACAGAATGTAACGAACTGTCGGTCCTACAAAAATCTATAAATCGTAAAGCTGTGTAAACTTAAATGGTACGGGCATGTCACAGGATTAAAATAATGGACTTGCAAAAACAATACTGCAAGGCACTGTCCAGGGAGGAAGAAAGAAAAAGAGGCAGACCATGGAAGAGATTGGAGGACAATGTCAGCGAATGGACAGGCCTAGTACTCAACAAAACTTTGAGAAAGGCAGAACAGAGAGAGAGGAATGGAGGGAGCTGGTTGTCAGGTCTTCAGGGATGCCTCCACAGTCACCAGACTAAGGGATAGATGGATGGGTGGGTGGTGGGTGGGTGGATGGATGGATGGATGGATGGATGGATGGATGGATGGATGGATGGGCACCACAGTCAGGTGGTTTAGACTGTTGGACTTCAATCCCATGGGTCCACGAAGTTTAAGGTTTGAATCTCGATGGTGTCTGGTGATTTCAGGGTGGGAATTTTTACAATTTCCCAGGTCAGGTTCAAATGCAGACCTGCTGGTGCCTTAATTCGCTTCTTGTATATATATACACATGCAGATGATAAAGTATGCTCGTTAAACGTCCAGTCATTCGTGTCAGATGGGTTACGGAAACACAAACATACTCAACATACATCCCTGAAGTTGGAATGTGGTGTCCTTCATGGTGGGCAAAAACAGTCGCATACGCAAAATCTCACCATTGATAAAATGTGGAGCTCTAGCCAAGGAATGTGGGGAAAAATGAATATATGAAATGAAAATGTAAGATGAAAACTTGAGCCCCTTTTATCCCTACAGGGAAAAAAAAAATCAAATGAAAATGTAAGGCGAAAACATGATCCCCTTTTTGTCCCTATGGGAAAAAAAAGAATGTATCAAATGAAATTATTAGATGAAAACATGAGCCCCTTTTGTCCATAGGGGGGGGGAGGAATCAAATGAAAGTATAAGATGAAAACATGAGCCCCTTTTCTATGATTGTTGTTGTATACGAACACAAGCATCTGTGCTCTGCAGTAGCTGCTGTTTTTGTTCTGTCTGAAAATTGGTTTTTCCGTGTCTGTTGCAGGCGATGGGCAAACAGTGTGTGGTCTTCAACTGCTCTGAGGGCCTGGATTACAAGGTGAGTAACGCACATACCATGCTGTGTTACTTTTTCTGTCAGAGTCTTGAAAGCAGCATGTACGCCATAGTTATTTGAGTTGAAGTTGTGTGGAGGGTGTATACCTTGAACAGTGAACAAATCCAACATCACTCAGTCCAGAGTGCTCAATTTAACGTACCCTTTCCTTTTTCCAAGTCCAAGTGTGGTCAGTTCTTTCCATTAATAGCACCAGCTAGCACTGCCTAGGCTGGGCTGGGATGTTTTGATTAGCAGCTGAGAGGAGCTGAAAGTGGGGGAAACTGACAGCTGTGCTTCCGTTTATGTCTTGTTAGGGTAAGCTGTCAGTTTGCCCCCTCCTTTTAGACTTTTGTTCTGTTGCATTTGATGTGGTGGCATTTAAAATGTGCGGATCTCCTTTTTTTGGACCATAAATTTTGTCAAAATGCTAAAGCTACTTTTGTTTTAAAGCTGATTACATATAAAATGTGAAATAAGTGTGTCTTTAGGTTGGAATTTGAACATGTCAAATAAAAGATTTTGACAAATCATTTCATGCCATTTTTTTTTTGTCCCCTCTGAACAACAAAACTAGCAAAAATGTCCATTACTTTTTTTTTTTTCCCGGGAATAGAAAACAAACAAACAAACAGAAACGAATGTGCCCACATTTTTATTTTCCAGATGTTGGGGAAGTTTTTCTCAGGCCTTGGCCAGTCTGGAGCTGGTGTTGCTTGACGAGTTCAATCGCATCGACATCGAGGTGTTGTCGGTGGTGGCCCAGCAGATTCTCACCATCAAGTCGGCCAAAGATTCGAACTCTCTGCGCTTCATGTTTGAGGGCCGGGACATCAAGCTGAACATCACCTGTGCTTACTTCATCACCATGAATCCAACGTAGGTGTTGTTTTTAGTGGGGGGTGGGAGGGGGGGGGGTTGTTTTGTGTGTGTGTTTTTGTGTTGTGTATGTTGTGTTGTGTGGTGTCTGTGTGTTGTGTGTTTGTTATTTTTTAAATGTAAGATCTTTCCATTTATAGTGATATGAGATGGAGAGAAAAATACAAAAGGGAAAAAAGAGATGTACATGGGTATTTGTACACAAGCACATATGTGTGTATCTGCTGTGTGTATATATTTTATACAGTTTATGCATGTGTGTGTGTGTGCTTTGTGTGTGTGTGTGTGTGTGTGTGTGTGTCTGTGTGTGTGTATGTTTGGTGCGTGCGTGCGTGCGTGCTGTGTGTGTGGTGTGTGTGTGTGTGTGTGTGTGTGTGTGTGTGTGTGTGGTGTGTGTGAAAGAGACAGACAGACAGATAGAGACAGAGACAGAGAGAGATGGCAATTTTCATATTAAATCCCCCCCTCCCCCCCCAAAAAAAACCCCAACACCCCCACCCCCCACCCCCCATCCCCCAAAACCATAATGTTGTAGTCATCGATAAAACCAACACATCAAAAACCTTTACAATACTACTCCAGGTATGCGGGTCGGTAGAGCTACCAGACAACCTGAAGTCCTTGTTCCGCTCGGTGGCCATGATGGTGCCTGACTACCCCCTGATTGCGGAGATCATGCTGTTCTCGGAAGGGCTTCGTCAACGCCCGCTCCCTGTCCCAGAAGATCGTGAACCTGTACCAGCTGGCCAGCAAGCAGCTGTCCCAGCAAGACCACTACGACTTTGGCATGCGCGCCATCAAGTCGGTGCTGGTCATGGCAGGCCACGGCGGGAAGGCACGCCCAGATGAAGTGAGTGGGTGGGGTTTAGGGGTGGGTGGAGGGCTGTGTGATTTATTTATTTTATTATTTATTTATTTATTTATTTATCTGGGGGCAGGATAGGTCAGTGGTCAGAGCGCTCGCTTTCCATCAGTCAAGTTAAGCAGCGTTGAGTGTGGTTACCAGTTGGATGGTAACCAACCGTTTGCGCTCCTTGGCTTCAGTACAGTTCACCCAGCTGTAAATGGGTACCTGTCCTCTTTAGGGTCAGGGTAGGTAAAGCAGTGAGGGAGAGGAGATGGGTGCCGCCCTCGATATGTTGGCCCCTAGAGAAGCTGAGGTCTCTGATGCCTTGCTTCCTACGACCACCTAGGTTATGGGACACCTTTACTTTTTACCTTTGTAAAAAAAGTTATTTATCTATTTATTTATTCATTCTTTTAAGTCGAAGATAATGTGTGAGAGAGAGTGTGTATGTTGTTTATTGGGAAAGTATGTTTCTTTGGGAGGAGTCAGTGTTTGTGTGGGAAAATATAATGTTTGCAGGAATTGTTATTTATGTGCAAAATGTATCATCACCAAAAATTATTACTTATGTGCAAAGCTTATCACTTGCAGAAATTGTTATTGATGTGTGCTCCAAAAAATGTTTTGCAGAAATAGTTAGTGCATATTGGTGTGCAAAACATATTTTGCAGAAATCATTATTTGAGTAGAGAATATATCACTTAGCAGATATTTTTTTATTATTTGTGTCCAAAACATCTCATTTTTGCAGAAATTGGTATACATTATGCACAACTTCTTGCTTTTTTACGTCTGCATTTCTTCAAGGCCTGTGTGTATGTCTGTGTCTGTGTTTGTCTGTGTGTCTCTTTGTGTGTCTGTCTGTGAGTGTGTGTGTGTGTGGTGTGTGTGTGTGTGTGTGTGTGTGTGTGTGTGTGTGTTTGTGTCTGTGAGTGAGTGTGTGGGTGTATGTATTTTGTTGTGTGTGTGTGTGTGTGTGGTGTCTGTCTGTTGTCGTCTTGTCGTCGTCCTGTCTGCCTGTTGTCTGTCGTCTGTTGTCTGTCTGTCTGCTGTTGCCTGCTGCGTTTCGTTGTCGTGCTTGCGTGCTGCCTGCTTGCATGCTTGCATTATTGCATGCCTGCCTGCCTGCCTCTATGTGTGTGCGTGCTTGTATCTATGTGTACAGGGACGGATTTTAGTCAAGCAGCTGACAGACGAGGATGAATCCCACGTGCTGATACACTCCCTGCGTGACGCCAACCTGCCGAAATACCTGGCAGAGGACGTGCCTCTCTTCGAGAGCATCCTGGCTGACCTCTTCCCGGGGGTCACTCCCCCTGAACAGGACCAAGGAAGCCTGGATGTGAGTTTCTGGCTTGTGTCGTCGTCGACTAGCTGTTTTGTTTGTGTTTTTGTTAGTCATGTTTTGATGTGTGAAGACGTAGGAGGTGCAATCATTTCCATAAGTGTAGTTTTCAATTTTCTGTGTTTTGTTGATTTTTTAATTTATTTATTTATTCTTTTGTATTGAGGGTAACGGAATAAGCACTCATGTGCTTTTTTTTTACGTCCAGTCCCTGCGCGTATGCAGTTTTGTAGATTTTGTTATCTGTTCCCACTGGCACACAATAGCCTACACTCCCAAAAAGCAGACGGGTTTTAACGTGGCGCAAGATGTTCTGTGTGCATTGGCACACAGAAGCTCGGTTTATAGTCCTATCTGAAGGCATATGTACAATCATTCCCATAAGTGTGGTCCTCAATTTTCTGTCTACAACAGCCAATAGGAACCTTGGCTGTTTTAGTGTGAATTGATTGATTGAACAGACAGTTTGAGTTAAACATGGCTATCAACAGCAAAATAAAGACACATGCAGGTTTCTGTCTTTTGTTAGGGAGTGTACAATTATAGTAGTTTAGATAGTATCAATAAACTATTTGTTTAGTGCTAATCTAAATGCTTCAAGTACTGTACAGTGTTTTTCCCTATCTCCAACACACACACACACACACACACACACACACACACACACACACACACACACACACACACACACACACACACACACACACACACACACACTATCTTTGATATAAAAGAATAAATTAAAAAAAAATTAAACACACACACACACACACACACACACACACACACACACACACACACACACACACACACACACACACGCATGCAATGCCTGCATTGTTGTTGTTGTTAGTGGTGTGCATTGCCTGTGTTGTTGTTGTTGTTGGTGGTGGTGGTGGTATGCATTACCTATGTTGTTGTTGTTGTTGGTGGTGTTGGTGTTCATTGCCTATGTTGTTGGTGTTGGTGTTTCATTACCTATGTTGTTGTTCTTCTTCTTGGTATGCAATCCATGTTGTTGTCATTCTTAGTGCACAATCCCCATACACTGTTGCAACTGTCCCCTCTACACAGAAAGCCATCTCCATGTCGGTGCGCGACCTGGGCCTGCAGCACTGGCCCTCCCAGACGGACAAGGTGCGGCAGCTGCACAGCCAGGTGCTGGTCAGGCACGGGGTCATGCTGGTGGGGCCCACCGGGGGGGGCAAGACGGCCGTGCGCACCATCCTGCAGAAGGCCCTCATTCTCCTGCCCATGATGCAGCAGCACCACGACGGGCCCCGCCACGACCTGGACGCCAAGAGACCTAGCGTTTTCTTGGTGAGGAGGGTTGGAGGAGAGGAGTGGGGTGGTGGGGTGGTGGGGGGGGGGGGGGGAGGGGGGGGTTGGGGGGGGGGTTTGGGAGGTGGGGGTGGGTTGGGATGGGAGAGGGAGGAGATGGAGGGGAAGGAAGAGGGGTGGAGAGGGAGGGGAGGGAGGGGATCTGGATACCAAGAGACTTAGTGTCTTTCTGATGAGCTTTGGAGAGAGGGGGGGGGGAGATGGTGAGGAAGGAGGGAGGGGATTGGACACAAAGAGACCCAGTGTCTCTGGTAAGCTTGTGGGGGGGAGGGGGGGGTAGGGAGGGAGGAGGAGGGAGGGGGGAGAAGGGGAGGGGAGGGTTCTTCTCTTAGGTGTATTGTCAGTTGGCTGCAAAAATGATGTAGACTGTAATGCATTCATGCCTAAATCATTTTTGCAGCCAACCGACAATACACCAAAGAGAAGAACCCATTGTCTATCAACATCATCACTGCTCTGTGTGTATGCGTATTTCATTCTGTAAAACAGACAAGATCTGTACTTTTCCTGTCCCCAGAACCGTGGGAAAAAGGGGCACGTGGAGACCTTTGTGGTGAACCCCAAGTGTGTGAAGCTGGGAGAGCTGTACGGAGAGACAGACCCCCACACCTTCGAGTGGTCAGACGGCCTCATCGCCACGGCAACCCGGCGCTTTGCCAAGGACACCGCCTCCCCCGTGCCCTCCATGAACGAGGACAAGTCGACACGTCCAGTGTCCACCATGACCGACATCTCCGTCATGACCCAGGTGAGTCTGTGTGAAGCTTGGGCCTTGTCAGGTAACGTCTCACCTGCCTCACCTGTTGACATCGCTGAGTTTGGCGTTAGCGGTCGCATCCAATGACACTGACATGATCCTCTTTTCTCCATTGGCTCCGATCTTTGCTGGCCCTGCTGACTTCATGGATTCTTTCTCATGCCACAGGATTCTGTGATGTTGCCAAGAGAGAAGCTGGTGGTCTGCCTTTTTTTTTTTTCTTTTTCCCTCAGTCTTTCCTTGAAAGACCGTCTTTATGAGGTTCATACCTTGGTTTTGTAGCGCAAGGCCTACACAGCTTAGATTTCTTTCATTCAAAGCACAGGACTCGGTGATGTTGCCAGTGAGAGAGAAGCTGGTGGTCTGCCTTTTTTTTTTTTTTTTTTTTTTTTTTGGCCTCTGTCTTGCCTTGAAAGATCATTTTTTATGAAGTCTGAATCTTGGTTTTGTAGCACACCTGGCCGACATATTTTACTTTTCCTTCATTTATTAATGTAAGAATTTTCTTGTTGTTGCCCAGTTTATATAATGTTTTCATTTGTTCTTTTATTCACCTAACTGACCTTGAGTATCCCTCTAAAAAAACCAAGCCAACCACATCACAAGCTCCATATTTTTTTTTTCGTCGCCTATTCTTTTAGTACAAGATTCACAGCTATGTAGCAGGGTGGGCCTGACTAAGCGTTTCATCATCGTAAAATGTAGCGATCATACATGCAAATTTCTCATTCAGTGTGTGTTCGCTTGATGGTTTCACAGTGATTCCCAGGTGAGAGGAATGAGTCAAGAGTGCATATTCTGAGTGACCCCCACAGTGTTAAGCTGAGGAACACCCAACACCATGATCCCCATTGAGGGGGGTGGGGATGGGAGTGGGGGGGGGAGACAATAAGATGATTTTTATGTCACTTTGATTTTTTTGTTTGTTATGTCTCGGCTAGAGCTTCAAGGTTTTCCAATGGTGAGATTTTTGCGTATGCGACCGTTTGAGGTAGCGGCATTCTGACTTGGGGAGGGGGTCTAAACACGACACCTGTGTGCATGTGGCATTTTTCCTTTTCAATTCTGTGATTTGTTCCTGCCGGCGCTAAATGGCCTACTCTTCCAAAAAAGGCAGAGCAAGTGTGCAAGGTGTTCTTTGTATGTTTTGCACACAGGACCTCGGTTTATAGTCTTATCCGATGGACTTTCTGGGGAGTGAAGCGGCCACTGATGTTAACTCCAGAAGCAAAATCCTCTCAGTGGGTCACCTTCTGGTGGCTCAGTCACAAGCGCAGCGCTCTTAACTCTAGGGTATCCTGCCCTCCCCCCCTACCTCCCCTGAATTAGGTATTACTTTAAGGATTTTCCACTATCTATGCTAGATAGCCCCCCCCCCCCCTCCCCTGAATTAGGACTGACTTTAAAGACTTTCCATGTATATGCTAGATGCTAGATTGCCCCCCCCCCCCCCCCCCCCCCCCCCCCCCCCCCCCCCCCTTTCCTCTCTCCTGAATTAAGAACGACTTGAAAGATTTTCCACTTTCTTTTTATTTGAAGCTTATAATGTTTGAACAAATATGAAACGTAGCTTATCTCATGTCTTTTGAATTACGATTCATATCAATACGCCTGTCAGTGTTGTAATTGCCCTTCAGGGATGATGATTAAAGTGTTTTTGACTTGACTCGACTTGACTTATATGCTTGCAGACCACGCACAAGACGGAGACGACAGAGGAGGATGGGACGGTGTCTGCCTTTGAGGTGGAGGGGGAGCGCAAGGACCTGTCTGAGGGCCCCATCACTGACTGGCGCTGGATCGTGCTGGACGGGCCTGTGGACACCCTGTGGGTGGAGAACCTCAACACTGTACTGGATGACTCCAAGGTTAGTGTGTGTGTGTGCGTGTGTGTGTGTGTGGGGGGGGGTGTAGTGTGTGTGGGTGTGTGTGTGTGTGTGTGTGGACACACTGTGGGTGGAGAACCTCAACACTGCAGGTGCATCAAAATTGTATCTTTCAATGTTAAAAAAAAGCTCACCTGTAGCAAACATCAGGCAGTGCTATAACAACCATACCTCAGATGACATTTACAAAACTGCATACACGCAGGGACTGGATGTAAAAAAGCACAGGAGTGCTTATTCCATTATCCTCGATATAAAATAAATAAATAAATAAAATACCTGGCCACTGCAGGTGCATTGAAATTGTATCTTGTCAATGTTTAAATCTCACCTGTAGCGACCCTCAGGCAGTGCACTAACCGCCCCACCTGTCCCCTGCAGGTGCTGTGTCTGGCCAGTGGGGAGCGCATCTCCCTGTCCCCGGGCATGAGGCTGCTGTTTGAGGTGGACAACCTGTCCCGAGCCAGCCCAGCTACCATCAGCCGCTGTGCCATGGTCTACATGGTGAGTCTCCCACCTCCCTCCCTCCCTCCCTCCCTCCCTCCCTCCCTGTGTCGTCTGTCCTGTCACACCACCTGTGTCCTCTGCTGCTTCTTCTGCAGTGAAAGTACATAGATGTTAGTCTTCTGTCCTTATGTGGTTTCAGATTCGTGGTTGACGGTTGTGTCATGATGAGATTTTTTTTTGGTTTAATCCAGCAAGAGCTATGTTGATTTAAAAAAAAAAAAAAAAGCTATAAGTTGTTGGAAACTGAATTCTTTTTTTTTTCTACAGTTTTTCTTCCCCTGTCGTTTTCTTGGGGTTTTGGATGCTGCCCTAAAAACTCGTGGTTTGTAGTCCATTTTTTTTTTTTTTTTTTGTATTTCTTTTTTTTCTTTTAGAAGTCCATTCATGATATTATCTTATTACCTTTTAAATGTTCCGGGAAGTTTTTCGTTTGTTCGTAAAGGTTGGATGGAAGAAGGAGGATAAGGATGAAAAACCTAATTTGCCTAATAGATCAGATATCCTTACATGTCTGATTTTTATTTAAGATTCTTTTTTTCTAAAGAAGAAGGGTGGGGAGAGGATTGTCAGGATTTAAAATAACACATGCTTTCCAAAAAATAAATAAATAAATAAACAAAACGAAACAAAACAAAACAAAAACAAAACACACAAAAAAACACCCCAGCACGCTTTCCAAAAACGACCCAGTCGCATGCCTCCGTATTAACCGGATTTCAGGACCCGGTGGATTTGGGCTGGCGCCCGTTCGTCAAAACGTGGCTGAACCGGTTGCCGCGGGAGATGCCGGACAGCGCCAAGAATCACCTGCAGGCCCTGTTCTTCCACGCCATCGACAAGGGGCTGCGATTCCTCCAGCATCACTCGCGCTTCCTCTTCCTCCCCGTGCCCGAGATGAGCATCATCGCCTGTCTGTGCAACATCCTCAACGCCTACATCTCCTTTCTCAAGGAGCACGGGGGATTCGGCAGCCCAGGTCTGTGTGAAGAGTTGGGGGGGGTCAGGGATGTAAGGGGTGGGTGGGGGTGGGGGTAGTGGGTGGGTGGATGTGTGAGGGAAGGAGGGAGGGGAGGTAAGTGGATTTGATTTTTGATTTGATTTATTCTTTTGTATCGAGGATAATGGAATAAGCACTCTTGTGCTTTTTTTATGTCCAGTCCCCGTGTGTATGCAGTTTTGTAAATGTCCTCTGTTCCCACCGGTACACGATGGCCTACTCTTACGAAAAGCGGAACAGGATGTCCAGTCCCCGTGTGTATGCAGTTTTGTAAATGTCATCTGTTCCCACCGGCACATGATGGCCTACTCTTCTGAAAAGCGGAACAGGATTTTACATGTGCGCAAGATGTTCTGCGTGCTTTCGCACACGGGGCCTCGGTTTAAAGTCTCCTGGGTGGATGGGTGGGTGAATTGGATGCGGGTGGAGGGAGGAGGTAGGGAGAAGAATTTTGTTGTGTGTGTGTGGTACGTACACATGTGTGTGATTGGTGTGCTGTATGATTTTGTGGCATGTTACATTGTTGCGGAATTCTCATGTTTGGGGTGCTGTATGATCTTGTGTCATATTAACATTTTTGTGGTAATCTCATGTCATAGCTCTGGTTATGCCAGAATGTAAATACTCTTTTAATTTCATGTTCCTGTGCCTGCTGATGGAAAGGAGGAGCAGGAACAATGGGCCCACACACCTGACTTATTTCAACACTGAAGAATGTTCATGCACGTGCCTGCGTACACACTTAAAGAATGTTGATTCATGTGCCTGTGTACACAGACAAAGAGGAGACCCAAGGGCTGAGGGCCAACACACCTGACTTATCTCAACACTGAAGAATGTTAATTCATGTGCCTGTGTACACAGACAAGGAAGGACGGTGGCAGGATGGTTAAGACGTTCGCCTGCCAATATGTAAACCGTGAGTTTCTGGGTTCGTACCCAGCCTCGCCCTTTCTTCCCAGTTTGACGAAAAAATCGAACTGAATGTCAAAGTCATTCGGATGAGACTCGAAACCGAGGCCCCGTGTGCGAATGCATGCAGAATATCTTGCGCACACGTTAAAATCCCGTTCCGCCTTTTGGAAGAGCAGGCCATCGTGTGCCGGTAGGAATGGATGACAAAATTATAACAAACCAGCATGCACACAGGTGTCATGTTTAGACACCATCCCTGAGGAAAAATCGGGGAGTTGGAGTCCCAGAGCGGCTCGGGGCTGTAGGTATATGGCAACGTTCTGGTGGCTCCTGCGACGGTACTGGAACCATTCGTATCAGTCATTGCCTTTCCAATGGATCATTCCAGTGGTGTGGAGAGGGGGAGGTCTGCTGCATGGGTAACAGCTTGCCCTCCATGCATACATGCCCAGGCTTTGCGCTCTAAAGACTAGAGCGCAACTCCATAGTCTTCCGAGACTGACAGGTGCCTATTACTGTACACAGACAAAGAGGAGACCCAGGGGGGGCTAAGGGCCAGCACACCTGACTTATCTCAACACTGAAGAATGTTAATTCATGTGCCTGTGCACACAGACAAAGAGGAGACCCAGGGGGGGCTAAGGGCCAACACCCCTGACCCAGACCGGGCGTCCAGTCGCAGCTCCTCCCGAGGACCCTCGGGGCGAACGTCGCGCAACAAGCGCAAAGGCATGAAGCGTTCCGTGCGCCTGAAGGACGACTCCGACGCCATCGACACTGGATTTGGCAGCAAACCCAGTTCCAGGTTAGTGAGCGATTATTATTGTTATCATTATTATTATTATTATTATTATTATTATTATTATTATTATTATTTATTTTTTAATATTTATTCTTTTATTTTTTAGTTTATTTTTAAGAGATGGGAGGACAACATCAGCGAATAGACAGGCCTAGAACTCAACAAAACTTTGAGAGAGGCAGAACAGAGAGAGGAATGGAGAGAACTGGTTGTCATGTCTTCAGGGGTACCCCCACGGTCGTCAGACTACGGGATAGATAGATAGATAGATTCTTTTATTTTTGAGGATTATGGAATAAGCACTCATGTGCTGTTTTACATGCAGTCCCCATGTGTATGCAGTTTTGTCAATTTTGTCAACCATTTCCCCCGGCACACAATGGCCTACTCTTTCAAAAATTGGAACAGGTTTTTACGTGTGCGCAAGAAGTTCTGCATATGTTTGCACAAGGGGCCTCAGTTAAATAGTCTCATCCAAAGGACTTTTGGGAGGAGGGGAGTCGGCACTGATGTTAACTCCAGAGGGAAAATCCACTTGAAGGAGATTTGAACCTCGGTCAGCAGATCACAAGGGCATCACTCTGACCACCAGGCTATCTCGTCCCCTGTGATGTGTATACATGGACATCGAGTTTATGTCCTTTTCAGGGTGGGGGGATAGCATAGTGGTTTGAGGGATTAGCTGCCAATGGGTCAGCCTGAGATCAAGCCTGAGTTCAAGCCACCACCGAGATGCCTATTCAAGGGGATTCTTCCCCACCCCCTGGGATCCCCCCCCCCCCCATTCCTAGAGTTAACATCAGTACTGACTCCACTCCCCTCAAAGTCCCTTGGATGAGAGTGTAAGATGACGTTCCATATATACAAATGCATGCAGAACATCTTGTGCTCATGTTGAAACTCGTTCTGCCTTTTGGAAGAGTATGCCCGTGTCTTAATTCCCTTTGTCAAAAATCTGAGAAAGGTCATGTATGTGAGGTTATTTATTTAACTATGTATACTACTTTTAAGTCATGGCAGATTTCTATGCGTGAAATGTTTGGGCTGCTCTCTCTAGGGAGAACACGTCACCACAAGAGCAGCGTCACTTTTTTTTTTTTTTTGTCTGCATATGCATTTGGTTTCATTATCAAAGTGGCTTTTTTCAATGTAATTTTGCTAGGGACAACTCTTGTGTTGCTGTGGGTTCTTTTATGTGCTCTAAATAGTTATGAGTAACACACAGGGCCTTGGTTTATCATCTCATCCAAAAGACTAGCACCCAGACCACCACTCATGGTCTAAATGATCAGGGAAAAATTTTTGGCCCAATCGGGGATTGAACCACCGCACACTTCCGTCCCGGACTTGTTGCTTTCTAGGCAGGCGTGTTACCTCTAGACCACTGATCCACAACAGATTAGGGTTTCTTCATTCATTACAGCATTTGAAAGTTGCAGAAAAACGAGTGTACTCACCATACACTTAAGATTCACTAGAACTAGGGTTATGCAGCTGGTCAGGCATCTTCTGAGTGGATTTCTGGCCTGATGTTACACAGCATGTTTGTTCATTTGTTCATTTGTTCATTTATTTATTTACTCATTTACTTATTTATTTATTTACTTGTTTATTCTTTTATTTTGAGGATAATGGAATAAGCACTCATGTGCTTTTTTTTTTTTTTTTTACATCCAGTCCCCTCGTGTATGTAGTTTTTAGACTGGTCTCCCCATGGTAGCATAAGAAGAAAACCATAAACAGAAAAAAACCCACTAGAATTTTTCCCCTTCCATAAAATACACCATCTTCTACACGTTACTGAAAGAAATTTCTCTCTTCTCTTTTTTTGTTTCCCTTTGCAGTCACTCAGACGCCAAGAAGTATTTCCTGGAGAAGCACCCCAGCCAGCTGATCAACCTGCTGGGCAAGCTGTTTGTCTTCTCCTTCACCTGGAGCATGGGGGGCATCCTGAGGCGCCAGGAGGACGCCGAGGACGACGAGTCCGTCAACAGGCGAGGGGGGACAAGGTGGAGCAGGACGTCGACATCTCCAACGAGTTTGACAACTTCGTGCGGGAGATGTTCGAGGTGGAGCCCCCACTGGGTACGTTGGATTTTTTTCTGTTTTTTGTTTTATTAACCCTCTTAGTCCCGATCCAGGATTTGCTGGGATTGTATTGTGATGGGGTGGTAAGTAGATTATCTCCCATGCGGTCAGAGCGCAACAATCGCAGCGTCGTGTTTCTGTTTAGAGACACACCTGTGAATTGTCGATGCTCTGCTTCCTTGGGTAGTGGTCAAAAACTCTCCGTTGCACACACTTCGCCTTCATGGTGAAATGTAATTTATGCAACCACTTTTTAGAGGTCACATTCTAAACTGACCGGCTGTGCCGTGATCCCGAGGTTTGTGCAGAGATAAGACATCAAACATGTCCACTCTGTTACAGAATAATGACCCCCCCCCCCCCTCCCCCAAGTCCTAATCCAGGATTTGCTGGATTGTATAATTACCCCCCCCCCCCCCTAAGTCCTGATCCAGGATTTGCTGGGATTGAATAATTACCCCCCCCCCCCCCTAAGTCCTGATCCAGGATTTGCTGGGATTGAATAATTACCCCCCCCCTAAGTCCTGATCCAGGATTTGCTGGGATTGAATAATTACCCCCCCCTAAGTCCTGATCCAGGATTTGCTGGGATTGTATAATTACCCCCCCCCCCTAAGTCCTGATCCAGGATTTGCTGGGATTGAATAATTACCCCCCCCCTAAGTCCTGATCCAGGATTTGCTGGGATTGTATAATTACCCCCCCTAAGTCCTGATCCGGGATTTGCTGGGATTGAGTAATTACCCCCCCCCTAAGTCCTGATCCGGGATTTGCTGGGATTGAGTAATTACCTCCCCCCCCCCCAAGTCCCGATCCGGGATTTGCTGGGATTGAGTAATTACCCCCCCCCCCTAAGTCCTGATCTGGGATTTGCTGGGATTGAATAATTACCCCCCCCCCCCCCCCCCCCCCTGTCCCCGATCCGGGATTTGCTGGGATTGAGTAATTACGAGTGAGAGTCTGGAAGTAATTATAGTTGCTGGTATGTACTTAGAAGGAGGAAAAGGCCAGCAAGCATGTGTGCCTGACCTGATTTCATGATGGAATGCAAAATCTAGGGGCAGTTTGTGTTCAGAGAATCAGAATGCAAGAGGGTTAACAGAAAAACACAGTTTTCCTGTGAGTTTTATCCCACACATTGTGTAACATACTGATTTGCAGACGACCAAACTCAGCTCTCACTCACAGGGTGAGATGGGAAACGGCATGTTCAGAATTCTTTTTCAGTAAATATAAAGTAGAAGAAGAAGCCTCAGGGATTAGGAAGAAAGGATTGTGTTGACAGATATGAATCTGTTTATTATGCCCTGTCATGATTGGACACAACGAAGACATCATCGTCATCATCATCAGCATCATTGTCATCATCATCATCGCTATCATCATTGTCATCATCACCATCACCATCATCACCATCACCATCACCACCATCACCACCACCACCACCACCACCACCATTGCTGTGATCATCATCAACATCGTCAACATCATTGTCGTCACCACCACCACCACCATCATTACTACCATAATCACTGCCACCATCATCACCATCATCATCACAATCATCACCACCATCCTCCTCCTTCTCCTCTTCCTCCTCAACATCATGAACATTATCACTATCTCTGCCCCACGTGCAGGCGTGCGTCTCCCCACGGGCAACAAGAGCATCTTCAGCTACTTCATCGACATGGAGACAGGCAACTTTGTGCCCTGGGACGTCCTGGTGCCCTCCACCAAGTCACTGATCGAGAAGGGCGCCGTCATCACCATCGGGGA
>CM060324.1:54159625-54269625 GCA_030674155.1 Stramonita haemastoma
ATGAACTGTAACAAAAGATAGCACGAGCCAGTATTTTTGTACCATGATGTGGAAACCATGCCATGAAGATCATTTGGGCTGCAACCACATTTTGTTTCTTGTTTTTGTTCAATATGGTTATTTGTGTTGTGCCCAATCCCCTTCCCACTGTCCCCTTGTGAATGGGCTGAAAAAAAAGCTTAATCACAATAAACTATTGTCATTGTCATTCTCTCTCTCTCTCTCTCTCTCTCTCTCTCTCTCTCTCTCCTCTCTTCTCTCTCTCTCTCTCTCTCTCTCTCTCTGAATGGGGACGAGATAGCCTGGTGGTCAGAGAGATGTGCTTATGATCTGCTGACCTTGGTTCGAATCTTGTTCAAGAGGATTCTTCCTCTGGAGTTAGCATCAGTGCTGACTCCACTTCCCCCAAAAGTCCTTCAGATGAGATTATTAACTGAGGTCCCGTGTGCAAACGCATGCAAAACATCTTGCATACATGTCAAAGCCCGTTCCGCTTTTTCGAAGAGTAAGCCATTATGTGCTGGTGGGAATGGATGACAAAATTTGCAAAACTGCATACACACAGGGACTGGATGTAAAAAAAAAAGCACATTAGGACAGTGCTTATTCCATTATCCTCAAAATAAAAGAACAAATAAATTAAAAAAACATAAAATGTGCTCTGTAGAATTGTAGACTAACAAAAGATGCATATAGAGCAAGCTCCTGCAGGGGAATCTGCACAAGGAAGCTGAAAGTGTTGATGTGGATTGATGACAGGACATTCTGGATGTGAACATGTGGCAGCTTGCGGACCCACAGGTGGAGGAAGGAACCCCATCAGTCCTCGCTGCTGAAAAATTTCTGGTGTGTATGATGATATTGATTTGAATATTTTCTTTTTTTTGTCTGTCTAAATGACAATAATGATAACAATGATGTCAATATTTAGTGAGCCATCAATAATCAATCATAGTATTTCTGTGATATGCAAGTGGAAATAATGAAGTGACACACACACACACCATACATTCACAATAAACCACAGACACTTGTAACATACAAAACCAAAACCCCACACACTGCGTGCAACATGCTGTGCCTGAGTGAGTAATATGTGCATCATTGATTGTTCAGGTATCTAAGTGACTCAAGAAGATGTTTTAGCAGTGATTGCAGAAAATGGGTATGCAAAAAAGTCAGTCTTGGAGAAAACCAAAAGTAAAATCAGGTTGTTGGAAGTGGAGGTGTTAAAGTTCATGCTCATTGAGAAGAAGCAGATGGATGAAGAATTTTTAAAAAATCATCTGTTTTCATTCATGATTGTCAGTATCATAACCGTTTCTGTTCTTTTCATATTAGTCTACCTTTCAAATGTTTGGTAAGTACTTTACCTTTAAAAAAAACAATTTTTTTTCACTCACAAGTTTGTTGGATGTTAAAGCAGTGACTGAGCATGAAAGCTTTGCATGTTTGAACCTGGGATTTTCTGGGGTTTTTTTGGTTGTGAGCTATTTTCACCAGTTATGAACAATTTCACTCTCTTGCGTTTGTAAGGAAGCATTCAGGAGCACTCAGACAACATGCTAGCATTGACAACAGGAGCAAAGGGTGGTCACAACGCTTGCAACATCACCCTTGTCAAGAGTACTAAATTAAAAAATATATATATATTATACCCCCCCCCCCCCAAAAAAAAAGTACTAAATTTAGCCTGCCCCTTCCTTTAACCAAGTCCAGGTGGGTCAGTTCCTGCGACAATAAGCACCAGGTGGGCTGGGTGGGATGGAATAATCAGCAGCTGAGAGTAGCGAAAGTGGGGGAAACTTGACAGCTGTGTGGTCTTCTCCATTACCGTTGATGCCATGGTCAAGCAGGGAAAGGGTTCACTAAGGTAATGGGGGTTTCTTTTCTGCCATGGTCCAGTAACTTCCAGCCTGATTGTTTTGAGATCCGGTCCACTTCCATTCACCCTGCCCATTTTTAAGGCAGAGCTAGCAAAAGAGAATCCCCAAACCAGGGAAACTTTGGCCTTAGAGAATCCAATGCGGCATGGTGTAATGTGGTACAGTGTAATTGAATGCTGGTTTACACTGTACTATAGTGGGACCATTTTAAACTACTGTATTGAACAAATGCATACAAAGCAACTCCATTTTTTGTTTGTAGTGTTTTGTTTATTCTTGGTTTTTTGTGCATGTTATGTATTCACAGTTCACTGATGTATATAAAAACATACTGTCAGACCTTTCAGGCGTCAACCTCTTAAGTTTCAGTGTTTGTTGTCTTTCCCAATTTGACCAGGCTCCTAATCAAACTTTTCTTTTTTTTGTTTTTGAAAAAAGAAACAAGCACTGATACACATGCTTTCACCCTAGAGAGTGTTCACATTTTTAAGCTTGAATGTTTAAGCAAGTTTCTGAGTATGAAAATTTGCATGTTTATGGCTGCAGTTTATGTTTGTTGGAATGTGTGCTCTGTGTCACCTGTCCATGTGGTCTGTGTTACCTGTTCATGTGCTTCCCTGACCTTCCCTGACCCAAAAGAGGGCAGGTACCCATTTACAGCTGGGTGAACTGGGGGGTCTGTACTGAAGCCAAGGGCTGTAAACAGTCACCCATCCAACTGGTAACCATGCTCGATGCTGCTTAACTTGACTAAGGGAAAGCAAGCACTCTGACCACTGAGCTATCCCGCCCCCTCTGACTACAGGAACAAATACACCTAAATGTCGACAAAAAAAAAAAAAGATAATGGGCGGCGCTGTTTTTGTGGTAACACACTCTCCCCGGGGAAAGCAACCCGACTTGAACACAAATAAATCTGCCATGACTTAAAGTGGCATACAGATTCCTCTCTCTATCTATCTATCTATCTATCTATCTTCTATCTATCTATCTATCTATCTATCTTCTTCTGTCTGTCTGTCTGTCTGTCTGTCTGTCTGTCTGTCTGTGTCTGTCTCTGTCTGTCTGTCTGTCTGTCTGTCTGTTTTTTCTAGTCTGTCTTCTTCTATCTATCTATCTATCTATCTATCTATCTATCTATCATATCTATCCCGTAGTCTGGCGACCATGGGGCACCCCCCAAAGACTTGACAACCAGTTCCCTCCATTCCTCTCTCTGTTCTGCCTTTCTCAAAGTTTTGTTGAGTTCTAGGCCTGTCCATTCGCTGATGTTGTCCTCCCATCTCTTCCTTGGTCTGCCTCTTTTTCTTCCTCCTTGGACAGTGCCTTGCAGTATTTTTTTTTGCAAGTCCTTTTGATCTTGTAACATGCCCGTATCATTTAAGTTTATGTTTCTTTAAGATTGTTGTTAGATTTTCATAGGGCCCAATGGTTTGCTGGCATGTAAAAGTAAGGTAAAGGTGTCCCATAACCTAGGTGGTTGTAGGGGAGCTACAGAGACTTCAGCTTCTCTGGGGCCAGCATGTTGAGGGCAGTGCCATCTCCTCTCCCTCGCTGCTTTACCTTCCCTGACCCTAAAGAAGGCAGGTACCCATTTACAGTTGGGTGAACTGGAGGGACTGTACTGAAGCCAAGGCGCGCAAACGGTCACCCATCCAGCTGGTAACCACGCTCGACTCTGCTTAACTTGACTTGGGAAAAGCGAGTGCTCTGACCACTGAGCTATCCCATCCACTGCTCGCATACAGAAACAAAAACAATCCGAAAGGGAGGGTGAGGTACCACCCATGGTAAAGAAAAGATTTTCAAATGCTTCTTTGTCCCATGCACAGCACCCTGGCCCTGCCCCAGCCCTCCACGCGGTCCCTGCAGCACATCTACCAGGTGCAGCTGGGCCGGTTCCTGCAGGAGGGGGAGTTCATGCCGGAGGTGCTGGAGTGCCTCTTCCCCCTGGTGTCGGCCGCCATCGCCGTGTACTACCGCATGGGGGCCACCATGCTGCCCACCCCCACCAAGTCACACTACACCTTCAACATCAGGGACCTCTCCAAGGTAGGTTTGGTTGTTTTTTTGGGGGGGGTTCCTAGGCTAGGCCTCCCATGTTCACCAATGGTGGGATTTTTGTGAATGCAACATTTTTTTTTTTTCCCACCACCATTTAGGAAGCCGCATTCCGACTTCGGGGATAGTGTTTAACCGTCTTAGTCCTGTCCCAGGATTTGCCAGGATTAAATAATAGCCCCCCCCCCCTAATCCCAACCCGGGATTTGCTGGGATTTACACAAAGTAGTTTTCCATCATGCAGTGACCTTCACCAATCGCTATCACATGTCAAAGCTTTATTAGGCCAGAGGCACAGAGCCTGCTGTGAGAGTACAAAAGTAATAATAGCTGCTGGTATGTACTTAGAAGGAGGAAAAGGTGAACAAGCATGTGTGCCTGACCTGATTTTGTGATGGAATGCAAAATCTTGGGCCAATTTGTGTTCAGAGAATCCAAATGCAAGAGGGTTAAACATGACACCTGTGTTCATGTGTTTTTTGAAATTTTGTGTTCTGTTCCTACCAGCATGAAATGGCTTACTCTTCCACAGGTGTTTTTTTTAACCACTAGCCTGCCACGTTTGCCATTCTGGAATGGCAGATAAACCCCGCCCCTCATGCTGCCATGAGCGCTGTTCCAGAACGTCGGTCACATATCCTGACTTTGCAAAAGTACTTTCTTTGTATAGGTCATGAGTTTTCTTAAAATCATAAAAAATATTTTGTTGACATTTTTCATTCATTATTCTTTAAGAAAATTAAGGAAATATGTAATTTTTTGCGACATTAGTTCAGAATTTCATTCACAAGATTTTTTTTTTTTCAGCAGTCACCCATTTTTTGGGGGGGGGGAAATTCCCTGGGTTTTTTCTGTAAGCCAGAATTTTTGTCAGCCTAAGGGTTAATGTGTGCGCAAGATGTTCTTCATGCATTTGCACACATGGTTTCAGTTTGCAGTCTCGTCCTAAGGACTTTGATCTTCAATTTGATTTTCTGGGCAAACTGAGAAGAAAGGGTAAGGCTGGGGATTCGAACCTAGAACCTCACATTTTACATGATAGATAGGTGAATGTCTTAACCCACCTGCCACCTTCCTTTCTTGTTCCAGGTGGTTCAGGGTTTGCTGCAGGCCAATGAGGCGGTGGTGGTGGGGAAGGAGAACTGTGCCCAGCTGTTTGCCCACGAAGCCACCCGCATCTTCCACGACCGTCTGGTCAGCCCTGAGGATCGCCGCGTCTTCTTCGAGATCCTCTCTGACAACTTGCACGACTACTTCAAGGTGAGTGTGAGTGGATGGAGTAAAAGTGCTGGAGTAAAGTGTAAAGTGGAGTAAAGTGCTGTATATATTTAAAGTGCTTTACTCCAGACTGCACTTTACTTTACTGTCTGACCACTTGCATGACTACTTCAAGGTGAGTGGAGATCAGTGAGTGGATGGATGGCCCGCCTGTGACTCACTGGCTGTGCCATGTGTTTTGCATGTAAAAATTTGTGAATTGTCATTTTTTTTTGTTATGTGGGTTGCTTGTGTACTCTTTGGATAAAGTCAGGGTGGGGGGGGAGTTGTTGTCCAGTGGCTTTATGAATTTTGCTCTTTGTAATCATTGTATAGTTTTTAAATGTTTCAGAGATTAAAAAAAAAAAAAGAAGTAAATTCTATATTTGTGATGACTGTGCTCACTAGGTTATTACTGTAAGTCATCAAACTAGTATGTTCTCTCTCTCTTTTCTCTCTCTTCTCTCTCTCTCTCTCTCTCTCTCTCTCTCTCTCTCTCTCTCTCTCTCTCTCTTCTCTCTCTTCTGTCGTCTGTCTGTCTGTCTGTCTGTCTGTCTGTCTGTCTGTCTGTCTGTCTGTCTGCCTCTGTCTGTCTGTCTTGTCTTCTCTCTCTCTCTCTCTCTTCTCTCTCTCTCTCTCTCTCTCTCTCTCTCTCTCTCTCTCTCTCTCCTCTCTCTCTCTCTCTCTCTCTCTCTCTCTTCTCTCTCTGCATCTCCTTACTGGTATGTGTATTAAACAGGGAAGGAGTGGAATGACTGCTGTGACAAAAAGTGGTATAAAATAATAAAATAAAATAAATAAACACAAGCTGTGGGGGACTGCAGGTGCGGTGGAGCGCAGACAAGCTGATGGAGGAGGGGATCCTGTTTGGGGATTTCTTCGACATGGAGGAGACCTCGGCCCAGCGCATCTACCGCCCCATGACGGACAAAGCCAAACTGACACGCGTCCTGGAGGACTACTACATGAGATACAACTATGGCGAGGAGGTGGGGGGTCTGTCTCTGTGTGTGTGTGGGAGGGTGGGGTGGGGGGTGGGTTGGTGAGTGTGTGTGTGGGGGTGTGTGGGTTAGTGTGACTTTCTTCAGTTTAGCGTCTGTTCACTCGAAGTGATATTAGTGGGTTAGTGTGAGTGTGTGTGTGGTTGTGTGTGTGTTTGTGTGGGTGGGTGGGTGGATGTGTGTGTGTGTGTGGGGGGGGTCTGTGTGATAGTTTGGGTGGGGGTGGGAGGGTGGGTGATGTGTTTGTGTGAGTGTGATAGTGTGTGACTGTGTGTGTTGTGTGTGTGTGTGCGTGTGCGTGTGTGTGTGCGTGTGAGCGTGTGTGTGTGTGTGTGGTGTGTGTGTGTGTGTGTGTGTGTGTGTGTGTGTGTGTGCGCGTGTGTGTGTGCGTGTGTGTGTGTGTGTGTGTGTGTGTGTGTGTGTGTGAGCGTGTGTGTGTGTGTGTGTGTGTGTGTGTGTGAGCGTGTGTGTGTGTGTGTGTGTGAGTGTGTGTGTGTGCGTGTGTGTGTGTGTGTGTGTGTGTGTGTGTGTGTGTGTGTGTGTGTGTGTGTGTGTGTATGTGTGTGCGTGTGTGTGTGTGTGTATGTGTATGTGTGTGTATGTGTATGTGTGTGTGTGTATGTGGTTTGATTCATGAGGCTTAAAAGATTGCGTTGGGTTAGGTTGAAAAAGAGTGGATTTGTGCCGTGTTGTATTGTGTTGTGCCATGTTGTAGTGGATTGGAGCAGAGTGGAGTGGAGTATTCAATTGCATATGCCACTTCCAGCTGCTCTCAGCTACTATTCATTCCATCCCATCTCAGTCCAGCTGGGGCCAGCTGGTGCTAATCATAGCAGGAACTGACCCCACTTGGACTTGGGCAAAAGGAAGGTGTGCACTAAATGAAGCACTCTTGGCTGAGTGATGCTGGATTTGCCTGCTGTGTGTTATGTCCCAGAAGAGATTTTTTTGGTTTAGGGACTGTGAGAAAGAAGCTTAGTATCTAGAAAGAGCAGAATGGACTTGAAAGCTTTGAGCTTAATTTATTTATTTATTTATTTACTTATTTATTTTTGTTGGCTTTGAGCTTTCCTTAATGTCAGTGTGTAGAAGAGCAGGAGGATGAAGAAAAAGGAGGGGGGCAGGATAATTCTAGCACTGGGGCCCCCCTGGACCCTTAACTGAGTAATGCTGGATTTGCGCACTGTGCAATCTAAATTAAGCATAGTGTGTGAGTCTTGTTTCACTCGTTCTCATCAATTTCTCTGTGTTTAACAGGTGTTTTGTGTACTGTCACTTCTCATTCTGTCATCATGCTGAAGGGGGAGGGTTGTGTTTGTTATTGCCCTTCAGGGATGATTAAAGTGTTTTTGACTTGACTTGACTTGACTTGACTGTGTGTGTGTGTTTCAGACCAATCAGCTGGTGTTTTTCCGAGATGCTGTGGAACATGTGGTGAGAGCTGCCCGAGTCTTCCGACAGCCCGGAGGCCATCTTCTGCTGGTAATGCCGCCATTATTAATGTTGTGTTTTGTTACACTTTCAGCTCCTCTCTCCTGCTATTCATCCCAACCCAGCTGGTGCTGATTATAGCAGAAACTGACGGCACTTTGGACTTGGTAAAAGGGAGGGAGCTGGGCACAGCTGTCAATTTCCCCCACTTTCAGCTCCTCGCAGCTGCTGATTATCCCATTCCATCCCAGCCCAGCTGTGGCCAGCTGGTGCTATTTAGATCAGGAGCTGACCACACATTGACTAGGTAAAAGGAAGGAGCATGCTAAATTTAACACTCTTGACTGAGAGATATTGGATTTGTGCACTGTGGGTGACTAATTTTAGCACTGGGCCCTGGACCGTTGACTGAATTGTGCTGGACATGCACACTGTGGGGTTGTTGTGTATTGTTACACTTTCAGCTACTCTCAGCTGCTATTTCCTTCCATCCCATCCCAACCCATCCCAGATGGGGCCAGCCAGTGCTGATTATAGCAGGAACTGACCACATTTAGAAAACAGGGTGAAAATTGTCGCATGCGCAAAATTTCACCATTGGTGGACATCAGAGTTCTAGCCAGTGAACGACCCCCCCGAAAAACAAACAAACAGTAAAACAAAACCAAAAATTACAGGAACAACAAAAGCATACCCCCCCCTCCCCCATAACAGTGGATAAGGAAGAAGGATCATTTGGATTACTCAGTCATATTTTAACCTTTGTGAGCTCAGCAAAATTAAAGCATTTCAAGTGAATTATCTTATTATTTGTGCCCGGTGACACAGCAAATTAAAACATTTCATGTGAATTATCTTATTACCTGTGCCAGGTGACACAGCAAATTAAAACATTTCATGTGAATTATCTTATTACCTGTGCCAGGTGACACAGCAAATTGAAACATTTCATGTGAATTAATCTTACTACCTGTGCCAGGTGACAGCAGATTAAAACATTTCGAAGATTCGGTGAGTGGCAGCCGTGGCGTGCGGTCACGGATTCTGAGCGCTCTTGTTACCGAAGTTCATACAACCCAGCCACTTGGAGTTTTTTGACACAACATTTGACTTGAGCAGCTGTTTACCTGTTTCTGGCTATCTGTGTATTCCTAGTTTTGCTTCTGTTTTGTTGTGATCTTTTTTTTTTTTTTTTTTTTTTTTTTTTCTTTTTTCGTTTATTCTTCTTCTTTTTTTTCTCCCTCTTTCATCTTTTCCTTTTCCTATAATTCTTTTCATCTATTTGGTTGGTCGTTTTGTTTTCTTTCCTGTGCTTCATTTCAAGCTTTCTGTCCTTCTTGATTATTTCTCGTTAAAACAATGTCGTCCACGCAGCCGGTATTTGTAAAGAACAAGGACGTTCCCAATTCACAGCAAAGCCGTGTGACAGGACTGGAGCTGTGTCTGGCAGCAGAACGGTCGGCAGGCCATGGTACGGTGGTCGGCGCACAAAATATCCGTGGGCTTTGGAGGATTTATCCAGCTACAAAACAAGCAAGGAACGAGCTACTGGTCAAAGGTATGACTGTACGTGACTGTCTCTTGCAGATATCAGATACCAACCCCTACATTCTGCGTGATGGATCGAGGGAAGAGAAACCTGCCACCAAAGTTTGGGTAGCTGATATTCCCTTGTCAGTTGCCAACAGCGAAATAGAACATTCTCTGGTGAAGGTGGGATGCGAACTACGCTCAGAAATCAAACAGGAGCGCTACAGAGATGTAGATGGAAAACTTACACGATTCGAAACCGGGAGAAGATTTGTATTTGTGACAGTCCCCACAACCCCTCTCGAAAAAAGTCTCAAGATGGGTCCTTTCACCGCAACCGTCTATCACAAGGAGCAAAAGAGTGTGCAGAAACCAGTGGTTTGCTCTAACTGTCTCCAGCCTAACCATCATGTGTCGGTGTGTCTAAACGAGGTGGTGTGTCGGGCATGCAAACAGTCCGGTCACAAGAAAGGAGACCCGACCTGTGGTGTCCTAAAAGACTCCTTTTGCAGGGAAAGACCCACACCTACCGTCGAAGAAAAACCTGAAAATCCGGACACGCATCAGACTCCACCAAGAAAAAAGACTTCGATCTCTGGCTCTCCTGTGAAGCATGACAAAGGAGCTAGAGAAACATTAGGAGGAAAAAGAAAAGTGAACGGCAAAGATGACAGGAAAGGCTTTGGGGGGTCAGAAAGAGACAGGCCTGTTGTTGAAAGAGGGCGGGCAGCAACAAAAAAGCAGACAACCCTGCACTCCAGTCTGGCCGCCCGCGATGAGCATCAACGACGTCGGTCAGAGACACCCAAAAGACGCCGCTCCGGGGACCAAGAAAGTCCTCCAGCCATCACGGGAAAACAAGCTAGACGCGAACCCAGATATGCTGACAGGGAAGATGACAGGATGTCTGACCATGTGTCTGATCGTGAACAATGATTTCCGTCCATGGAGCAAGTCCATCTGCACCCTCCCCTCCATCCCCGGCTCTGTGTGTGTGTGTGTGTGTGTGTGTGTGTGTGTGTGTGTGTGTGTGTGTGTGTGTGTGTGTGTGTGTGTGTGTGTGCGTGTTTGTGTGTGTGTGTGCGTGTCTGTGTGTGTGTGTGTGTGTGTGTGTGCGTGTTTGTATGTGTGTGTGTGTGTGTGTGCGCGCGCGCGCGTGTGTGTGTGCGCACATGCGACTCTGTGTGTATGTCTATTTAATTCTGTTTGTTCGTTTGATATAGTTCTGATTGATGTAGCTGAAATATGTAATTTCAGTTAGCCATGAATAAACTTAGAATATGTTCGTTAAACTGTAGGGGATTAAAAAACAAATGGAAGCGAAAAACTCTATTTGATTACTTTAAAGCACAAAGATTTGATGTTGTTTGTCTACAGGAAACCCATATCTTAAACATAGACAGGGTATTTTGGGAAAAGGAATGGGGAGGTAGAATTTATATCCAGGAAGGCACAGCCCATAGTAAAGGTCAAGTTACTCTTATTTCAAAACATTTTACAGATGAAATTGAACTGGTAACAGCCACAGATCGTATGATAACAATACAAATAGAATATGATGGAATAGGAATACATATTGTAAATATATATGCTCCTAACGCTTCCTTGGAAAAAAGAGAATTTTTTCAAGGAATGCATACAAAACTAGAAAATGCACAGGCTAATAACGTTATCCTATGTGGAGACTTCAACTGTGCAATAAACAATACGCAAGATGTTATCTCTGGCAATCCACACAATACAGCTGAGGTTAATGCCTTTCAAACCTTACTGCAAGAAATCAATGGCACAGATGTCTGGAGATCTTTCCATCCACATGAAAAAGACTTTACATGGAACAGGATTAACCCATTCATAGCACGCAGGCTGGACTACTGTATCATATCTGATGAAATTTTATCCTTATGCTCCTCTTGTGAGCACTATTCTATTTCTAACTCTGACCATAAAGCTGTTGTTCTTGAACTAGAAAGCAGTAATTTCACAAGAGGACCAGGTTACTGGAAATTTAACAATAGCTTTCTTAAAAATAAAGAGTTTGTAGACGACATGAATAGACTGCTAGACCATGCACTAAAAAGCCAGGATGCAGACTGCAATCCTGTTAACAGATGGGAATTAGTGAAAGCAGAAATTCGAAATTTCTGTATTAACTTCGGAAGACGTTTGGCATGTCGTAGAAGAAATGAAAAAGCAGAACTGCAAGCCATGTTAAAGGAGATCGAGACCAGTATTATCAAAGACCCTAGGAACAGCAGTTTACAAAAAGAACTACATAAAGTTAAACAAAAGCTAGAAATTTTAGACATGCACAATGCTAAAGGAGCTCAGGTCAGATCAAGAATAAAGTGGATCGAAGAAGGAGAGAAAAATACAAAATATTTCTGTAATTTAGAAAAAATAAGAAGAAAGAAAAATGTAATGACTAGCCTTGTAACTGCTTCGGGTAACAGAATCACTAACTATACTGAAATAATGGCTCGACAAGTGTCCTTTTATAAAGATCTATATGCTCAAAAAACAGACACTGAAAATGTGGTAAAGGCCACAAAAGAATTTATGAATGGCATTGGATGTCCATGCCTTAATGAAACAGACTCTGGGATATGTGAAGGCCTTGTATCTGTACATGAGGCATCACAGGCATTGGCTAACATGAAAAATGGATCAGCTCCAGGAATGGACGGAATCACCATTGAGTTCATGAAATTCTTCTGGCTAAAATTACAAGATTCAGTCACAGCTTCCTTCAATGAATCATTCCACAAAGGAGAGCTGTCTTATACGCAATATCAGGGTATCATAACACTCATTCATAAGGGTAAAGAACTTGACAGAGAAAGCCTTACCAACTGGAGACCCATAACACTGACAAATACTGATTATAAAATCCTGGCTAAAGCTTTAGGAACTAGACTAGGCAAAGTCATAAACATATTAGTGAATGAGGACCAAGTGGGATACATTAAGGGTAGGAACATAGCCACTGTTATACGGACAATCGATGATGCCGTTAATTACTTAAACAAAACTGGCAAGGCAGGATACCTTCTAGCTATTGATTATACCAAGGCATTTGACTCAATATCAAAATCATTTCTGAATTATGCATTTGACATGTTTGGTTTTGGACCTGATTTTAAAAGATGGGTAGAAATAATCATGAAAAATGCTGCAAGTCGTATCAATTATGGAGGGTGGATATCGGAAAGTTTCAACATAAACTGTGGCATTAGACAAGGCTGCCCCTTTTCACCGCTAGCATTTGTTCTAGCTGTCGAATTGTTGGCTATCAAAGTACGGAACAGCAACATAGCTGGTGTGCAGCTACCAGACACAAATAATGGAATTCCAAAATTCATCAAGATACAACAACTGGCAGATGATACTACCTTGTTTTTGCAAGACTATAACGATATTCTCATTGCAAGAACAATTTTAGAGCAGTTTGCACAATTCTCAGGCCTAAAGCTTAATACACAAAAAACAAAATTATTAGCACTAGGCAATAGCTGCTATAACGAACAAAACATGCCCTTTACAACTGTAGACAGAATGAAAATCCTAGGAGTAGTTTTTGAAAGGAACAAAATGGCTATCGAGATAGAGGACAACTGGAAAAACAGACTTAAAAATGTAACTGGTATGATAAAAGAATGGAGCAAACGAGACCTTAGCATCCATGGTAAAGTTGTAGTCATCAAGACGTTCCTAATTAGTCAGCTTACTTTCATTATGCAATCAGTTGGGCTTCCAAAACACATTCTCACAAACATAAACACAGTTTTATACAAGTTTTTATGGCAAAGAAAACACAGTAACAGGCGTGCTTTTGAAAAAATCAAGCGAAAAGTAATGCAATCTGATTATGAACATGGTGGACTAAACATGATTGATATGACTGAAATGCAGAACATATTTTACTTGCAATGGATGGGTAGATTATTTAATAAAAGGACAAGCAAGTGGTCCACATTCCCTCTTTGGCATTTTTGTAAAATTGCAACAGGAAACCATTTATTCCAAGTTAACTGTTACAGTAAAGAATTGATAGATCTTTCATTAATTCAAAACACTTTTTGGAGAGAAGCGTTTGCGACGTATTTGGATAGCACATCGAAAATCTCACCAAACGATGTACAAGCGGAACATATTGGGGAGCAACAACTGTTCAATAACAGACTCATTAAGTACAAACATAAAGTTCTGAATTTTCAAACGTGGAAAGAACAGGGCCTTAAAACTATTCGTGACTTTACAAATATGGAACAACAGCGAATCATGACTTTAATGGAAGTTGGAGGAGTGCTAAATCAAAATAGGGCAAGGACATTATTTCAGTACAATGCTCTAGTGAATGCCATTCCAAGGTCATGGATTGAATGGATCACTAATGGAGTGGCCAGTTTATTAGCTGAACATTGCAGTACTCCGGAAGCAAGTAAATTTAGTGCTAAACCTAAAACAATTAGACAATACTTAAGATCAAAAAATTGTGAAGAACAACATACACCAAACGCAGCTGAATTTTGGCGCAGGAAATTTAATGTACTTCTTGATAAATGGTTATGGCTTATGCCTAGAGAAGCAACAAAAGAAATCAGACTAAGAGAGCTACAGTGGAAGATTTTACATAATTTATACCCAACTAACATTTTACTACAGAAAATGGGGGTCTCTGATACTATTTGTTGTGATTATTGTCCTAATACGGTTGATTTTGTTGAACACTTTTTCTTTGAATGTTCCCCAGTGAAAGACTTCTGGAATGGTATTGAAAACGTTATCGCCATGGAAACTGGGGAAAAATTGTATCTCTCTGTAACTGATGTTTTATTTGGTTATAACGTAAGGGATAAATCAGATATCAATCGATGGGTTAATAGAGTCCTATTGGTTGGGAAAATGTGTATCAGTAAAATAAAGAAAACAAAATCGATCCAACACTATGGAGTAGTCTTTGAACAAGAAGCAAAGTTGAGGAATCTTATATGTTAATAACTAATGTGCGTATGGAGTAAACATTATACAACCCATTACTTTAATTAAGAAAGTGGGGGGGGGGGGGGGGCAAAAGAGGAAGGAGGGGTGAGGAGGAAGGAGAGGGGAGCGTGAGGAAGGTGAGAACGGAGGGGGAGGGGGGTGGAGGAGGAGAGAGAGCGAGGAGGTGGGGTTGAGATGGGAGAAAGGAGGGGGGGGGGGGAGGCAGGGAGGGAGATGGAAAGAGGGAGGGGGGAGAGGGGGAGAGGGGGGGGAGAGAGAAAAGATATTATATTGCACATCACAGCAGAGCAGATGTTCATAACATGAGAAAAATATAAAATTTTGACAGGTGTGGATAAATGTAAAAAACGTAGATTTTTGAAAAGGTATTATTAACATGAGTGGGATGTGCACTTTTTGACAGGCGTGGATAACATGTGCAGGATGCTGGGTTTTTTTGGACTGGTGTAAAAACTTTTGTACAAATATGGAACTATGAAAAGATGTAAATAGTGTAAAATTTAGCCGAAAAGTTTTTTAACTTGTTTTTTTTTCAGACATGTATATAAAAATTCTTTGCTCAATTAAAAAAAAAAAAAAAAAAAAAAAAAAAAAAACTTGGTATAAGACGGATGAAAGGAATTTTGCTGGTAGTACTCTGGTTAAATTTGAAGTGTTGTCACAAGATTTTTCTATGTTGTGTTTCAGGTATGCGTTGTTTTGGAGAAAAAAATGCTAATAGAATTGTGTCGATTGCAAAAAAAAAAAAAAAAAAAAAAAAAAAAACTATGTACTCATTGACATTTCAGTACAAGATGAATTAACAAAAAAAAAAAAAAAAAGATTAAAACATTTCATGTGAATTATCTTATTACCTGTGCCAGGTGACACAGCAAATAAAAACATTTCATGTGAATTATCTTATTACCTGTGCCAGGTGACACAGCAAATTCAGACACTTTTGACAGGTGGCACAGTAAAATTCAGACATTTTTGCCAGGTGACACAGTAAAATTCAGTCATTTTCGCCAGGTGACACAGCCAATTCAGACATTTTTGCCAGGTGACACAGTAAAATTCAGTCATTTTTGCCAGGTGACACAGTAATATTCAGTCATTTTTGCCAGGTGACAGTAAAATTCAGTCATATTTGCCAGGTGAAACAACAAATTCAGTCATTTTTGCCAGGTGACACAGTAAAATTCAGTCATTTTTGCCAGGTGAAACAAGAAAGTCAGACATTTTTGCCAGGTGACACAGTAAAATTCAGACATTTTTGCCAGGTGACACAGTAAAATTCAGTCATTTTTGCCAGGTGACACAGCCAATTCAGACATTTTTGCCAGGTGACACAGTAAAATTCAGACATTTTTGCCAGGTGACACAGTAAAATTCAGTCATTTTTGCCAGGTGAAACAACAAATTCAGTCAATTTTGCCAGGTGACACAGTAAAATTCATTTTTGCCAGGTGAAACAACAAAGTCAGACATTTTTGCCGGGTGACACCACAAATTCAGACATTTTTGCCAGGTGACACAGTAAAATTCAGACATTTTTGCCAGGTGACACAACAAATTCAGTCATTTTTGCCAGGTGACATAGTAAAATTCAGACATTTTTGCCAGGTGGCACAGTAAAATTCAGATATTTTTGCCAGGTGACACAACAAATTCAGTCATTTTTGCCAGGTGACACAGTAAAATTCAGACATTTTTGCCAGGTGACACAGTAAAATTCAGACATTTTTGCCAGGTGACACAACAAATTCAGTCATTTTTGCCAGGTGACACAGTAAAATTCAGACATTTTTGCCAGGTGACACCTCAAATTCAGACCCTCACTCACCAGTGAATAATCTTTACTCCTACCTGTGCCAGGTGGGTCTGGATGGCACGGGGAAGTCGACAGTGGTGCACCTGGCCAGTTACATTGCGCAGTGTGAGATCATGCGCCTGAAGCTGCACAAGACCTACGACATGACGGAGTTCCGGGACGACCTCAAGACCATCTTCATCCGCAGCGGGGTGAAGGGCATCAAGACTGTCTTCCTGCTGGCTGATTCTGATATTGTCAAGGTCAGTTTGAAGAGAGAGAGAGAGAGAGAGAGAGAGAGAGAGAGAGAGAGAGAGAGAGAGAGAGAGAGAGAGAGAGAGAATGTGTGTGTGTGTGTGTGTGAAAGGCATCAAGACTTTCTTCCTGCTGGCTGATTCTGACATTGTGAAGGTCAGTTTGGAGTGGTTTATTTATTTATTATTTATTTATTTATTTACTTATTTATTTATCTATTCTTTTTATTGAGGATAATGGAATAAGCACACATGTGCTTTTTTTTTTTATATCAGTCCCTGTGTGGTTTGAGTGTGAGGTGTGATTGTGTGTGTGTGTTGTGTGTGTGTGTGTGTGTGTGTGTGTGTGTGGTGTGTGTGTGTGTTTTGTTTGTGTGTTGTGTGTGTGTTGTGTGTGTTTGTGGTGTGTGTGTGTGTGTTGTGTTGTGTGTGTGTGTGTGTGTGTGTGTGTGTGTGTGTGTGTGTGTGTGTGTGTGTGTGTGTGTGTGTGTGTGTGTGTGTGTTGTGTGTGTGTGTGTGTGTTTGTCTGTGCATGCGTGCATGCATGCATGTGTGTGTGTGTATGTGTTTGCCCTCATAAAAAAGTGTATGAGCAAACTCGTTTGAATGGTTGGCTCAGTGTATACGTTTGTGCTTAGTCCAGATGTTTGTGTGACGTGCCTGTACCACTTTAGCTTGCACTTTTTTTTAACTGAAGTCAGGAGCTGTTCTTAGGATCCTGAAACTAAAATGCAAGAAAAATAATAAAAACAACCTCAAAGCCTTTCACTTCTTCACTGGTAGGAATCGTTCCTGGAAGACATCAACTGCATCCTCAACTCGGGGGAGGTGCCGGACCTGTTCGACAACGAGGAGATGGATGGCATCACCATGGACCTCAAGTCCGCCGCCAACACCGCCGACATCCCCGACACGCGCGCCGCTGTCTACCAGTTCTTCATCCAGCGCGTGCGCCAGCACCTGCACGTGGTGCTGACCATGAGCCCTGCGGGGGACAAGTTCCGCCAGCGCTGCCGCATGAACCCCGCCCTCATCAACTGCTGTACTATAGACTGGTACGACGAGTGGTCGCAAGAAGCCATGCTCAGCGTGGCCAAAGTGTTTTTCGCCAACACCGAGTTCATTGCCGATCCGCAGTATGATATCGAGGTAGGTGGGTAGGGTGGTGGTGGGGGGGGGGGGGGGGGGGGGGTGGGGGGGGGGGGGGGGGTGGGGGGGGGTGAGGTGTGGGTGTTGTGTGTTGTCAAGTCAAAATGATCTTTATTGAGGGTAAAAGATTAAGTTAACAAAAGGCTGCAGCACATAAAGACTGTTGTGCAAGTCAAGCCCCCAGCGCTGCAGCACATAAGGGCTGTTGTGTGAGTCAACCCCCCTAACCCCCTCATTCTAACACACACATATACCTCACTGCAGGAACTGAAGGAGCGCGTGGCCCACATCTGCGTGGCGGTGCACAAGAGCGTGGTGGACACAGGGGCGCGCTACTGGCAGGAGCTGCGGCGCCACTTCTACGCCACGCCCAGCAGCTACATGGAGCTGATCCGCCTCTACGCCCGCATGCTGCGCGACAACAAGCAGCAGTTCGAGTCGGACCGCCAGCGCCTGCAGGTGGGGCTGTCCACGCTGTCGGACGCCAAGCAGATGGTGGGGGAGATGCAGGACGAGCTCATCAGCCTGGGGCCCTCCATCGTGGTCAAGAGTAAGGTGGGTAGTGTGTAGTGTAGTGTAGTGTGTGTGTGTGTGTGGAACACCCCCCACCCAACCCTTAACTCAGTGCTGCAGGTAGTAGGCACCCAGCAGTCTCGGAAGACTATGGAGTTTCGCTCTAGTCTTTAGAGCTCAAAGCCTGGGTCAGTAAGTATGGAGGGCAAGCTGCAGGACACAACCCTTAACTCAGTAGTGACTGATGGATTCCTTGCTGCAGGACACAACCCCCCCCCCCACCCCCCACCCCCAATTCTTAACTCAGTAGTAGTGACCAGTGTTTTGCCTTGCTGCTTGCTGCAGGACACAACCCTTTTTATTTCTTTATTTTTTTTATTTTATTCTTTTATATCCAGGATAATGGGATAAGCACTCTTGTGCTTTTTTTACATCCAGTCCCCATGTGTATGCAGTTTTGTAAATGTCATCTGTTCCCACCAGCACACGATAGCCTACTCTTGCGAAAAGCAGAACAGGATTTATCATGTGTGCAAGATGTTCAGTAGTGACTGATGGCTTGCCTTGCTGCCGGACACCCCCCTGCCTCCCAACCCGTAACTCAGTAGTGACCGATGTGTTGCCTTTTAACTCAATAGTGACCATTGTGTTGCCTTGCTGCTTGCTGCTGCAGGACACAAAGCAGCTGCTGGAGCAGCTGGTGAAGGACCAGGAGGCGGTGGAGCAGGTGCGGCAGATCGTGGAGAGCGAGGAGACGGTGATGGCCAAGGAGACGCAGATCGTGCAGAACTACGCCGACGAGTGCACCAATGACCTGGCCTCCGCCCTCCCCGCCCTGCAGCAGGCCATCATGTCTCTGGAAACCCTCGACAAAGCCTCCATTTCTGAGTTGAGGTAATATTGGTCGGGGGTGGCTGGGCGGGGTGGGGGTCGGGGGGGTTGGGGGCCAGGGGGGGGCCTGGGTGGGGCATCGGAGGGGGTTGGGGGGCCCAGGGGGGGGGCCTGGGTGGGGGCAGTCTGGGCCCAGTCTGATAAGTTCCTGTAATATCTTTGGTTTGGAAACTCTAAAAGGTTTTTGACTCCCAGAGTCCTGGTAGAAGTTTGTTGATCACCACCTGCTCTCGTCGTCAGTATGGTTTCTGTGTTTTTGCCTAGACAACATCTTGTATTTTTTTGTGTTGTATTGATACTGTATTGTATTGTATTACTATACAATGTATACAGTCGTTTTCTGCTTTTCTTTTTTTTCACCACATTGTCCTTTACCTGTGTTAATTTTTTCTGTGGGAGTGGGGTTTTTTTCCCTTTGGAATTTGCCAGGAACAGCCTGTTATGTCATTTAGAAAGAAAAACACTAAATGCATACGGCATGCAGACCCTTGCTTAGTGTTCTGAGATAGAAGACTAGCACCCCAAACTGTCAACATGGCCAGATGAAGGCCAATGACAGGGGGGGAAAAAAAGGTCTGCTCAGACTGCATTGAAACCAGGCCGGTTGCAAGGCACTGATCCATCTACCTTGGTAGAGGTGTTACATGCTTCATACCAAGTGAACCTGTAAAGTATGTGTGTTAAGAACAGACATCACAGTAGTCAGTTTTCCCCACTTTCAGCTCCTCTTGGCTGCTAATTAATCCATCCCATCCCAGCCCAGCTGGTGCTAATTATAGCAGGAACTGACCACACTGTGACTAGGTAAAAGGAAGGGGTGTGCTGAATTTAGCCCTCTGGACTGAGTGATGTTGGATTTGTGCGCTGTGTCCTACTTGTTTGTTTTGAATAATAACTTCGTTTTCAAATGAGACGCTCCACCACATAAGGAGTCGCATTGCACCTGAGGTCCATTTCTAGTTATTGACATGCTATTAATCCACAATGAAGTGGCTACACAATACAAAAACAGTTTGAAAATCGGACAATTCTTTCAAAGTATTACAACTTGAAATGATAGACTGTAAGAAATGACAATGAGAAATTGACAAACATAGCATCGCAAAAGGTGGTCAGAATGAAGGCTTGGGTATTTTAAAAACACGTTTAAAGGTGAAAGGAAACAATATTGTGCCTTGGTATTTCACTACAAGGTAGAGTAATGGCTACAATTTCATTGTAAATCAAACTCTCAAAATTGACAACTTGACCCCCACTTGCTTTTAATAATGGCTCCTAGCGGAAGAGTGGGTTAGGTGCTAAGCGACTCATTTCGTGGTGGAGTGTCACCAATGACAACTTCATGCTTACAGTGTGTTTTGTTTGTGTGGGGGGTTAGGGTGTACAAGCAGCCCCCACCCCTGGTGGAGACGGTGATGTGTGCCGTGTGTGTGCTGTTCCAACGGAAACCAGACTGGAACACCGCCAAGATGATGCTCGGGGGACCAAGGCTTTCTCAGGAGACTGCTGCAGTTTGACAAAAATGCCGTCCCCGACAAGGTCTGTGTCTTATTTTATTTATTTTTATTTATTTCATTTGATACCACTTTATGTCACAGCAGATTTTTCTGTATGAAATTCGGGCTGCTCTCCCGGGAGAGTGTGTCCCCACAAGTTGCAGCGCCACTTTTTTTCTTTTTTTTTTCTCTTTCCTGTCTACAACTGTATTTGTTTTCCTATCAGAGTGGCTTTTTTCTACAGAATTTTGCCAGGGACAACCCCTTAGTTGCCGTGGGTTCTTTTACCTGCGCCAAATAATGATGTGTAACACATGGGACCTCGGTTTATCGTCTCATCCTGAAGACTAGCACCCAGACCACCATTCATGATCTAATGGATTGGGGCAAAAGTTTTGGGCTCCAAAGGATTCGAACCACTGCACACTCTGACCCGGACTTTTTGCTTTCTAGGCAGGCGTGTTACCTCCTAGACCACTGATCCACCTTCTAGTCTTTCTCGTCCAATGCTTTTCAACTATTTTCTTTTTTAAAAACCTATTTTCATAGCTTTGTCCCATTATGTGAGCAGTCTGTGGCAGAGAGAGGATAATGGAATAAGCACTCGTGTGCTTTTTTTTTTTTTTTTAATCCAGTCCCCGTGTGTATGTAGTTTTGTAAATGTCATCTGTTCCCACCGGCACACAATGGCCTACTCTTACGAAAACAGAACAGGATTTAACAGCTGTGCGCAAGATGTCCAGCGTGCGTTCACACACGGGGCCTCGGTCTATAGTCTCATCCAAAGGACTTTTGGGGGAGGCAGAGTCAGCACTGATGTTAACTCCAGGTTAAAAAAAATCCCCTCGAACGGGAATCGAACTCGGGTCATGTCAAATTGCGAGTGCAATGTTCTGACCGCTAGACTATTCTGTGTTATATGTGTGTGTGTGTGACAGGTGTTCACTAAGCTGAAGAAGTACTCCAAGCAGCCAGACTTCAAGGCGGACATCGTGGGGAAGGTGTCTCTGGCTTGTCGCTCCCTGTGTATGTGGGTGCTGGCTATGGAACACTACAATGAGGTGTACAAGGTACGGTGGTGTGCTGTTGTCACACACACAGTTTTACTGTAGTGTGTGTGTATGGGTGGAGTTTTATGTAGTGTGTGTGTGTGTGTTGTGGGGTGTGTGTGTGTGTGTGTGTGTGTGTGTGTGTGTGTGTTGTCGATTGTGTGGGTGTGGTTTGTGTGTTATTGTATTTAATATATTTATTTTTATTCTTTGATATGAGGATAATGTAAGGATGTGTGTGTTGTGTGTGTGTGGTGGTGTGTGTGTGTGTATTGTGTGGTGTGTGTATGTGTGTGTGTGTTGTGTTTGTGTTTGTTGGGTGTGGCTATGTTGGTGTGTATGGTGTGTGTGTGTTTTGTGTTGTGTGTGTGTGATGTGTGTGTGTGTTGTGTGTGGTGTGTTGCATGTGTGTGTGGCTGACAGAAGTGAAAGTATTTCTATTTCTAGTAAGGGTTATCTCTATTGATATATACTGATATTCTGATACATGTGTGTGTGTGTGCATGCGTGGTGCTGTTGGTGTGTGTGCTGTATGCATGCATCGTGCGATGTGTGTGCATGCATGTGTGATGTCGGTGCGTGTGGTGATGTGCATGCTGTTGTGTGTGTGAGACAGACGGTGAAGCCAAAGCAGGCTCGAGTGGAGGAGGCCAAGGAGGCGCTGAAGCTGGCCCAGGACAGTCTGGCCAAGAAGCAGAACAGTCTGAAAAAGGTGACCCACCACCTACCTACCCACCTACCTCTGTCATTCTTCACTCCATAGTGGTCCATAGGATCATGACCTGAATTCACTATGAACTGGTCTTTGCTGTTCTTCTTCTTCTGTTCTTGCACATTGAAGACAGAAGCCATTTATCTTTTTTTTTAATTTTTTTTTATCATTACAGCAAGTGTGTCATCTCTGATCTGGTTCAGGAAATGTTAGTGTAAATTTCGCTTGTTTTGAGTTTCTGATCGTTATACGTGAATGTTGAATATATGTTGAATCATGTCAGTTAAACATATAGGTGAATGTTTATTTTTCTCTTTTTCTTCCCCACTAGATAGATGACTTGATGAAAAAAAGCAAGTCAATGCTTATTCAGTGTTCCATCTGGAAATAAAAATTTGACTTTGATGTGAAAACAACTGTTTCAGATTAACATCATTATACATGAAAACAACTGTTTTGGATCAACATAGTTTAAATTGACTGTTGAAAGAATTTTTTTTTTTTTTAAATTGGACCTGAATGATTGAAAAAAATTGACTATCGCACATCACTACAAACTGTGACTGTAATGTTGATTTTTTTTAAATATAAAAGGACAATACGTGACAAATCATACATCACATTAAGCTTTTATTTAGTCACGGTTATACATAAACAAGAAGCTGTAACTATGATAATAATCATACATAAAGACAAACAGTGACTGTGATGATGACACATCAAGACAAGCTGTGACTGTAGTGGTGATTATGCGTCAGACAAGGCATGAATGTAGCAGTTATTATGCACCAACTCAAGGTATGACTGTAGCGGTGTTGAATGCATCAGAACAAGCTGGGACTGTGGTGATTATGCATCAAAGAAGCTAGTGGTGATTATGCATCAAAGAAGCTATGACTGTAGCGGTGATTATGCATCAGACAAGGTATGCATGAATAGCAGTTATTATGCACCAACTCAAGCTATGACTGTAGCAGTGATTATGCATCAACTCAAACTATGACTGTAGCGTGATTATGCATCAACTCAAGCTGTGACTATAGCGGTGATTATGCATCAAACAACCTATGACTAGCAGTGATTATGCATCAAACAACCTATGACTAGCAGTGATTATGCATCAAACAACCTATGACTAGCAGTGATTATGCATCAAACAAACCTTATGACTAGCAGTGATTATGCATCAAACAACCTATGACTAGCAGTGATTATGCATCAAACAACCTATGACTAGCGGTGATTATGCATCAACTCAAGCTATAACTATAGCGGGGGTGACCTCACAACACCTGTAGCACCTGTGATTGTGTGTGGGACAGATCCAGAAGCACCTGGAGCTGATCCAGCAGCAGTACCAGGACAGCGTCAACCAGATGGAGGCCCTCCAGCAGCGCCATGTCACCACCACCCTGCGTCTGGACCGAGCCTCCGTCCTCATCGCCGCCCTGGGAGATGAAAAGGTTCGTGCGTCGTCTGCTTGCTGGGTCTAGGTAGATGGAATTGTTTTCTAGGCTTTGAACCTCTGTCTTTATTGAGTGAGAGAGAATGGAGAGTCAGTTTGTGCGTCGTCTGCTTGCTGGGTCTAGAGAGATGTCAGGGGGCGGGGTAGCTCAGTGGTCAGAGCGCTCACTTTCCCCCCAGTCAAGTTAAGCAGCGTTGAGCATGGTTACCTAGTTGGATGGGTGACCGTTTGCGCGCCTTGGCTTCAGTATAGTCCCCCCCAGTTCACCCAGCTGTGAATGGGTATCTCTGCCCTCTTTAGGGTCAAGGAAGGTAAAGCAGTGAGGGAGAGGAGATGGGCGCCGCCCTCAATATGCTGGCCCTAGAGAAGCTGATGTCTTTGATGCCTCACTCCCCTACGACCACATAGGTTATGGGACACCTTTACCCTTACCTTTACCGTAGATATATATTATTGTTTTCTAGGCTGTGAGTCTCTGTCTTTAGTGAATGGAGAGAGAAAAGAGGGTCAGTTTGTATATTGTGTGTTTGCTGGATTTAGATATATGGAATTATTTTCTTTGCTATGAGCCTTTGTCTTTATTGATTGAGAGAGAAATTTGGGGGGGGGGGGGATGTCAATTTGTATGTCATCTGTTTGCTGGATTTAGATATATGGAATTATTTTCTAGGCTGTGAGCCTCTATCTTTATTGAATGAGAGAGGAAGGTGAGTCATTTTGTATGTCATCTGTTTGCTGGGTTTAGATATGTGGAATTATTATCTAGGCTGTGAGCCTCTGTCTTTGTTGAATGAGAGAGAAAGGGGGCACCAGCCCTGATTTTCCCTGAGTGTTGTATCGGACTTTTAAGTCAGAAGAATGAGAATGTTAAGAAATTAAGATGAATACTCTCCTGTTGCTGCCAAAGCCAGGACAAGAAAAAAACACTCTCTGGTTGGAAAATGTGCATTTTTGCAAGCCTCATGACTACAGTTGCCAGTGTACTTTTTTTTTGGGTACCAAAGATGCTTTGAGCACGAATTTTCCTTTGTTATCTTTAAATCAGAGGTTTGTAATGTACACAATTTTGTGTCAGTGTGAGTGACATACCTGCTTTCCTCGTCACAGGTGCGATGGCTGGAGTCAGTGAGCGTGCTGGATGCCAAGCTGAAGGGTCTGGTGGGTAACACCTTGGTGGGGGCAGCCAGTGTGGCTTACCTGGGCGCCCTGAACACCTCCTACCGACAGGAGCTGGTGGGCAAGTGGGCCTCCATGTGTCGGCAAGCCGGGGTGCCCATCTCCACCAACTTTGACCTCATCCACAGCATGGCCCAGGCCAACCAGGTGAGACTGAAGGTAGTGGTGGGGGAGGAGGGTTGTTGTGGGGAGGAAGGTGTCTGTGAAAGTTAGGGTTTTTGTAGTAGGAAGACGTCAGGTTACCTATGAAAGTTAGGATTTATGTGGGAAGACCTGAAGTTACCCATGAAAGGATTTTTTTAGTAGGAAGACCTTAGGTTAGCTATGAATGTTAGGATTTGTAGGAGGACATCACATCGCACTTGCTGACAGGAAAAAACCCCTGAAAATCTGATCTAAAAAAAAAAAAAATTGGCATTGTATTCTCACAGCAGCATAGACATCATTGACTTGTGTTCATGCATTTAAAAAAAAGTTTTTGCTTATTGTTTTTCGTCTCTCAGCTAAAGCTCTGAGGTTCACCAATGGTGAGATTTTTGTGTAGGCGACCATTTTTTGCCCACCATGAAGGTAGCCACATTCTGTCTTCAGGGGAAGATTTAGGGATTTTGATTTGTTCTTAGAACCAATATATGACACTCCACCATGAAATGATTCGCTTAACACATGACCCACTTATCCTGTAGGAGCCATTTAAGGCAGGTGGGGATCAAGTTGTCAATTTTTTAATTTTGATTGATTATAAAACTATTGTCATTGTTCTACCTTGTAGTGAAATATCAAATCATAATTTTTTATCTTTTTGCTTTTAAACATGTTTTAAAAATACTCAGGCCCTCTTTCTGAGTACCTTTTATGATGCTGAGCTTGTTAATTTCTCATTTTGTCATTTCCTGCAGTCTATCATTTCAACTTGTAATGATATTCCGATTTTCAGTCTGTGTTTTGTATTGTATAGCAATTTTATTGCACATTAACAACAAGTCAATAACTAAAAATTGACCTCTAGTGCAATGCGACTCATCATGTGGTAGAGCGTCACAAATATTTTTTTTACAGCAGAATATGACTGTGTTCATCTTGTGGTGATTGCTGAGGGTGTAGATCATGAAGTGGTACAACAATGGCCTTCCATTTTTTTTTTGTTCCTCAGCTAGAGCTCTGAGGTTCACCAATGATGAGATTTTGATGTATGTGACCGTTTTTTTGCCTACCATAAAGACAGCCACATTATGTTTTCAGGGGTAGCTTTAGGAATTTTGATTTGTTCTTAGAATCAATGTATTTTTTGAAGCGGAATATGACTGTGTTCATCTTGTGGGGTTTGCTGTGGCTGTAGATCATGAAGTGGTACAACAATGGCCTTCCGCGTGACCGACATTCGACGGAGAACGCCATCTTCATGAAAAAGGCCAGGAAATGGCCGCTCTTCATCGACCCTCAGCTTCAGGCTGTCAGGTGTGTGTGTGTGTGTGTGTGTGTGTGTGTGTGTGTGTGTGTGTGTGTGTGTGAGTGTGTGTGTGTGTGTGTGTGTGTGTGTGTGTTTGTGCGTGCATGTGTGCATGTGTGTATGTGTGTGTGTTGTTATACCTGAATAATGATAACGTTTATAATCTTAAGTGCCTGAGAGTAGTGTTCGTAAATTAAGCAGCTCTTCAGAGGCCATTGACTGAACGAGGAGTCAAGGAGAAAAAGAAGAAATCAACAGAGCACAGCTGAATTCAAAAAAATCCCTGCAACAAAGCAGTTCCAGAAAATAAAAGGAGAACTTAATTGAACAGAAATGTTAATCTTCCTTTTTCAGTGCATTGACATATTTTCACTGGTCCACAGGTCAGGTTACAGGAGATTGATAAGGCGGGATAGCCTGGTGATGCACTTGTGATCCGCTGACCTGGTTTGAATCTCGTTCACAAGGATTTTTTTCCTTTGGAGCTACCATCAGCGCTGACTCCACTCCCTCCCAAAAGTCCTTCGGATAATAATAATAATACATGGAATTTGTATAGCGCTATATCTTGTAAAAACAAATCAAATCAAAAGTCCTTCGGATGAGACTATAAACCCAGGTCCTGTATGCGAGTGCACACGGAACATCTTGCACAGATGTTAAAACTCATTCCGCTTTTTGGAAGAGTAGGCCGTTGTGTGCTGTTGGGAATGGTTGACAAAATTGACAAAACTGCACACGCGCTGGGACTAGATGTAATAAAAAAGCACACAAGTGCTCGTTCCATTATCCTCCAAATAAAAGAATAAAAATGAAAAGATAGTTCAGCACAGTTGTGATATGTGGTTTGTGTCTGTGTGTGGTGGGCAGATGGGTGAAGGAGATGGAGGGGTTGAGGCTGAAGGTGGTGGCCGCCACTGACCCCAACCTGATGAGGACGCTGGAGACCGCCGTCAAAGTGGGGGACCCTGTGCTGGTCAAGGTCAGTGCGACCTTCCTCTTTCTAACTGGAGTCCTGTACTGTTCTCCCCAACCACTCCCATGTCTTCAGTGAGAGTGTTGTTGTACAGTGTTCAAATCGCCTGCCAATGTATGTTTTAATTTTTTTTTTTTCTTTCCTCGGCTAGAGCTCACAGGTTCACCCAATGGTGAGATTTTGTGTAGGCAGCGGCTTTTGCCTACCATGAAGGTAGCCACATTCCAACTTTGGGGATGTATGCTGGGTTTGTTTGTGTTTGTTTCTTTAAGCCACCGAATGCTGACATGAATTACAGGATTTTTAACATGCATAGTTGATCTTAATAATAATAATAATACATGGAATTTATATAGTGCTATATCTTGTAAAACAAATCAAAGCGCTTGCACTCGACCCTCACAACAAACAACCAATGACAATAAATAATTCTAGCAAAATCAAAAGCACACACGCGCGCGCGCACACACACACACACACACACACACACACACACACACACACACACACACACACACACACACACACACACACATCTTCTGCATGTATACCCAAAGGCAAATAAGGCACTGGCAGGTCTGCACTTGGAGTTGAATTGGGAGATTGTAAAAATTCCCGTCCTTAATTCACCAGAGGCTGACCAGATTTGAACCCATGACTTCATGGACCCATGGGATTGAAGTTGAACAGCCTTAACCCCTTGGCTGTCGTATCTGTCATCTTGAACATTCCTACATGGCTGTAAGTTCCATAATGATAGATTACTTTTTAATGTATACACGAAGTGTTATGGGGGCGGGGTAGCGCCTTGGCCTCAGTACAATCCCCTAGTTCACCCAGCTGTAAATGGGTACCTGCCCTCTTTAGGATCAGGGAAAGTAAAGCAGCGAGGAAGAGGAGATGGGCGCCGCACACTGGGGGTTAAACATTTTCGTATGATCACCCGTCAGATGTGAAAATAGCTGCTTCAAGTCTTCTTTATCCAAATGAGGGTGCAGGTTTTTAGCCTGCACAGTGACATGATGCAGAGTGACATGTGGATCCTCACTGACTGTGTCTCTAGGATGTGGGGGAAGAGCTGGACCCGGCACTTCGACCAATCGTGCTGCAGGAAACCACACGGCGCGGAGGTCAGCAGGTCATGAAACTGGGAGACACCGAGATAGAGTACAATGCCAACTTCAGGTGACTGGTTCTTGTGTTTATGGTGTTTTTGTTGTTTAGTCATGGTGTTGATTGTTAACAGTAGGTATTTGGAGATTTTATGTTTGATTGACCTTGCTTTACTATGCTGTCATCAGTATTCTGTTGTGTGAAGCAAGCAGGCAGCACCAGCACATGTCAAATTTGATCTCAAAGAAATTGCCTCCTAATTCCAAGTAGATAAAAAAAAACACACACACACACACAAAATGAAAATGTCTTCTGGAGGCTTGTGTGTTGTTTCTACATGGGTTACGTAGAAGCTAAAATAGCTCTACATTTCCTTGTTCGATTTCTCTGTCTATACTTGATTGTAAAGTGTATTATTTTGCAGTAATCATCAGTTGAGTTATCAACACCATCCGGCCCTAGCCAAACCAGTACTAGTTACAGCAAGAACTGAACACACTGAGACTGTTGAGTTTCACGCCTCCCTTACAGAACATCTTGTGCACATATTAAAACCTGTTCTGCTTTTCGGAAGAGTAGGCTGTTGTGTGCTGCTGGTGGGAACAGACAAAACTATATACACATGGGGACTGGATGTAGAAAAGCACATGAGTGCTTATTGCATTATCCTTGAAATAAAAGAATACTACTACTACTACTAATACTGTAACAGTGTAGAAAACCTGCCACATAGATGTGAATTTATGTTTTTGTTTTTTTAGCGCTTGTGTGTGTGTGTGTGTTGTGTGTGTGTGTGCACGTGTGTGTGTGCGCACATGCGCACACTCGCGCATACATCTTTGTGCGTGCGTACGTATGTGAGCGTTCGTGATCTTTTTATTTGAAGCTTGAACAAACATGACATGCATTGTGTCTTTTGCTTATGATTCATATCACTATGCCTGTCAGTATTGTGTTGTAATTGCCCTTCAGGCGATGATTAACTCACTCAGGATGGCCAGTTTTCTCTCTTGCTTTTCCCCACAGATGGCCCCTTTGTAATGGTTAGTAAAAAAAAAAAAATCATAAAAAATACAAGACATGTAGACAGAAAATGAAATTTTCTGAACTTATGAATAACATGCTGGGTTAGTACATATCGAAAGATCAAAGCTCTCACTGTAATATTTGAGCTTTGACTAGCATGAAGAAAATACTCTGAATTTTGTACTCCGTGTAGCTACTCCGTGTCAGCTACTCTCTGCAACCATGATCAAAGATTTCGGAACACACGGAATCACCCGACATCACTATGCATTTGACCTTGGATAGGCTCACAAAGCTATGTTAAGCTGCACTAGTCATAATAAGCGCTTTGATTTGTTTTTACAAGATATAGCGCTATACAAATTCCATGTATTATCATTATTAGTATCATGTGGCCACTGCGTGAAAAATCTGCAAACAGCAAATCCGCTACAGCTGATGGCCGTACAAAACCATTGCTTTACACTGATGCGCTATAGCCAACAGCCGTCCTCTGAGAGTTAAAGTGCTTTTGACTTGACTTTGATTTGACTTGGCTTGACTTTGATTTGACTTTGATTTTAACTTGATTTGAGTTTGACTTGACTTGATTTGACTTTGACTTGATTTGACCTGACTTGGCTTTGACTTTGACTTTGACTTGACTTTCAGGCTGTACATGGCCACAGGGCTGGCCAACCCCCACTTCCTGCCGGGCATCTTCATCCAGGTGAACATCATCAACTTCACCGTCACCTTCGATGGGCTGCAGGAGCAGCTCCTCTCCGTCGTCGTCAAACAGGTCAGCAGTTTATCTTATTTTATTATTTATTTTATTTAGTTAGTTTATTTTTCTTTATTTTTATTTTATTTCATACCCACTTTATGTCATGGCAGATTTCTCTGCGTGAAATTCAGGCTGCTCTCTTCCTCGGGGAGAGCGCGTTGCCACAAGTGCGGAGCCTACCCATTATCTTTACATTATTTTTTTTCTGTCTGCAGCTGTATTTGTTTCACTATCAGAGTGGCTTTTTTCTACAGAATTTTGCCAGGGACAACCCTCTTGTTGCCGTGGGCATCATTACATCATCCTCATCATCATTGATCATCATGCAATAAAAAAAAAGTAGTAATAAATAATAAAACAACCCACGGCAACAAGAGGGTTGTCTTACATGCGCTAAATAATAATATGTAACACACAGGACCTTGGGTTTATTGTCTCATCCAAAAGACTAGCACCCAGACCATCACTCATGGTCTAATGTATGGGAGGAAAGTTTTGGGTCCAAACGGGATTCAAACCACTGTTCACTTCTGACCTGGACTTTTTATTCTCTAGGCAGGCGTGTAACCTCTAGACCACCGATCCCCCTGAGGAATGTTGAAGAATTTGATCATTGGGATGGATGATGTGATTCAGTGTAGACATTGTGTGCGTTCAGGCAATGAAATCCACAACCAGAAGATTCTGTTGGAGGTTATGTTTTTACCTGGGTAGGAACAGGTTGACGCTTTCAGGCCTGATATTTTTACACTGATTGATTGCACCATAAATGTGATGCTTTCAAAACAAGCCAGGAATTGCTGAGAGATTAAAACTTTTTTCTTTTCTGTTCTAAATAACTGTTTTTACTCTGACTTATTGAAAAAAGGATATAGCATTTGGCTTTTAGATTTCACCAGGACTTCACTTTGGTAAGGGAATGCTGAGATGAGAAGTCAGAAGATTTGATCAAAATGATGAGTACAGAGTATCACAGAAGGTAATGAGTATTGCAATAGTAAAATAAAAAGTTAAAGACTATTGCTATATTCAGATATTGGTTAAGGAATGTTGCTACATTTCTTTTTTTTTTCTTCAATTCGTTTCTTGCTGGTAAAATTTTAGTTGATTTCTTCAGGTAATGGTTCATCTGTCAATGTGGTAGCAATTATTTGCAGAGCAATGGAAATATTGTATCTTTTTATTCATTATTCATTCCTTTGTTTGAGGGTAATGGAATAAACACTTATGTGCTGGGTTTTTTTTTTTACATCCAGTCCCTCTGTGAATGCCTTTTTCGTCAGTTTTGTCATCGTTCCTCGGTACAAATGCCTACTCTTCTGAAAGGCAGAACAAATTTTAATGTGTACGCAAGATGGTATGCATGCATTTGCACATGGGGACCATGATTTATAGTCCATTGAGGATTTTCAGAGGAGCGGAGTCGACACTGGTGTTAGCTCCGAAAGAAAAAAAAATCCCTTGAACAGCCTTTCAGCGTGGTTTGAACCAGGGCCATCAGATTGCGAACACAGTGCACATTGCTCTAAACACACAGGAAACATGAGTTTTGAGGGCTAGAATGTAGAAGCAAAATGAGATATTACGTCACACTTGAACTGACGAGGTGAGGTGGAACATCAATGACGTCTGCTGGCAAAGAAGAAGGGCAGAGTGCTGACAACAGCTTGGTGGTTCCCCCAGGAGCGTCCCAAGCTGGAGGCAGAAAGACGGGAGCTGCTGGAGAGCATTGCCAGTGACAAGCAGCTGCTGAGAGACCTGGAGGACAAGTCACTCAGCCTCCTGCAGAAAACTGAAGGTAAGGTGGAGCCTGGCTCTGGGATCCGTCACTGTCTATTATTGTGCTTATAGAGGTAAAAAGGTGAAGGTGTCCCATAACCTGTATGGTCGTAGGGGATCAATGCATCGAGACCTCAGTTTTTCCAGGGGCTGGCATGTTGAGGGCGGCGTCCATCTCCTCTCCTCGCTGTTTTACCTTCCCTGAACCCTAAGGGGGCAGGTGCCCCCCCCCACCCCCCCGCCAGTGGTTATAGGTAAAAAAGAAGGTAAAGGATGTCCCATAACCTAGCGGTCGTAAAGGGAGCGAGGTTCAGAGCCTCAGCTTCTCTAGGGGCCAGTATATTGAGGGTCGGCACCATCTCCTCTCCCTCGCTGCTTTACCTTCCCTGACCCTAAAGAGGGCAGGTACCCATTCCACAGCTGGTGAAATCTTTTTTCTTTTGTTCTACTCCTTTTTTTTCTTTTGCTTTTCTCCTTCTTGTACTCCCTACCCCCCCCCTCTCCTGTCTGTGATTGCTTGTGTGTTTTCTTGCTATGGTACTGATCAGTGACCTCACACACACAGCCACAACCAGGATGGGTATGTTCCTTTCTCAGAACCAGCAGTCCACAAGAAGTTCTCAGTGTTGTGACCACCTGAGGTTACCTACCATCCCAGAGGGAGAGGAGGAATCAGAATCGTGTGGTTGTAGCAGGAAACTTGTGTATGTCCTTTCACCTGATCTGGCTTTCACCAAGTGAATAGGCTTTCAGTGATCCTTTTTTTTAAATTTTGTCTTTTTTTTTTTTGTGGTGGACAGACTAGACTGCTGACTTAGAAATACTGTTGAAAAGAGACATCTTTGTAAATCTTTGTGAAGTTCATTTAAAGTCATTACACAAAGTTCACTTATATTGTGTACTGCTTTTTCTTTTCATGATTTTTATCATTGGTGGGTTTTAAGTGTTAGTAGTTTTTCATCTTACTGTTTATTGTTTGGTTGGGTATTTTTTATTTTTGGGTTGGTTTTAGGGTGGGTTTTTTTTTTTTTTTTTTTGGGGGGGGGGGGGGTTTTGGTTTGTTCCTCAGGTACAGTTTTCACCAAAGGTGAATTTTGCATACCTGACCATTTACCAACCATTCAGGTAGCTGCATTCCAGCTTTCGGGATAAGTGTCTAAAGATGACACCGGTGGGCATCATTTAAAAAAAAATGTCATCTATTCCTGCCAGCGCACACAATGGCCTGCCTACTCTTCCAAAGGGTGGAATGGGTTTTAAAGTGTGCTCAAGATGTTCTGCGTGCATTTGTATACAGGGTGTCAGTTTCAGTCTCATTTGAGGACTTTCAGGAGGTGGAATTGGTACTGATGTTAACTAAAGGTAAAAGGTAAAGGTGTCCCATAACCTGTGTGGTTGTAGGGGAGCGAGGCGTCAGAGGGAAAAATTTCTCAAACAGGGATCTTGGTGGTGGGCTCAAACCCTCGCCATGAGATCTGAGCTTAACACTCAAACCACCAGGCTACCTCCACCCCACCCCTATCTGTTCACTTTGCTTAACATTGAACAAAGTGTGAGAGTTTCTGATATAATTATTGTCTGATATGTTTTATGTACATGCCAGTTTACAGCACAGTGATTTGTTTCTGAAGATTTTCGAGCCATCTCTTGCAATGATCTAGGCTGTCAGTAACAGCGAGATTGATTCTTTCACTGAAATTTTCTTCCAGGAAAGGACGGTGTTCCTGAAATGGGTTGGTATCAGTGTGGTGGACTTATATATGAATATATAATCTATAATATAATATACATCGTTATCAACAACAACAAAAAAGAATGGTGTGCAGCCCCCTAACCATGATTGGTGTGCAACAGAAGTGTGACCTGACCCAGAAAGAAAAGAACTTCTTCACTTTGTTAAGGACTTGACTTCTCTGTCTTTGACTTCTTTGACGTCTTTCCTAACTCTACCTTGAGTTAATGGACACTGCATGAGATTTTAAAATAGACATTTTTTATTCTTTTATTTCAAGGATAATGGAATAAGCACTCATGTGTTTTTTTACATTCAGTCCCCATGTGTATGCAGTTTTGTCAATTTTGTCATCCATTCCCAATGGCACACAATGGCCCACTCTTCCTAACATGTGCGCAAGATGTTCTGCGTGTGTTCGCACAGTCTCATCTGAAGAACTTTGGGGGAGTGGAGTCTGCACTGATGTTAACTCCAGAGGGAAAATCCTCTTGAACAAAATTCGAACCTGGGTTAGCAGATCACAAGCACATCACTCTGACCACCAGGCTATCCCGGCAGTGTCTTAGATATAGATGTTAGTTATGTGTGCGTTTGCAGGACCGCAGTTTAAAGTCTCATCTGAAGGACTTTTAGGGGAGTAAAGCTGATACTAATGATAACTGTATAGGAAAAATCCTTGGAATAAACACCTCAGTGGAGGCTCCAAGCCTAGCTGTTCAGTCACCATCAAGTTCTTAACCACTGTTCTATCCTGCCCTCTGTAGGGGTTTGAAACTACATGGGTGACATAGCATGCAAATCCAACATCTCTCAGTCAAGAGTGCTAAATTTAGCATGCCCCTTCCTTTTACCATGTCCAAAACTGGTCAGGTCCTGCTGTAATAAGCACCTGTTGGCCCCAACTGGGCTGGGATGGAATGGAATGGATAGCAGCTGAGAGTAGCTGAAAGTGGGGGAAACTGACAGCTGTGGTGAAAGTTTTTTGCCATGACAGGAAAAAGAATGGTTGAAAATGTTGAATATAATGGAGTACCTGTGAATCAAGAATGTCACCATTTAAAAAAACAAACAAAAAAGCCAGAATTTGCTTAGAAATCTATTCATTTCTGAGTGTCCATTTTTTCTCTTCTGTCCATGTTGCCTTCTAGGAGCATGGGTGGCCTTGATTTCTGGTCTGCTGTTCTTGTGAAATGTGCAATAGTTGCACTTGGATAGAATTAGATCTGTGTTGCCGTTCTCACCTCCCAGACTGTTTACTAGTTAACACTTAACCCTCGTTGTTTCTTTTTCATGATAGTTTGTGTTGTTTTAATTTTCATACAAAGCACACATACCACCTTTAAAAAAAAAAAATTAACTGGTTCAATGTTATTTTCTCATATGTTGTGTTGTTGCCACATTGTGACATGTTCATGCAGTGTGAATCAAATAATTGATATCGATTCTCATATAGCGTTATTTTTCTCCTCATACTTTTTGTTGTGCTAACATTGTGACATGGTCACACATTGTGTGCAACAGATCATTTTTGTGACTCATTTTACATTTAAGGAAAATATTTTTCAGGGGTATAATGATTTTTTTCATTTTTTTGTTGTGAGGTTTTTCTTACAGTTCTGAAGTCAGCTAGAGTACGATGAAGTTGATAGTGGCAGTGAGATTAACCACAGGGCATAGTTACACTTGAGATTTTGGTCATGTTTGCATTCACAGGGTTTAGTTATTCTCATTCGAATTTCTTATGGACTGACGTTGAGAGTATAGTGGGGGGGGGTTTTCCACAGAAAAGAGTCTGTACTGAATTGTGTTTCATTTTGGGGTCTTTGCGTGTTTTTTGTTTTAAGTATTGTTTCACCCTAATTACTTTTTAAAACACTGATTTTTTTTCTAACCTTTAATAACATTGAAGTAAGTAGTGTTGTTGACTGGGTTTTTGTTGTTGTTGCAGTGTCATTGTTGTTGCTGTTTTCGATGTTTGATATTAAATTCAGTTTGCGCTCTTGCTGGTTTAAAGGGAGATTCATGACACAAAGGACGTTACTTTTGAGTTGTGAAGAATGGCTACTGTGTGTGATCTTATAGAGTAATGCCTGCACGCAGTATCAGACCAGGCACTTGTCTGACACCACCACCACCCAGTAAATCAGCACTATCAGTTGATGTGGTTCCTGTTACCACCTATAACATGACAGTCTTTCAGATGAGACGATAAACCAAGGTCCCGTGTGTTACACATCATTATTTAGCGCACGTAAAAGAACCCACGGCAACAAGGGGTTGTCCCTGGCAAAATTCTGTAGAAAAAAAGCCACTCTGATAGGGAAACAAATAAGTACAGTTGCACACAGGAAAAAAAAAAAGGGTGGCGCTGCACTTGTGGCGTGTCGCTCTCCCCAGGGAGGGCAGCTTGAATTTCATGCAGTGAAATCTGCTGTGACTTAAAGTGGTATAAAATAAAATAAATAAGTTAATTAAAAAAAATGACAGACCTGAAGTGGAACTGAGCACCAGTTACGATAATTGAATTAGAAAATGTGTTTGGAAAACACCCTAGGTATTTGAATGATACACCAGTTAAGGATTATTTTTTCGAAGAGGGGGGGTAGAGGGGAGAGGGGTTGCTCTTGCTGCTTCATGTTTTTAGTGGTCGTTTTTGTTGTTGTTGCTTTTTAAGTTTTGTTGTTGTTTTTGTTGTTGTTGTTGTTTTTTGTTGTTGGGTTTTTTGGGGGGTTGGGGTTGAGGGGGGGGGGGGGGAGGTTCCTCATTCCAGTTAGTTTGATTGATGTACTAAGTGAGGGAAGTGATGACTGGGGTGAGAATAACCATGAGGTTCTGCTTGTAAGCTATTCTTCCCCATTACATTTCTCATTTTTCGTTTGTTCATATGTGTGATGCTCTAACCACTAGGCTATCCTTCCCCGCTTCTTTTAAAAAATTTTTTTCTTTCAAATGTTGTTTAAGAACCCCAGCGCAATGGTTGATTTAGCTTTCTTGTGCAAGGTTGGTTTTTGTTGTTGTTTTTTTCAATTTGTCTCAAGGACTTTTTGTTTTGTTTTGTTTTTTTGTCTCAAGTACTTTATTGAGTGATGAGCTCCCTTCTTCCTCTTTCCCAATACAAGCGCATGCAAAAAATAAATGAGCAAATAAAAAAACACATTAAAAAAACCCAATAGCACATGCATGGATGTCATTGCAGCATTCCTTTGCCTGTGGAGCACCATGGCTATAACAGGGATTTTTTTTATATTCTCCTTTTTCTTTTTCCTTTTTTTGTCCCTCGCTTTTGCAGGGTATATTCTCTCATAAAGCACGCATCACCATCATTACAAAATGTTCAATTTCCACGCAAGTCTGTAGCATGTTGACGTTGAAGATTTCAATACACAAAATCATCACTGTTTCAGTATATGTTTCAAGAAAAAAAAGAAGTAGAAATACAGTTATGGCTTTGAGAATTTGTGTGGGTGTCCAAGAGCCAAAAACGAAAAAAAAAAGAAAAAAAAAGGATGTAGAACTACAGTTATGGCTGTGACAGTGAGTGGTGTTGTCTGAGAGCAAAAAAACAAAAACAAAGTAGAAATACAGTTATGGCTGTAACAATTTGTGTAGTTATCTAAGAGCTCCCCCCCTCTGCCTCCGCCCCCCCCCCCCCCCCTTAAAAAAAGAAAAGAAAAAAAAAAGGAAGTAGTAATACAGTTACAGCAGTAATAGTGTGTGTGTGTGTTTAGAGAGCATGAAAAAAAATATTTGAAAAAGGGAAATAGAAATACAGTGACGGCTGTAGCAGTTTGTGTGGTTGTCTGAGACCCCCCCACCCCTCCCAAAAAAAAGCAACTAGGAAGTAGAAATACAGGTTTGGCTGTAACAATTTGTGTGGTTATCCAAGAATACCCCCCCCCCCCCCCCCCCCCAAAGAAAAAGATGTAGAAGTAATTTGTGAGGTTGTCAGAGAACTTAAAAAAAAAAAAAGGAAGTAGAAATACAGCTACAGCTGCAACAATTTGCGTTGTTGTCTGAGAGCCCCCCCCAAAGGAAGTATAAAACACAGGTATGGCGGTAACAGCATGTGTGTGTGGTGTGTGTATGTGGTGTGAAGGTCACATCCTGGACGACCAGGACCTAGTGGACACGCTGGAGCAGAGCAAGGGGAAGAACCAGGAGATCTACGGCCGAGTGCAGCAGTCCGAGGAGACAGAGAAGAGCATCAACATGGCGCGCAAGAAATATCTCTCGGTCAGTGGCGGCTGCCCTTGTCTTTTAGGTTGTTGTTTTTTTTTGGGGGGGGGATTGGGGAGGGTGATGGTGGTGGTGGTGTGGCTTGTCTTTTGGTTTTGGGGGGAGGTGGTGTGGTGGTGGTAGTGGTGGTGGTGTGAGTATGTGTGTGTGTGTGTGTGTGTGTGTGTGTGTGTGTGTGTGTGTGTGTGTGTGTGTGTGTGTGTGTAGGGGGGAGGATGGGAAGGGGGGTGTACACATAGCTAATAATTCACTTTAAACAACTATATACATAAGAAGCAGAAATTAAAAACAAAACAAAACAGGATGTTGAAAAGAAAAAAACTGCTTGTGTGTATGCATGTCTTGTGTCTGTGTGTGTTTTTTTTATTTTATTTTTATTTTATTCTTTTATATCGAGGATAATGGGATAAGCACTCTTGTGCTTTTTTTACATCCAGTCCCCATGTGTATGCAGTTTTGTAAATGTCATCTGTTCCCACTGGCACACGATGGCCTACTCTTACGTAAAGCGGAACAGGATTTAATGTATGCGCAAGATGTTCTGTGTGCGTTCACACACAGGGCCTTGGTTTACAGTCTCATCCAAAGGACTTTGGGGGAGAGTGGAGTCAGCACTGATGTTAACTCCAGGGGAAAAATCTCCTCAACCGGGAATCGAACCTGGGTCATCAAATTGCGAGCGCAATGTTCTGACCACTAGGCTATCCCGTCCCCAAGCATGTGCATGTATGTGTGTGTGTGTAACAGGTGGCGCGGCGTGGGGCGGTGCTGTACTTTGTGCTGGCGGAGCTGGCCAACATGGACGTGATGTACCAGTTCTCCCTGGCCTGGTTCCAGCGCATGTTCGCCTCATGCATCTCCTCCCCCACCCACCCCCACCCCCCTGACTCCATCGACTCCTCCTCCTCCACCACTGCCGCTGCCATCACCACCAGGCCCCTGTCTGGTCACACCCTGGGAAGCTCCAGGGAAGATCTGAACCAGGGCCTGTCTGATGTCAGCCAGAATATGGGTAAGTGAGGGGGGGGGGATGGGGACAGGGGAGGTGGGTGGGTGGGAGGGAGTGTGTGTGGTAGTTGTCACAGTGCACAAATCCAACATCACTCCGTAAAGCCTCGTCAAGAATGCTAAATTTAGCGCGCTCCCTCCTTTTACCTTGTGGTCCAAGTGTGGTCAGTTCCTGCTATAAATAGCACCACCTGGCCCCCATCTGGGAACTGTAAATTGTCATTGATTGCTTGTGTGTTGTATTGGTCGAATGCAAGCGCTTTGATTTGTTTTTACAAGATATAGCGCTATATAAATTCCATGTATTATTATTATTATTATTGTTACCACTATCCCAGCTATTCTGGCTTGAGGCTGTGTGTCATTGTCCTCCTGTCTGTGTGTCCTGTCTGACAGATGAGGGCGAGCTGCTGCAGCATCTTCAGAACATGACGGAACGCCTGACGCACAACATCTACCGCATCGTGTCTGTGGGCCTCTTCTCCAACCACCAGCTGACCTTCTCCTTCCTGCTCTGTGCCAGCATCATGCGCGCCAACGCCCAGGGCACCGACCTGGCCAGACTCTCCGCCTCCCCCATCTCCTCCCTCCCCGCCAGCGAGGGGGAGGGGAAGGAGGAGGAGGTGGTGGAGGGAGAAGGGAGAGAGAAGAAGGTGAGAGGGAGGTGTGGTGTGTTGGTGTGGTGTCTTTCTCTCACAGAGTTCTTTAGATTTGTGTGTGTGTGTGTGCGTGCGCACGTGTGTGTGTGTGTGTGTGTGTGTCAAGTCAAGTCAAAATTTTATTTTCAGATGGTACATTGAGTAAGCATCGATTTGCTTTTTTTCATCAAGCCATCTGTCTAAGGAAAAAAAACAAAAAACAGAACATCAGGAAAATTTAAAAAAAAAAAAAAAAAAAAAATTTAAATGGCAGAGAAAAACATTTCACCAACATTAATTAACCAACATGATTTCAACAGCCTCAAAAATACAATACGCCTATAGAAAATAGTTTGAGGGATAGTGTGTGGTTTGTGCGTTTGTGTGTGTGTGTGTGTGTGTGTGTGTGTGTGTGTGTGTGTGTGTGTGTGTGTGTGTGAAAAAAAGAAAAAAAAAAGAAAATAATAATAAAAGACTCTTCCCCTCTCCTTTGCAGCGTCCATCACAAGACTCAACCACCACAACCACTGCCGCTGCTGCAACAACAACAACAAACGGCAAAACGGAGAGAGTAGTGGAGACAGTAGGCGGGGGCAGCGGTGACACAGGGAGCGAGGGCACTGGCGCGGGCAGCCGCAGTCAGTCTGTGGGTGGGGAGGCCATGATGATGATGGAGGATGATGACCTGAATGATGTGAACAGCGCCATGGGCAGCATCGGGGACATGGAGTGGCACATCTTCCTGCAGGGAAACGTCATGGCCACCATGGCCGATGAACAACTGCTGAAGAAACATAACGGTGAGTTGAGGGTGTGGAGGGTGGAGGTGAAGGTGAGCAGTTTTGGGAGGTTAGGGTGGGGGTGTGGTGAGGGGAGGTGTAGTGTGGGGATGGGGGTTGGATGCGTATGTGGTGTGTGTGTGTGTTTGTGTGTGTTTGTTTGTTGGGGGGGGGGGGATATACGTGGTGTGTGTGTATTGGGGGTAGGGATGTGTGTGGGGGTGTGTGTATGCGTGTTGTGTGTTTGTGTGTGTGTGCGAGCGCGTGTCTAGAAAAGACATATAAACTTAAAAAAAAATATTAATAAACACAATAAAAACACTACACCATACTAAAAAATCAACAACACCACCCCAACAACAACCACAACAACACTATCCCCGTACTCACCACCACCACCACACCACCCAGACATAACCCCACATCTCCTACACACCTCACCTCACCTCACCTCACCTCACCTCACCTCACCTCACCTCACCTCACCCCCTGCTCTGTCCTATCAGGCCTGACCCCACATCTCACCTCACCACACCTCACCTCACCTTACCTCTCCCCACTCCAACGTGTCAGGTCTGACCCCACATCTACTACACACCTCACCTCAGGCAATAGTCTTTCAGATGAGACTGTAAACCGAGGCCCCGTGTGCGAATGCATGCAGAACATCTTGCGCACACGTTAAATCCTGTTCCGCTTTTTGTAAGAGTAGGCCATCATGTGCCGGTGGGAACAGATGACATTTACAAAACTGCATACACACAGGGACTGGATGTAAATAAGCACATGATTGCTTATTCCATTATCCTCGATATAAAAGAGTAAATCAAAAAGAATAAATCAAATCACCTCACCTCACCTCACCTCACCTCACCTCACCTCACCTCACTTCCCCTCCCCTCCCCTCACTTCCCCTCACCTCACTTCCCCTCCCCTCACCTCACTTCCCCTCCCCTCACCTCACCTCACCTCACTTCCCCTCCCCTCCCCTCACCTCACCTCACCTCACCACCTCACCTCACCTCACCTTTCTCCCCCCATGCTCTGCTCTGTCCTGTCAGGCCTGACCCCCTGGAGCAGCTGGAGGTGGACAGTGACGGAGGGGAGCGGCAGTCGGCCAGGTACCGCAAGCCCCCAGCCTGGGTGAGGGACAGCAGCTGGCTGCAGTGTCAGTACCTGGACGCCACGCTGCCTGTCTTCAGGGGCCTGTGTCGCTCCCTGCGCACCTCCGGCCAGCAGTGGCGGGCGTTCAAGGCCTCCTCCGACACCTTCCTGCTCATGGAGACCCCCTTCGTGCCTGGTAGGTCACGACGTGACGTCATGGTTGGGACCGAAAAGGGGATCGGTGGTTATATAAAAAAAAAGGTAAAGGTGTCCCATAACCTAGGCGGGTAATGGGGAGCGAGGCATCAGAGACCTCAGCTTCTCTAAGGGCCAGTATGTTCAAGGTGGTGCCCATCTCCTCTTCCTCGCTGCTTTACCTTCCCTGACCCTAAAGAGGGCAGGTATTCATTTACAGCTGGGTGAACTGGGGGGACTGTACTGAAGCCTAGGCGCGCAAACGGTCACCCATCCAACTGGTAATCATGCTCGGCGCTGCTTAACTTGATTTGGGGAAAGCAAGCGCTCTGACCACTTATACCCAATTTTAATCTGCATATGGTTGCACAGTTTTAATCATGAGTTTTAAATTTGACAAGGTGACAGCCCCCAATATGGCCTGTGTGGTCAGCGGGGCTATAAACAACATGATTAGATTGGATTGCATTGGTGTGCCTGCCTAGAAATTGAAAAGTCCAGGTTGGAAGTATGTGGTGGTTTGATCCCTGTTTTTGGCCTGAAACTTTTCTCTCCCCATCCATTAGACCATGAGTGGTGGTCTTGGTGCTAATCTTTTGGACAAGATGATAAATTGAGGTTCCATGTAATACACAAAATTATTTTGTGCATGTAAAAGGACCAACAGCAATAAGAGAGTCATCCATGGCAAAGTTCTGTAGAAAAAAATCCACTCTGATAGGGAAACAAATACAGTTGCAGACAGAAAAAAAGAATAATGGGCAGCGCTGCTCTTGTGATGACGCACTCTCCCCAGGGAGAGCAGCCCAAATTTCATAAAGAGAAATCTGCCATGACTGAAATTGGTAAAAAATTTTAATAATAAAAAAAAGAAGAAATAAAGCTGAGCTAGATTTACGCTTTTTCTTGCAGGAGGGAAAAAAAGTCTTTAAGGTTTTGAGAGTTGTGTTGAAATGTTAAATGTTCTATGATCTTATGAAAGATAATCTATCTATCTATCCCTTAGGGTGGCGACTGTGGGGGCACCCCTGAAGACTTGACAACCAATTCAATTTAATCATGAACTAAATAATCTAATTATTAAAGTAAGTTTACTTTTCTTTTCCTTTTTTCATCATCATCATCATCATCATCATCATCATCATCATCATCATCATCATCATCATCATCATCCTTTACACCCAGTGGTGTGTAGGGCAGCAACAAAGTCTTTCTACCCCTGCCTGTCCTGGGCCAGCCTGGTCAATGAACTCCCAAGAGTGCTGCATGGCTTCCATCTCACATTCCACTGTCCTCCTCCATGTTGTTCTTGGTCTTCCTCTCTTTCTCTTGCCATCTGGGGTCCAGTGCAGTGCTGTTCTTGCGGTAGATTGTGTGTGTCTACGGAGTATATGCCTTTTCCTTTATTATACATATATTATTTTTTTCTTTAAAAAAACAGGCCCAGACGATATCCCGGGCTCCGAGGAAGCAGAAGAAGCACCAGAAAACGCCGACCCTGACAACGTACCTCACCCCATGGAGGTCTCCATCTTTCCCTGGCAGCAGCTGACCCGGTTCCAGCAGCTGCTGCTGGTGCGAGTGCTGCGCAGCGACATGCTGGTGGCGGCCATGGGGCGCTTCGTGCAGGGCCAGCTGGGGGAGAGGTACCTGACCACAGGCTCCTTCGACCTGAAGGAGATCTATGAGGGATCCACCGCCCGCACACCTCTCATCTTCATCCTCTCTCCAGGTGAGTTTTTGACTTGTGGTGTGGGGGGTGGGGGGGTGTGGTGGGGAGGGGTGTGGGTGTGGGATGGGGGTGTGTGAGTGTGTGTGTGTGTGTCACTGCTTTGATGTTGTGGTCAGGGGGTGAGTGGGCGGTGACCTGTAATGGATAGCCTACCTTTCCCCAAAGTCAGAATGTGGCAACCTAAATCATGGAAAAGAAACCGTCACATATGCAAAAATATCATCATTATGAACCTCAGAGCTGTAGCTGAAGAATATCACCCCAAAAAACAACAACAAAAAACATACCTAAAGTTTGAGTGTTGGACACAAAGTATCTCACACATTAACCCATTCACTGCCACACAGGCTGTGACCCCGCCTCCCAGCTGCTGCGCTTTGCCAAAGAGCTGCGAGGGAGCACCACCCACCTGGACATGATCTCCCTGGGGCGGGGCCAGGGTCCCCGCGCGGAGGAGCTCATCTCCAAGGCGCAGATCCTGAAAGGACGCTGGGTCTTCCTGCAGAACTGCCACCTGGCCGCCTCCTGGATGCCTCGCCTGCAGAACATTGTGGAGAAGTGAGTCAGAGAAAGAGCGTTGTCTGGGAGAGAGGGGTGAGGGGGATAGGCTGGAAATAAGGTCGGGGAGCTTTGATTAGCCGCCGCTGTAGTCTAGTGGTTAGGGCGTTGGACTCGTAATCTAAAGGTTGTGGGTTCGATCCCAGCTTTCGGCTATGGCGTTGTGCCCTTGGAAAAGGCACTATACGGCTATTTTCTCACCCCACCCAGGCGTAAAAGGGGTACCAACCTTGTGTTGGGGGTTAACCCTGCGATAGACTGGCGTCCTATCCAGGGGGGAGTCTATGACTCTCTGTCGCTTAACGCCACAGAAACCGGGATAAGCACCGGCCTGATGAGCCTTAGGCTCGGGACAGATTTTAACTAAGCTTTGATGAGGGGGATCCATGGGAGTAAGGGGAGTTCTAAGGAACTCAACTCCTTTCGCTGAGGACTCTCTTCAACAACCAATTTTTGCTTGCATAAATTTTCATAAGATTTAAGCGGTTCAAAATTGAAGAATAAAAACCAACCCAATCCATAATAAGTACAACCATTTTTTTTTTGCCATCTTCTTCATAACAAAAGTACATATTGCTGTAAAATTACACTCATTATAAAAGCTTGTTATCTAAGCTTTTCAGTGATTTTTACAACTTTACATGCTTAGTTCAGTTTTACATATCAATATCAAGTGTTGTTTGATCCCACCCTGCTTCAAAGCAACACTGTCCAATATTAATTCCGCCAGCAGCACTTGAGTACTGCTGCCGTTAATTCAGCACTACCAGGTTAAAGTTACTGAAAAGTCCTTACACCCCATCACCCCCATTGAAGTTCTATACAAAAACCCTGGAACATTTTTATAACTTGCTCAGTCTTCATTATCATTATGCATTATCAGAAAAAAACAGCGATGAGCAGCTGAGATTTGTTGGATCCATTCATCAAAGTTACTGTTATTATCATCATTCTTTTATTATCATTGCTTTAGTGCTTTCCTCTGGGAAAAATATATATATATAATATACGTCCAAAATGTTACTTTTTTTTTACTTTTTCATGTTGATTGTTTGATTTTTTTCCCCAATATCTATTACTCATTAGCAATTGTTGAATATGTACCTATCTCTTTTTTTTTTTAATCATAGGTTGAACTGTTATAGTTGGTGATGGTGGTTTGTGGGGTAAGAGATTGCCATTTTCTTAATTCAATTTTTTTTTACCTCTATATTCCCAAATCAGGGCAAAGGCCTGATGGGGGAAAAAAAAGTATGTAATACTTACTCAGTAACCCTTGAAAAATAAAGATTATTCATTCATTCATTCATTCATTCATTCATTCATTCATTCATTCATTCATTCATTCATTCATTCATTCTGACTCCTGTGCCTGTGTCCAGGTTCAACAGTTCCTCGTCTGATGAAGTGGATCCCCAGTTCCGCCTGTGGCTGAGTTCACGCCCTGACCCCTCCTTTCCAGTCTCCATCCTGCAGGGGGGAATCAAGGTCAGTTTTTTTAAATAATTTTTTTTTTTTTTAATATCGAGGATAATGGGATAAGCACTCATGCACTTTTTTTCATCCAGTCCCTGTGTGTATGCTGTTGTGTAAATATTGTCACCTGTTCCCACCAGAACACAATGGCCTACTCTTACGAAATGCAGAACAGGATTTAGCGGGTGCGCAAGATGTTCTGAGTGTGTTTGCACATGGAGCCTCGGTTTATAATCTCATCTGAAGGACTTTTGGAGAGTCAGTCAGTCAGTCAGTCAGTCAGTCAGTCAGAGTAACAGGCAGAAAGATGTGGGACTGGGGGGTGGGGGGGGGAGGATATGTCATTGCTGGGGATATCCACAGCATTCATATAGCTGTGATGTTTCACTGGCAGAAAGATGTGTGAATGGTTAAAAGGGGTATGTATGTTATTGTAGTGGGGAAGATAGTCACAGTATTCACACCGCTGAAATGCTCTCTCTCTCTCTCTCTCTCTCTCTCTCTCTCTCTCTCTCTCTCTCTCTCTCTCTCTCTCTCTCTCCTCTCTCTCTCTCTCTCTCTCTCTTTTCTCCCCCCCCCTCTCCATCTCGTATCTTTCTTGTTCTCTCTCTCTGTCTCTACCCCCATCCCCCCCCCCCCCACACACACACACTTCTCAATCTCTCTCCCTCTCTGTTATCTCACATTTCTTTCCTTTCCTTTTCCTTCCTTTTCTTCTTCTTTGCTTCATTGGTACTGGAACAATCCCTTGCATGTTGGAAGATGACAGTGGAGTCTCCCCGAGGCCTGAAAGCCAACATGCTGAAGACGTTCGGCAGCTCAGGAGCAGGCATCGTCTCCGAGAAGGTGTACGAGGAGGGCGTGGCCAAAGAGGGCTGGCGTACGCTGCTGTACGGCCTCTGCCTGTTCAACTCCGTCATCCACGAGCGCAAGAAGTTTGGACGCCTTGGCTACAACATCCCTTACGAGTTCAACGACTCAGACTTGGAGGTGAGCTGTGTGTGTGTTTCTTCATTCACAGCACACAAATACAAACATCACTCGGTCAAGAGGGCTATATTTAGCGTCCTCTTTCCTTTTCCCTAGTCCAGGTGTGGTCAGTTCCTACTGTAAATAGCACCAGCTGACCCCATCTGGGCTGGGATGGGATGGATTAATTATAGCAGCTGAGAGGAGCTGAAAGTGGGGGAAACTGACAGCTGTGTATTATCTGTGTAAACTAGGATTAGAGATTCGGTTCTTAAAGCTTTTTTTTTTAAATGTCTCTGCTTTTTTTTTTTTTTGGTGGTGGTGGGGGGGGAGGGATTCTGGCCAAGTGCTTGAATCCCAGTGCAGAAAACAAAGTCCAGAAATGTGCAGTCTTACATAGGATAGAACATTCCTAAAATAAACTCATGAAGTCTTTGAATGCTGTATATGATCACTGGAATTTATTTTACAAAACCAAACAAAAGCTACGAACAAACTCTTGAAATCTCTAAATTATACATTGGAGAAGGAGCAAGTTTCAGCTTTGTGGACATATGGTGGTTTTTAATTTTAATTTTTTAATTAAAATTTTTTAAAATTCTTTTATATTGAGGATAATAGAATAAGCACTCATGTGCTTTTTTTTTTTTTTTTACATCCAGCCCCTGCATGCATACAGTTTTTGTAAATCTTGTCATCTGTTCCCACCCGGCACACAGTGGCCTACTCTAACGAAAAGCGGAACAGGATTTAACATGCGCGCAAGATGTTCTAGGAACTGTGACTGGTTCCTCTGTGTGGCAGGTGTCCATCCTGAAGCTGCAGATGCTGATGGAAGGTCAGGACGACATTCCCTGGGACGCGCTGCGCTACCTGACCGGGGAGGTGACCTTTGGGGGTCGTGTGACCGACGACATGGACCGCCGCTGTCTGCTCAGCCTGCTGAACAAGTTTTACTGCCCGGAGTCCCTCACCCCCGGCTACTGTTACTCTTCCAGCCAGGTAGCTAGCTTGTCTCTTGACAGTCGTTGGAATGTATTCTGTTTAAGGGGAAAGACATACTACCCTGAATGAACTTGCTAAAAAGTCTCTTTGATATTCTTTTTGATTTTATGTAGAGAAGTAAATTTTTTGTTTTTTGTTTTTTACTGGTACTTTAGTGATGAAACATAGTGCTCTCTGTCTCTTTCTCTCTCTCTCTCTGTCTCTCTGCCTGTCTCTCTGTCTCTGTCTCTGTATCTCACACACACACACACTACAACACACAACTACACACACACACACACAACAACACACACACACACACACACAACACAACACAACACAACACAACACAACACAACACACACACACACACACACAACACAACACAACACAACACAACATCAACACACACTACAACACACACACACTACACACACACAACACAACACACAACACAACACAACACAACACACAAACACAACACCACATCAACAAAAACACTCAGTAATCACAACCTAAAAAAAAAAAAATTTCCCCAAAACATTCTCACTTCCCCATGCAAAAAAAACAGATGTACCAGCCTGTACCGGAGTCCTTGACCTTCAACATGGTGGTCAGTTACATCGAAGAACTGCCGGCCGAGGATGCCCCGGACATCTTCGGCATGACGGACAATGCGGAGAAAGCGTGCAGAGAGATGCAGGCCAGTGAGATTGTCCACACTCTGGTGGACGTCCAGCCCCATATCAGCCATGGGCAGGGCAGGTCAGTCAAGTTCTTGGGGTAGTGTGGATTTGTGTGTGTGTGTGGGGGGGGGGGGGACAGGGGGGTTGTGGGGGGTTGTGTGGTAGGGGGGTGGTGTGGAGGGGGGGAGGGTTGTTTGTGTGGGGGGGGGGGGGGGAGGGGGGGTTGTGTGTGTGGGTGGGTGGGTGGGGGGTTGTTGTGTGTGTGTGTTTGTGTGGTGTGTGTGTGGGGTTGTGTGTTTTGTTGTGGCTTTGTATGGGTGGGTGAAACTGAGTTTTTGTTTCTTTACTTTTTATAAAAATTTATTTATTTATTTGTTTGTTTATTCATGTATTTCTTTCTTTCTTCCTTTTTTTATTTACCAATGTATTCATTTATTTATTCATCTTTCCATTTATTTATGTATTTCTTTATTCATGTATTTCTATCTATCTATCTTTCTAGTGCCCAGAAAAGTGACGACAACATCGTACAGGAGCAGGCGGCGGAGATACAGAAGCGTCTGCCCCCCTGTGTGGAGCACGTGGAGGAGGAGGTGACCCCAGCAGGCACCAGCCAGATGAAGCACCTGCAGCTGACCCTCAAAGCCCTCATCAACCGTGACGTCAACACCAGAGGCCTGGACAAAGAGAAAGTCAACAGTCAGTACAGTCAGCCACCCCTCCAGGGGAGGATCTCCTCTCATAAGAGTCCTAGGCATTTTTCACACTTTAGGTGGCTTCTGCTCAGACTGACTGTGTCCAGCTTCATCCACTTTACGGATGCAGGTTTGAGAGTGTTGCTCTAATTACCCGACCGACACTGCAGGTGGCTGTATCTCTCGGGCCCGGTTGATGCCGGGATATGTTATGATAGCAAGCGTAGAGCACAACCCTGTCAAGTAGTCTCAAAGCACATGCGCTTCCACTGCAGCAGCATTACATCATCCTCATTATCACTGATCATCATGCAATAATAATATATAAAAAAAACCCAGTGGATGAGACATAACGAATATGGGTATGGCTGTGGTGGGAAGATTGAAATGAGCGGCATGGGAACAGCAGGGATAGGAATGTCACAGAAGATGAGGTAGCTAAAAATAAAACAAACAAAAAAACCATGTTTGTTTTGTTGGAGGGGTAATGCATTTGAGAAAATCTTCCTGCTTGCTATAAAATTTGAAGGCAGTTGACTGTAATCTTCCCATGAAAGTAGGTTTTTGCACAGAGTTTTGCAGGGGGCAAGTCCCCAGTTGTGGTGGGCTTTTTTAAAAAAAAAATTTTTAAGTTATTCTCTTTGCTCTCACTTCCTCAGCATGTCATCTCATATAAAGACTGAAACCCTGAACACCACTCAAAGCTTGACAGTATAAAAAAAAGAAGAAAAGATGGTAACTGTGTTCAAATGTGAATGTGGAGGATGTGGATGATGATGATGTGGTGTATGATGTGGGCAGCCCTGTACTCCACCTCGCAGCAGATCCTGGGCCACAACGCGCTGGTGACGGTGCTGCGACAGGAGATGGACCGCTTCAACCTGCTGCTGCACACCATCCACTCCACCCTGACCTCCCTGGTGCTGGCCATCAGGGAGAGGTCATCATGTCTGACGCGCTGGAGGAGGCCTACAATGCCCTGCTCAGGCAGGAGATCCCTGCGCAGTGGAAGGTGGGGTGTGTGTGGGGGGTGGGGGGGTGGGGGGGTGTGTGGTTGGGGGGTGGGGGGGTTTGGGGGTTGTGGTGGGGGGGGGTGGTGGTGGGGGGGGGTGGTGGTGGGGTGTGGTGGGTGGTGGTGGGGTGGTGGGGTGGTGGGTGGTGGGTGTGGGTGGGTTGGGGGGGGTGGTGGGCTTTTTTCTTTGTTTTGTTTTTTGTCTGTCTGTCTGTCTATCTCTGTCTGTCTTTTTACCTATCTCTCTCCATCTCTCTCTCTTTCTCTCTCTGTCTCTCTGTCTCTGTCTCTCTCTCTCTCTCTCTGTCTGTCTCTCTGTCTCTCTGTCTCTGTCTCTGTCTGTCTGTCTGTCTGTCTGTCTGTCTGTCTGTCTGTCTGTCTGTCTCTCTCTCTCTCTCTCTCTCTCTCTCTCTCTCTCTCTCTCTCTCTCTCTCTCTTTTTTCTCTCTTTCTCTCTTTCTCTCTCTCTCTCTCTCTCAAGTTTAGAGAGAACACTGAACACTGAAATTGTTTAACGCACATCAGCTTTTGGCCACAATACATTTCAAGGTATATGAGTGGAAAGAGGGGGAAAAAACAACAACAAAGAAACACGAAGCCCACTTAATCATAACTTCTCACAAGCTTTGTTTAGACCTTGGCAACACAAAAATGTACAGGCTAGCAGTTTGCATCACTGTTGATGTATTTTTTTGTTTTGTTTTTTAAATTTTGTTGGTTGTTTTTCCTGTGAATATCATTGTCATTGTCTCGATAATGATTTACAGTTTTGGTGTTTTTTTTCTCCTTTTTTTTTTTTTTTCTCATGTGAAAAGACATTTGAAGTTGATACTTAGGATTTGAAAAAAGTCATTTATGTCAAATAGGATTAAACACTACATAATCTCAGTATTTTTACACTCTAAGACAACCTTTGTTAGACAAGACCAAATCATAATGCTCTTTAAAAAAGATTTCAGAAGACTCGGTCTGCATACAGTACACTTCTCACCCTTTCACACTGCTCAAGAAGATTTTTCTCCCAGAGTTAACATCAGTGCTGACTCCACTCTTCCCCAAAATTCTTCGGATGAGACTATAAACCGAGGCCCCATGTGTGAATGCACGCAAAACATCTTGCGCACACATTAAATCCTGTTCCACTTTTTGTAAGAGTAGGCCATCGTGTGCCGGTGGGAACAGATGACATTTACAAAACTGCATACACACGGGGACTGGTTGTAAAAAAGCACAAGAGTGCTTATCACGTTATCCTCGATATAAAAGAATAAAATAAAAATAAAAAACACCGTGACTTCTGACCTCTGTTCTCAGGCAGCGTCGTACGAGTCCAACAAACCTCTGGGGTCGTGGGTAAACGACCTTGAGCAGCGCGTGGACTTTTTCTCGTCGTGGGCGGAGCTGTTGTGTGGCACCATCGAGCGTCAGTTCCGCGTGGCCACGCGACAGGTGGGGCAGCCCGAAGTGGATGGGGACGATGTGATCCGCACCCAGCCCAACAGCTTCTGGCTCTCGGGATTCTTCTTCCCTCAAGGTGGGCCACAGTTGTAATCATAATAATGATACTACATGGAATTTATACAGCGCTATATCTTGTAAAAAAAACAAATCAAAGCGCTTGCATTCGACCTATACAACACACAAGCAATCAATAACAATTTATAATTTTAGCAAATTCAAATGTACGCACACACACACACACACACGCACACACACACAAAGAAAGGCTATACACTTTGGCAGGTAGATGTTGAAGGCAGGGACAGTTAAGAGATGGAAACAGGAGAAAATCTTAGGTTTGAAAGAAATGTGTCTTGAGGTTGGATTTAACAGTGTCATAAGTAGGCTTTTGCTGGGGGGAGATGGTTCGATTCCTGCTTGGGCCCAAAACTTTACCCCCTATTCATTAGACCATGAATGGTAGTCTGGGTGCTGGTATTTTGGATGAGACTATAAACTAAGGTCTGTGTGTCAAGATGGGCGACAGACATGGGTCATTGACGCACCTGCCTAGAAAGCAAAAAGCCCGGGTCAGAAGTGTGCGATGGCCCAAAATTTTTCCCCCCATCCATTAGACCATGAGTAGTGGTCTGGGTACAAGTATTTTAGATGAGACTATAAACTAAGGTCCTGTGTGTTACTTACAGTTATTTAGTGCACATAAAAGAACCCACTGCATCAAGAGAGTTGTTCTTGGCAAAATTATGTAAAAAAAAAAAAAAAAAAGGCACCATGATAAGGAAACAAATACAGTTGCAGACAGAAAAAGAAGAAAAAAAATGGGTGGTGCTGCATCTTGTTGTGACACACTCTCCCTGGGGAGAGCAGCCCAAGTTTCATGCAGAGAGCTGCCATGACTTACAATACAATACAGTACACTACATTACAGTACAATACAGCACAATACAATACAGTAGAATACAATACAGTACATTACAATACAGTCATGTACAGTGCAGTACAATATAGCACAGTACAATACAATACAATACAATACTGAAAAAGCTGCAGCTATGAGTGTGTGTTTGTGTGTGGGAACCACTCTGTACGCTTGATGTGTACAGTTCCGATCTTTGCAGTTCCCTACACTATCATGTAAAGGTGTCCCATAACCTATGTGGTCACGGTGTTTGACGTGTGGTGTGTTGTTCAGGTTTCCTCACAGCAGTACTGCAGAACCACGCTCGTAAGGTGGGCATCTCTGTGGACTCCCTGGCCTTTGACTTCAAGGTGCTCAAGTTCCAGGGAAGCCGCCGGATGAGGGCTCGAAGGAAGTCGTCCCTGGTAATCCATGAAGTGGCGTATGCTGTGAGTGTTCATTTGGCGTCTTCACCTTCACCTGCCTGCCTGTTGCACGGAGAGTTAGGACTTTGGGGGGTTGGGGGGGGGGGGGGGGGGGGGTTCTCTCATACTAGGAGACTTTTTGTTTCTGTATTCTGATATTAAGGTTGATAGTTAATTTTCTAGGAGGGGAATTTTGCTCTGTATTCTGATACTATAAGGTCATACTAAGAAACATTTTGTTCTGTATTCTGATAAGGTTGATAGTTAATTCACTAGATTGGGGGGAGGGGATTTTGCTCTATAATCTGATATTATAAGGTCATTCTAGGAGACATTTTGTTCTGTATTCTGATAAGAGTAATAGTTGATTTACTAGGGGGGAATTTTGCTCTATATTCTGATGTTATAAGGTTAATAGTTATTGTACTATGGAAAATTTTGCTTTGTATTCTAACATGATATGTTATTTCAGTTGCTCTGTATTCTAATATAAATGATAGCTATTTCATCATGAAAAATTTTGCTTTGTATCCTAACAAAGGAATAGTTATTTCACTTGGATGAATTTTGCTTAAGATAATAGTTATTTCACTGGGAGAAATTTTGCTTTGTTTTCAAATAAAGATAATAGTTATTTCACTAGGGTAAATTTTGCTCAGTGTTCTGATAAGGTTAGTATTTATTTCACTGAGAAATTTTGCTCTGTATTTTGATAAGATTGAAATTGATTTCATTACGAGAAATTTTGCTCTGGTTTTTGTTGTTGTTGTTTTTTTTTAATGAGGATAATAGTTATCTCAATGGGAGAAACTGTGCTCTGTGTTCTGATAAGGATGGTAATTGTTTTAATTTTTTAATTCTGATAAAAATAATGGCCTTGATGTTATTTTTACACGCAGACATTTTTGAGGAATGACTAAGTAGCTGGTTTTAATCTCAGCGTTTTATCCCTCAAAGTTGGAATATGGCTACCTAAGTGGTGGGGCGGAGATGAGGGGGGGGGGGGGGTTACATAGACAAAAATCTCACCATAGACAGACCTTGGAGCTCTTGTTGAGGATTGGAACAAAATGGTGTTTTGATTTGTATATTGCTGCCTAGTTGTAATGTGAGCTTTTGAATTCTGAATGAGGCAATAGCCCTGATGCAGCTTCTGTGGTGGGTGGGGCTGTAAACAACTTGGCTGGGTGGATGGGAGTCAGCGTTCTGTGCTTCTTATCATGATATAACCATGTATCAACCAGGCCTGAGAGATACAGACACCTGCAGAGTTGGTCACGCAATTTCAGCCACACTCAGAATTGCGTTTGTAAAGTGGATGATGCAGGACTGGGGTTGCAGTTTTACTGTAGGATCCACAGCAAAGCTCACTCTGGGTAGGAACCAGCTGGAGTCTGAAAAAAACCCAACCAAATTCTATGACTCTCATTGGATCTGAACTCAAGACTGTACTGCTAGGAATCTGATGCACTAGCCAACAAGGTAAAGCAGAGCAAGGGAGAGGAGATTGGCGCCACCCTCAGTACGCTGGCCCCTAGAGAAGTTGAGGTCTTTGACTTTGTTTTCATTCACTCATGCCCTATATGGTGGGCTGAAACGGTTGCTTACACAAAATCTCACCATTGGTGAACCTGGGAGCTGTAGCAGTGGAAGGAAGAATAATTCATTCATGCAGTGTTGAGGTTTCACTGGCTTTCCTTCACTTGAAAAATCAGTATCAGGGGGGTTTGCGTTTAAATTTTGTTATGAATATAACAAACTCAAAATTAGGAGAGCTTTCATGGTTGATGTTCTTTATACCCAAGTCAGCCATGGATTTAGTAATAATCTCATTATTCTAGCAGAGAAAAATAAAACTAGCAAGTGGGTTGATGTTATTTTTCAAGTCCCCCACAAGACCAAAAAAAAAAGACTTTATCATTCCTTGCAGACAGAAAGGTTCTTCTGTATGGTTGAATAATAAACTGTTTTTTGAAGTTTGTGTCGACGCAGGGGATATGATTGGTGAGACAGACTGGTACAGATAACAGCACTTGTTCACCTGCACACTGATGTTAACTGTTGTCTCACCTCTAAACTTTATATGTGTTCACCTTTTTCCCTGCCTCCCTCCCTCCCCCCCTTTTTTTTGGGGGGGGGGGAGGTGGTGTACATTTTGTTGTTCTCATTAGTTGATGTGAGTGTTGTCCGCAAGTGGATGGATGACTGTTTGTCTGCCCTAGCTAAAGTGTTTTCCCGTAGTTCACCCCAGCTGTGAATAGGTACCTGTCCTCTTTAGGGTCAGAGAAGGTAAAGCAGTGATGGAGAGGAGATGGGCGCTGCCCTCAATTTGCAGGTTACTGGAGAAGATGAGGTCTCTGACATCTTGCTCCCCAATGACTGCATAGGTTATGGGACACCTTTACCTTTACCTCTTTAGGGTCAGGGAAGGTAAAGCAATGAGGGAGAGGAGATGGGCGCTGCCCTCAATATGCTGGCCCCTAGAGAAGCTGAAGTCTGTGACATCTCGCTTCCCAATGACCACGTAGGTTGTGGGACACCTGTACCCTTATTTTTTTACACTGAGCTGAATTGTCTCTTGTCCATACAATGTTCTTTTGATGCTGGATCAATACTCAACATTCACACTCATTCAAGATGCCAAAATGTAGACCATGACATGTTGTCTTCCTTAAAAGGCAAAAGAGGTCTTCAGCCGGTGTAGAATCCAAGTTGTGGCCCCCGTCTTTAAGTTAAGGTCTTATCTTGTAATTCTTAACTGTTTAATGCTAACTGTTGTCCTCTTTGTGTTGACTGATCTGATTGCTCAGTGGTTGGTTTCTAAAAAGAGATTTCTGGAACTCACAGAAAGAATTCTGTGTGAATCAGCGCACACACTAAGTAAAGATCAAGCAGTGTGAAGGATTTTGCTTGCAGTCGGGTTTGTTTGAGGAAAAAGATACATACTGATGTGAGACAGGAGATTCAAAGTAGTGCAGCTGTGTCAGTGTGTTTTATCAGTAACCAAGATTTCCTGATAGGATTGCTGTGTATTTCACATGTTCGTTCATTTTAGTCACAGACATCATTGTAATAATAACAATAATAATAATAATAGTAATAATAATGATACTACTACTACTGCTGCTGCTGCTGCTGCTGCTGCTGCTGCTGCTGCTGCTGCTGCTGCTGCTGCTGCTGCTGCTACTACTACTACTACTACTACTACTGCTACTACTACTACTACTACTACTACTACTACTACTACTACTACTACTACTAGATGGAATTTATATAGCACTATATATTATAAAGAAGTACAAAGAAGTACAGACTACAAAGTGTTTGTTGTAGCTGATGAAGATCTGCACTGTTCTTGATTCTTAATATTTGTGTATTTATTTATTTATTTATTTATGTATTTATTTATTGATTTATTTATGTATTTATTTATTTATGTATTTGTTTGTTTATTTATTTAAATATGGTCATGCACTGATCTTGATTCTTGATAGCTGTCTGTGTTGTAGTTGCCTGCTATGTCATGGATGTCATGCACACATCTGCCTGCATTGGTTTTCAGCACGGTTAATCATTGTTCTGACTTTTCTTGTTTTTCTTTTTTTGCCCAATAGCGGTATTATGAATGACAAAGTAATTCAGATCATTATCATCAGTGATTCTACATCTTCAGTGTTTGTTTTTGAATTGGTCATGTAGTTTAGTAGATTAAAGTTGTTCTTTTTTTTTCTTTTTTTTTAATTATATGGCACCATTAAGGCTTTAACTTTATCCAGTTTTCCTCCATCAAAATTGTCTTTATCTATAAAGGCAATTTTGATGGAGGAAAACTGGACATTTAAGGTTGTCATTCATAATAACTGTTAATGCAGAAATAAAACAAAGAACAATGAAATCTGTGCTTTTCAAAGATTAGTCTTGTACACCATGGTGTTACTGCTAAACAACAGTTAAGATTTCAGACCAAAGTGAAATTTACACACAGAAAAAAACTCAAAAAATTAGAATTATGATGAATACCAGCTGTTTATATAGACTTTGATGTTGAACTGCAGTGTAAACATTACAGGATTTGTTGTTTTCAAACTGTAAGACAGGAGGTGTAGTTTGCAATTTTTTTTTTTTAGGGGGTGGGGGGGAGTGAACATGAGATGTGGAATAGTTGTCCAGGCTGGGATAATTTTAGATACTTCTTTGTTGTTTGTTTTGTTATTGTAAGAGAAGATGTTAGAGATGTTAAAGATTTTATTCTTATCTTCTTAACTGTTGAAAGTTAAGTACCCAAAATAACTTTGCTCTGCCATCATTTTCTGTCTGAAATTAGCACCAAAATAATTATAAAAAAATCAAAGAATGTTACTTATTTATGGAACAGAAGATACAGCAGCAAAAACTGTAACACAAGCTCTTACGTGGGGACGGGATAGCTCAGTGGTCAGAGCACTCACTTTCCCCCTGTCAGTGTTAACCAGCATCGAGCGTGGTTACCAATTGGATGGGTGACCATTTGTGTGCTTTGGCTTCACTACAGTCCACCAGTTCACCCAGCTGTAAATGGGCACCTGTCCTCTTTAGGGTCAGGGAAGGTAAAGCAGCGAGGGTGAGGAGATAGGCGCCGCCCTCAATATGCTGGCCCCTACAGAAGCTGAGGTCTCTGATGCCTCGCTCCCCTATGACCACATAGGTTATGGGAACACTTTTACTTTTTTTTTTTTACCTTAGTTCTTAGATCTGTTGAAGTCAGTTGACAACACTGATCCACAGAGTGTCATCACAGTCATGAGCCTAACAAGAAGTGCTGGTTTTGACAGGGAGTTGCTCCCCCTGATGATGGGGTGCGGATATTTGGAATGCACCTGGACGGAGCGAGCTGGGATCCTGACCAGGACTGCCTGCGAGACTCCCACACTGACCAGCGCTTCCACGTCCTGCCCGAGATCCATTTCAAACCTGTGGAGGTAGGTTGGCCTGCAGTCTGGGGGTGGGGTGGGGTGGGGGGGAGGTTGGGGCCTGGGGGGTGTGTAGACATGGAATGGGAGGGAACATCTTGCGCACACGTTAAATCCTGTTCCGCTTTTCATAAGAGTAGGCCATTGTGTGCCGGCGGGAACAGATGACAAGATTTACAAGAAATACTGCACCAAACTTTTACAGCCTAAAAGCAATGAATAATTCGAAACTTTTTTCCAAATTAAAGAATATATCCCATAATTTTATGATCATGGGGATGGGATAGCTCAGTGGTCAGAGCGCTCGCTGTCCCCCAGCCAAGGTTAAGCAGCGTTGAGCGTGGTTACCTGTTGGATGGGTGACCGTTTGCGCGCCTTGGCTTCAGTACAGTTCCCCCCAGTTCACCCAGCTGTAAATGGGTGTCTGCCCTCTTTAGGGTCAGGGAAGGTAAAGCAGTGAGGGAGAGGAGATGGGTGCCACCCTCAACATCCTGGCCCCTAGAGAAGCTGAGGTCTCTGATGCCTTGCTCCCCTACGACAACATAGGTTATGGGACACCTTTACCTTTTTTATTATCCTGTAAACCTCTTCCCTCAAACATCCCCAAAAGTGTTCAAGTATCAACCCCATTCGGATGAGACTATAAACCAAGGCCCCATGTGCGAACGCACGCAGAACATCTTGCGCACACGTTAAAACCCTGTTCTGCCTTTCGGAAGAGCAGGCCATCGTGTGCCAGTAGGAGCGGATGACAAAATTATTTTTTTTAAAAACCAAAAAAAACCCAGCATGCACACAGGTGTCGTGTTTAGACACCCTCCCTGAGGAAAAAAAAAAAAAATTAATGGGTAGGCGCTGCACTTGTGGCGACGCGCTCTCCCCAGGGAGAGAGAGAGCAGCCCGAATTTCATGCAGAAAAATCTGCTGTGACATAAAGTGGTAATGAAATATAAAAATAAAAAAAAAATAAAAAAATGTCTGTCCCCAGATTCGCAACACCCCGACAGCCTCCAGCACCAGTCGCAAGGAGCCCTCAGACGTGGAGAGGGAGAGGGAGAAGCCCATGTTCACCTACCAGTGCCCCCTGTACCGCACCTCGGGCCGGGCGGGCATGCTGTCCTCCACAGGTCACTCCACCAACTTTGTCATGTCGGTGGATCTGCCCTCGGAGCAGCCTCCAGACTTCTGGATCCTGAGAGGGGCTGCCATGCTGTGTCAGCTGGACGACTGAATTTGGTTTTGGGGGACGACGCTTCATTCACACCTGTCATTACCCCCCACTTTCAGCTCCTCTCAGGAGCTAATTATTCCATCTCATCCCAGCCCAGCCCAGCCCAGCCCAGCTGGGGCTATTTATAGAGCAGGAGCTGACCACACATGGACTAGGTAAAAAGGAAGGAATGCACTAAATTTAGTGCTCTTGACTAGGCCCTACTGAGTGATGTTGGATTTGTGTACTGTGTGTTTTCAGGCTGGTGTGTGGGTGTGGGGATGGGGATGGGATGAAGGTGACTTGCTGTGTTGTTGTTGTGTGTTATTGTGGGTTGTTTGGCTGGTATGGTTTTTTTCTTGTATGTGTGTGTGTATGTGTGTGTGGTCAAGTCTTGAAGATGATGATTGTTGGGGTGGTGTATCCACCTCCTGCTGTGGAGTGTTGGTGTTAAGGTTTTTCTGATTTGTGGGATTTGGTCTTGAAGATAATGATTGTGGGTGGCTTATCCACCCCAGTGTGGATTGTGGGTGGCTTATCTACCCCAGTGTGGATTGTGGGTGGCTTATCCACCCCAGTGTGGATTATGGGTGGCTATCCACCCCAGTGAGGATTCTGGGTGGCTTATCTACCCCAGTGTGGATTCTGGGTGGCTATCCACCCCAGTGTGGATTCTGGGTGGCTTATCCACCCCAGTGTGGATTGTGGGTGGCTTATCCACCCCAGTGTGGATTGTGGGTGGCTTATCCACCCCAGTGTGGATAATTTGATTGTGTACAGTTGTGGCTCTGAGATTATTGTGCTGTTTAACTTGTGTAATAGTCATTACCTTCTGATTCAGGCAAAGTTTTGGGGTTTATCTTATCTTTTCTTTTTTTTTGTTTTTGATCACCCCCAAGTCAAATTTGAACTCTTTTTTTTATTTGCTTGTTGAAAGAGATGGTTAGGACAGAACATTTGCGCAGATTGGTGAGTTGTTGGTTCAATGTTTGGTACTTTTTCCATGAACGCTTTGGAAGCTGTGAATCATTTTAGACTTTTTCCTGCCCCCATATTTTCTTGATTTACTAGAAAGAGTGGGTGCTTTTTTCTCTGTGTGTGTGTGTGTGTGTGTCAGATATGATGACATGGTGGCCTTTTCAGGTGTAAATCTTATGATGGCTGGGATTAGAGAAAGTGAGAAACACGGGCACACATACACAACCCCCCCCCCCCACACTACACGCTATACACACACACACACACACACACACACTACATACCCCCCCCCCCCCCCCCCCCCCCCCCCACACACACACACACACAAAGAAAAATGTAAATGTTTCCTCATGCGGATCAGTCTGTTTTGTGATTTTGATCTTGGTGATAATTCTGAAAATGATTTTGCATGTCTGTGATAAACTCTGGGCCTATACCCACTGCTTACTGGTTATATGTGAAACTTTTACAGTACACACTGTGATGATGATTGACATCCGTCCATCCAAAGAAGTATCATAGCAGCATTGTAAACATTGCCAAATGAAAACTGCTGATTTTTGGCATCTTTTTAAAATAGCTTTTATTTGAATTTTTTTTTTTTTTGTTGGTGTGTGTGATTTATCGCACCCTAAGCCAGTCGTTACCGGAACTGGAAAGTAAGGGTTTTTACACTGATAAGCATTATGTGTGAACAAAACTGCTGAATGTTTCATTATGGTTTGATGATCCATATAAAAGCTGTCACTTTGTAAATCCTTGCCAAATAAGTACTGCTGATTTTCTTGCATTTTCTGAAAGAAATCATTTTTTACTTTAAAATATTTTTGTTTGTGATTTTTTTTTTTATCACACCTTCACCAAATGGCTACTTAATGATGATTTACACTGATATGCATTATGGTGATGGATTGTTAGTTGTGTTTTGATGGTTGTGTAAAAAGCTGTTATTTCGAATTTACTGCTAATCTTTACACATATGGTATTATAATTTTGTATCATAGTTATTCTTTTTCCTTTACCTTTTTTTTACCTTTTAGTTATTCCTCTGACCAAGTGTGTTTTACACATGAGAGATTGTTTTAAGAATTCGTATGTTTATCATTTCTAAATGATTAGTTTGTGTCAGAAATTCATATGTTTGTTATTTCTATATGATTTGATTGTGTTGGGATTCGATATGTTTACAATTTCTAAATGATTAGTTTGTATTGAGAATGTATATGTTCATTATTTTTAGATTATTAGTACGTATGGAGAATTCATATTTTTATCATTTATAAATGGACAATTCATGTTGAGAATTCATGTGTTTATGTTTCAAAGTATTCAGTTGGGTTGTTTGTGGGTTTTTTTTTTTTACACAAAGTGAATGTCAATTTCTTTTTCATTGCAAGTAAACCACATCCACTACATGAATCATTGCTACACAAGTTTTGTCTTTTCCCTTTTGTGAGTGCACACCTCTTTATACAGTGTCCCGAGACTGTGTTGTTATGTTCAGCGATATGTCAGTGTGTTGAGATGGTGACTGTTGCTGCAGAAGTGAGGCACTGGCAAGGAAAGAGCCATGGAACAGCATTATGACTTTAGGTCACCTAGCTTTAAACTTCCTGAGGAGTTGTTCGGGGCACTGCCCTGAAGTTTGACTGACAGTATGTGGCAGTTGTAGTAAACCTGAAGGAGCCCCTCTGACTCCAGGCTTTTGTAGGAATGTGTGTAAAAGACAGTTCTTGTGTTTTCCTCCCAAGAAAACTATATCTATTCTCTGTTTGAAACGTTTACATATGTCTGAAAATTCAGATGTATCATCTATGTTCGAAATGTTTACATACGTGGGAAAAGTTTGTTTACTTTATGAAACTGATGGTTTTGTGGGGTTTTTTGTCTAGAGGTCATGCACCTGTGTAAAAAAACAACAACCCCAAGAAGTTGTGGGTTCAGTTCCCACCTGAAGCCACAGACTTTTTTTACCATTTGCTGGACCATGTGTGGTGGTCTGGGTGCTAGTCTTCTAGATGAGATGATAAACCTGGGTCTGGTGTGCAACATAATTTATATTAAGCACACTTAAAACAAACACCCAAATCAACAACCGTTGCCCTTGGCAAATTCTGTAGAAAAAAAGGCACTCACAAAGTGATACAAAGTCATTACCAGATGGAAAAAAGATGGTGTTGCATTAGTGACAGCATATTCTATTTGGGAAATTTCAGACAGAAAATTGTTCTGTGGCTGAATATAAGTGTACAATGTATCATCTATTCTTCATAATATTTCAATATACAATGAAAGAAGTAAACATGAACATTGTCTCTCATACCAGATCAGTACATGTTGCTATGTCTCATATGAGTTCCAGGTTGTTGTTTTTTTCAGAGTATTACCTTTTATTGTTATAAACAGTGGATGTGTATTGGCGTGCTTCTTATTTTTCTGGAAAACGTTATTCAAATGAATAAATTTGTGATTTTAATCAAATCAAAAGTGCATATTTTTCAATCTTTTATAAGACAATTGCAAGAATGTATGTGTGAATGTTTAGATATAATGTGCATGATGAGTTTTGTCACATCTGTGAAAGATGGGTGTGTTTTGGAGTTGTTTTTTTTTCATCGTGAAAATGACAAGGGGAAGTCTTATCATATGAATACTGTTGGGTTGTGGTTTATTTTTTCCCCAGTGTCAAATCTCCATGTTTCACCAATGGTGAAATGTTTTTGCCCACCATGAAGGTAGCTGCATTCTGACTTCAGGGATGATGTCTTAACATGACACCAGTGTGCTTGTGGTTTTGTCAGTTTTGTCAGCCATTCCTCCCACCGGCATGTAGTGGCCTACTCTCTTGAAAGGCAGAATGTGTTGATGTGTAGGTAATATGCTTTGCATGTATTCGCTCAAATGACTTCAGTTTATGGTCTCATTCACTAGACTTTTAGGGGACAGGGAGTGAAGTAGGCACAGTAGAAAAATCCTCTTAGAAGGGCTCAAGCTTGGACCATTGGATCACAAGCTCAACAATGTTTTTCTGGAGTTAACATCAGAGCTAACTCCACCACCAATCTCCCCCCCCTCCCCCCCAAGTCCTTTGGATGAGAATATAAATCAAGGTCCTGTGTGCAAACGCATACAGAACATCTTGCGCACTTGTTAAAACCTGTTCTGCTGTTTGGAAGAGTAGGCTATCGTGTGCCAGTGGGAACAAATGACAGGATTTACAAAACTGCATACACACGGGGACTGGATATAAAAGAAAAAAGCACACAAGTGCTTTATCCATTATTCTCAAAATAAAAGAACAAAAATAAAATGAATAAGGGGACAGGATAGCTGTGGTCAGAGCACTCGCTTTCCCCCAACCAGTGTTAAGCAGCATCGAGCGTGGTTGCCAATTGGATGGGTGACCGTTTGCGCGCCTTGGCTTCAGTACAGTCCCCCAGTTCACCCAGCTGTAAATGGGTACCTGCCCTCAGGGAAGGTAAAGCAGCGAGGGAGAGGAGATGGGCGCCGCCCTCAACATGCTGGCCCCCTAGAGAAGCCGAGGTCTCAGATGCCTCACTCCCCTATGACCACATAGGTTATGGAACACCTTTACCTTTACCTTTTAGTAAGCCATTCCACGACCAACACCCCTTATAGCATTTAAGATGGATAGAAGGGAAAGCCAGGTGATGGCAACCAGTCTTCACTGATTGTTCCTCCACAACAGACAACCATCAGGAAACAGAAAGAAGGAGGGTAGGAGGATTGATTGTCTGACACCAGACCACTTGGCCCTGTGGGGAATATCTTGAAGGGCATCTGCTTCAGAAAATGAAAGGTCAAACCTTGAGAAAAAAAACAAAAAAAAACAGGCAGGCGATATGATGGAGTCAACAATGCTTTGAATCTTTATTTTATTATTTTATTTTATTTTATTTTATTTATTTATTTATTTATTTATTTATTTATCATCTATTTATTTATTCTTTTATTTCAAGGATAATGGAAAAAGCACCCATGTGGTGGTGGATTTTTTTTTTTACATCTGATCCCTATGTGTATACACAGTTTTGTCAGTTTTTTCATCCATTCCCACTGGCATACAATGGCCTACTCTTCTGAAAAGCAGAATGGGTGTGCACAAGATGTTTTGCGTGCATTCACACACGGGACCTCGGTTTATAGTCTCATGAGATCTTCACTGAGATCTTGATTTTTTGGAGAGTGGCAGAGGACAGAAAGGGATGCTGCAACAGCATTGTCAAGATAATAAGTGATGCTCCAAGGACCTTGGATCAAGGGATTGAACACATCAGTGAGGGATTGCCACAGCCTAGTGGTTAAGACCATTTGACTTCAATCCGGTGGATGCATGAAGTCCTGGGTTTGAATCTCAGCGGCGTCTGGTAAAGTGAAGGTGGGGATTTTTCTGGTGAAGTCAGGTGGATTTTTCTGGTGAAATAAGGATTTTACTGGTGAAGTAGCATAAGGGTGGGGATTTTTCTGTTGAAGTAAGGGTGGATATTTTTCTGTTGAAGTAAGGGTGGGGGTGGGGGGTTCTGTTGAAGTAAGGGTGGGGATGTTTCTGGTGATGTGTGTGTGTGTGTGTGGGAGGGGGGAAGTAATGGTGGGGATTTTTCTGGTGAAGTAAGGGTGGGATGTTTCTGGTGAAGTAAGGGTGGGATTTTTGGTGAAGTAAGGGGGGGTTTTTTTGGGGTTTGGGGGGGTTTTTTGTGGTGGGGGGGGTTTTTTTTGGGTAAATGGGGGGGTTTTTTTTGGAATAAGGTTTGAAATTTTGGTGGTTTTTTTGGGTGTTTGGGGTTTGTGGGGGGCTTTTTTTTTAAATTTTGTTTTGGTGGGGGGGGATTGTTTCTGGGGGTTTTGGGGGGTTTTTGGGGGGTGGGGTTTTTTGGGGAAAAAGGGGGGGGTTTTTGGTAAGTTGTTTTTTTTGGGTTTTTTTTTTTTTTTGGGTAGGGGGATTTGTGGGAATTGGGGGGTTTTTCGAATTTTTTTTGGGAGTTTTTGTGGGGGGGGTGTTTGGGGGGGGTTGGGTTTTTTGTGGGGGGTGTTTTTTTTTTTTGGGTTTGGGGAATTTTGGTGGGGGGTTTTTTTGGGTGGGGGGGGGTTTTTTTGGTGGGTGGGATTTTGTGGGGGGGGGTGTTTTTTTGGGGTGGGTGTTTTTTGGTAAAAGGGTTTTTTTTTTTTTGGGGGGGGAATTTGTGGGGGGGGGTTTGTGGGAATGGGTTGATTTTTGATGGAGGTGGGATTTTTTTTAAATTTTGGGTTGGTTTTGGGTTGAGTGGGATTTTTGTAAAGGTTTTTTTTTTGGTTTTTGGGGGTGTTTTTGTGGGTGGGATGTTTTGGGGGTGGGGTTTTTGGGTAAATTTTTGGGGGGGGGGTTTTTTTGGGTAAATGTGGGGTGTTTTTTGGGAATTAAGTGGGTGTTTTTTTTTTTTTGGGGGGGTTTGGGGAATTTTTTATGTTTTGGTGGTGGTTGGGGGGGTTTTTTAAAAGAAAGGGGGGGTTTTTTTTGGGGGGTTTTGGGGGTTTTTTTGTAAAGGGGGGTTTTGTTTTGGAAAAGGGTGGGTTTTGGGGTTGGGGGTGTTTTGTGAAGTGGGGGGGGTTTTTTTGGGGAAAAAAGGGGGGGTTTTTGGTTTTTTTTGGGTGGGTTTTTTTAAAAATTTGGTGTTTTTGTTGGGGTGGGGGTTTTTGGTGGAAAAGGGTGTTTTTTTTTTTTAGGGTAAATTTTTTTTTTGGGGTTTTGGGGAAGTAAGGGGGAATTTAAAGAAAAAGGGTGTTTTTTTTTTTTAGAAAGGGGGGGTTTTTTCTTAAAAAAGGTATTTTCTTTTGGGTTGGGTTTTTGGGGGTTTTTGGGTGTTTGTGGGGTGTTGGGTTTTTTTGGAAGTGTGTTTTATTTGGGGGGTGGGAAATTTGGGTTAAAGTGGGGGGATGTTTTTGGAAAAAGGGGGGTGTTTGTGGGGGGAAAAAGGGGGGGGGTTTTTTGGGGGGGGGTTTTTCGGGTAAGGGGGTGGGGGTTGAAGAAAGGGTGGTGTTTTTTAAAGTTTTGGGTGGGTTTTATTAATGGGGGTTGGGTTTTTGGTTGGGTAAATTTTGGGGTGATAATGGATTTTTTGGGAAAAAGTGGGGGGCCTTTTTGGGAAAAAGGGGGGGGGGTTTTTTTGGTTAAAAAAGGGGGGGGTTTTCCCGGGTAAAATGGGTTTTTAAAAGGGGGATGTTTTTGTAAAGTGGGGTGGGTGTTTGGGGTTTTTGGGGGGGAATTTGTAAAGTAAGGGGGGGTTTTTGGTTTTGGGGTTTGGGTTTTTTGAAAAAAGGGGGGGTTTTTTGGGGGTATTTTATTTTTGGGGGTGGTGGGGTGTGTTTTGAAGAAAGGGGTGGATTTTTTTTAAGGGTGGGTTTTTTTTGGGTGGGGGGAAATGTTTTTGTTTGTTAAGGGGGGGTTTTTTGGTGAAAAAAGGGTGGGATGTTTGGTAAAAAGGGGGGGGGTTTTTTATTTTGGGGGTGGGGTTTTGGGTGGGGGGGGATTTTTGGTTTTTTGGGGGATTTTTGTGGGGGTGGGGTTTTTTTGGGGTTTTGGGTGTTTTATGGGGGGGGGGTTTTTGTGGTTTTTGGTGGGTGTTTGTGGTAAAATGGGATTTTTTTGGGGGGGGGGAGTTTTTGGGTGGGATGTTTTGTGGTGAAGTAAGGGGGGGTTTTTTGGGTGAAGTTAGGGGGGATGTTTTGGGGGTAAGGTAGTTTTGGTAATGGTTTTTGGTGAAGTAATGGTTTTTTTGGGGTGGGTTGTTTATTGAATTTTTGGATTTTTTGGTGAAGTAGGGGGGGTTTTTTGTGATGAAGTGGGTTGGATTTTTTTTTTTGGAATTTTTTGGGGAGTTTTTGTGGGGGTGGGTTTTTGGGGTTTTTGGTGGGAAGTTTTTGGTTTAAAAGGGGGGGTTTTTTGGTGGGGGGGGGGTTTTTTTGGGTATTTTGGGGGGGTGGGAATTTTTTTTTGGGGGGGTTTTTTTGGGGTTTTCTTTGGGGGTTTTTTTTTTGGGTAAGTGGGGGGGTGTTTTTGTAAGTGGGGGGGGAATTTTTTTGGGGTTTTGTGGGAATTTTTGGGGGTTTGGGTGGTTTTTTTGGGTGGTGGGTGGGTTTTTTTTTGGGGGGGGGTTTTTTTTTTGGGGGGGGGTGGGATTTTTTCTGTTTTTGGGGTGGGTTTCTTTGGGATTTTTGGGGAAAAAGGGGGGGATGTTTTTTTCTGGGGGGGGTTTTGGTTTTGTGGGTAGTTTATGGGGGGGGGGGTTTTTTTGGCAAAAAGGGTGGGGTGTTTTTTGAAGTAATGGGTTTTTTGGGGGAATAAGGGGGATTTTTGGGTTGGTGTTTTTTTGTGAAAAAGGGGTTTGGTTTTTTTTTGGGGGGGGTTTTTGGGGGGGGGGGTTTTTGAAGAATTTTTTTTGGGTTTTGGGTTTTTTGGGAAAAAGGGGGGGGTTTTTTTTTAAAAAAAAAGGGGGGGGTTTTTTTTTTTGGGTGGATTTTTGGTTTTTTGTTTGGGGTTTGTAAAGGGGGGTTTTTGGTTGGTAAGGGGGGATTTTGTTTTTAAGGGGGTTTTTTTTAAGGGGGGGTTTTTTGTGTGGGTAAGGGGGGATGTTTTTTTGTTTGGGGGGGTTTTGGGTAAGGTGGGTTTTTTTTAAAAGAGGGTATTGGTGGGGGGGTTTTTTGTTGGTGGTGGGTTTTTTTAAAAAGGGGGGGGTTTTTGAGGGGGGGGTTTTGGGTTTTTGGTGGGGGTGTTTTTGGGGTATGGGGGGGGATTTTTGGAATTTTGGGGTTTTGGTGAATGGGTGGTTTTTTCTTTTTGGGGGGGGTTTTTTTTTTGGTGTGGGTTGGTTTTGAAGTTAGGGGGTTTTTTGTGGTTTTATTCGGGTGAGGGAGGATTTTTGGGGGGATTTTTTTTTTTGTTGGGGAAATTTTTTGGTGGTTTTTTTGGGATTTTCTGTAAAAAAGGGGGTTTTTGGGGAAAAAAGGGGGATTTTTCTGGTAAAAAAAGGGGGGGTTTTTTTTGTAAAGGGGGTTTTTTTGGGTGGGTTTTGGAAATTTGGTAAAGTAAAATTTTTTTTTTTTAAGAGGTTTGGTGGTAAAGAAAAGGGGATTTTTTTTTAAGGGTTTGGATTTTGTTTTTTAAAAAGGGGGGGGGTTTTTTTTGGGGGGGAAAATGGGGTGTTTGGGTAGGGGGTTGTTTTTTGGGGGTTTTAAATTGGTTTTTGTTGGGGGTTTGGTTTTTTTGGGAAGGTTTGGGATGTTTTTTGGGGGGGGGGGTTTTGGGGAAATTGGGTGGTTTTTTTTGGTGGGTAAGGGGGGAAAATTTGGGGGTTTTAAGGGGGGGATTTTTTTTAAAAAAAGGGTGGATTTTTTTGGAAAAAAGGGGGGGGGTTTTTTTTTGGAATAAGGGGGGGTTTTGTGGGGTGGGATTTTTGTGTGGTAAGGGGGGTTTTTTGGTAAAGGGGGGGGGATTTTTTTTTGGGGGGGGGGGTATTTTTTTGGTGGGGGTTTTTGTTTTTTTTGGTGGGTTTTTTTTGGTGGGGGGGGTTTTTTTTTGTGGAAGGGTATTTTTTTTTAAATAATGGGTGTTTTTTTTTGAGGGGGGGGTGTTTGTGGTGGGGGGGGTTTTTTTAATTTTGGGATTTTTGGTGGGGTTGTTTTGTTTGGAGGGGGGTTTTTTCGTGGTAAGGGGGGGTGTTTTGAAGGGGTGGGATTTTTTTTGGGTGAAGTAGGGGGATTTTGTTAAAGTTTTTGGGGAGTTTTGATGGGGGGGCTGTTTTGGTGAAAATTGGGGTTTTTTTTTTTGGGGTGTTTTTTTTTTTTGGAAAAAAAGGATGGTGTTTTTTTTTGGGGGGGGTTTTTTTTTTTTTGGGTAAAGAATTTTTTTTTGTGGTTTTTTGGGTTTTTGGGGAAATTTATGGGTTTTTTTGGGTTTGGTAAGGGGGGGGTTTTTTGGGTGGTAATGGGGGTTTTTTTTTGGGTAAAGGGGTGGGTTTTTGGGGAAAGGGGGTGGGATTTTTTGGTTTTTTTGGGTGGGTGTTTTGGTGGGGTGGGTTTTTTTTGAGTGGGGGGTGTTTGTGGGTTGTTTGGATTTTTGTAATGGGTGGGTGTTTTGGAAATAAAAGGGGGGGGATTTTTTTTTGGGTGGGTGGGGTGGGGTTTTTGTGGTTTTGATGTTTTTTTTTGGGGGGTTTTGGGGAAAAGGGGGGGGGATTTTTTTGTGGTAATGGGATTTTTTGGAAGGGGGTTTTTTTGTGGTAAAGGGTTTTTGGGGTTTTTGTGGTAAAAATTTTGGGGATGTTTTTGGTGAAAAAGGGTTTTTTTTGTGAATTAGGGTTTGGGGTTTTTGTTGTAAAAATTGGGAGTTTTTTGAATGGGTTTGGGGGTTTTGGGTGGGTTTTTTTGGTGAATAATTTTATTTTTGGGGTTTGAAAAGGGGGGGTTTTTTTTTTGGGGGTTTTGGGGGTTTTTTTTAGGGGGGTTTTTTGGGTGGGGTTTTTTTTGGTGGGGGGGTGTTTGGTGAATTGTTTTTTTTTGGTAAAAAAGGGGGGGTTTTTTTTAAATGGGGGTTTTTTTTTTTGGGTTGAACCGGTGGGGGGGGGTTTTTTGGGGTAAGGGTGGGATTTTTTTGGGGTTTTGGGGTTTTTTTTGGGTTTTTGGGGGTTTTTTTGGGGGGTTTTTTTTGGGATGTTTGGGGGGTAAGGGGGGATTTTTGGGTAAAAGTCCGGTGGTTTTTTTTGGTAAAAGGGGGGGGGGGTTTTGTGGTGGGGGTTTTTTTTGGGTTATGGTTTTTTGAGTAATGGATTTCTTAAAGGGGTGGGATTTTTCTTAAAGTGGGGGGGAATTTTTTGGTATTTTAGGGGTTTCTGGTTTTTGGGGGAATTTTGGTTGGTAGGGGGGGGGGTTTTTTGGGAAGGGGGGTTTTTTTTTTGGGTGAAAAAGGGTTGGGGATTTTGGGGGTTTGAGGGGGGGATTTTTTTTTTGGGAAAAAAATGATGGGTTTTTTGTAAGGGGTGGGTTTTTTTGGGTAAAGTAAGGGAGGGGGTTTTGTGGGGGAAAAAGGGGGGGTTTTCTTAAAACGGGGGGGGTGTTTTTTGTTTAAGGGGGGATTTTGGGAAGGGGGTTTTTTTTGGTTTGGGTGTTTTTTTTAAGGTGGGTTTTTTTGGGGGTTTTTTTAAATTTTGGGTGGGGGGTTGTTTTTTGGGGGGGAATGGGTTTTTTTGTTAGTGGGGGGGTTTTTTTTTTGGGGGGGGGGGGAATTTTTTTAAAAGGGGGTTTTTTTTTTTTTTGTAAAGGGGGGGTTTTTTTTTTGGTGGGGGTTTTTTGGGTGGTGGGTGAGTGTGGGGGTGGGATTTTTGGGTGGTGGGGGGGGGTTTTTTTGGAAGGGTGGATTTTTTTGGTAAAGGGGGGGGTTTTTTTGGTAATTTTTTAATTTTCTTTAAAGGGGTGGGTTTTTTTTTTTAAAAAGGGGGGGTTTTTTGGTTTTTTGGGTTTTTGGGTAAATTTGGGTGGTTTTTTGGGTGGGGTTTGATTTTGTGGGGGAAAAAAAGGGGGTTTTTTTGGGTGGTAAAGGGGGGAATATTTGGGTGGGGGGGGTTATTTTTTGGGGGGGGGGGGGGGTTTTTGGTGATTTTGGGGGTTTTTTTTTTAAAAAATTTTTGGGTTTTAAAAATTGATTTTTTGGGGTGGGGGGGTTTTTTTTGGGGTAAAAGGGGGTTTTTTTTTGGGGGTGGGTGTTTTTTAAAAAAGGGGGTTTTGGGTTGTTGGGGGTGGGTTTTTTTTTTTTGGTGGGTGGTTTTTTTTTTGGTTGGTTGTTTGTTTTGTAAGGGGGGTTTTTGTTTTTGGGGGGGAAAATTTTTGGGTTTGTGGGGGTTTTTTGGGGTGGGGGGGTTTTTGGTGAGGGGGGGGTTTGTTTCTGGGAAATTTTGGGTGGATTTTTGGGGAAAAGGGTTGTTTCGTGGGGTTTTGGGAGTTTGGTGAAAAATGGGTTTTTCGGGTGAAGAAGGGGGGGGTTTTGTTGGTGGGGGGATTTTCTTTTTTTGAAAAAAGGGTTTTTTAAGGGGGGTTTTGGGGTTTGGGGTGTTTTTGGGGAAAAAAGGGTGGGATTTTTGGGGTTTGGTGGGTTTTTTTAAAAATTTTTTTTTTTTTTAAAAAAGGGTGGGGATGTTTTGTTAAAGGGTGGGTGTTTTGGGTTTTTTGGGGGTTTTTTGGGGTGGAAAAATGGGATTTTTGGTGGGTTTGTTTGGGGGGAAAAATTTGGGGGGTTTTTTGGGGAAAATTGGGGGTTTTTTGGGGTTGGGTTTTGGGTGAAAAAGGGGGTTTTTTGGGAAAAAGAGGGTGGTTTTTTTTGGGTTGGATTTTTGTGGTAAGGGTGGTGTTTTTGGGGTTTTGTGGGGGGGGAAGTTTGGGGAAATGGGGTTTTTTTTGGGGGTTTGGTGTTTCTGTGGTAAGGGTGGGTGTTTTTTTTGGGGGGGAATTTTTTGGTTTTTTTTGGGTTTTGGTGGGGGGGGATGTTTTTTAAAGGGTGGGTGTTTTTTGGGGTGGGTGTTTTTTTTTGGGGGGGTTTTTGGTGAAGGGGGGATTTTCGGGTGAGGGGGGGGTTTTTGGGGGGGGTTTTTGGGGGGGTGTTTCTGGGGTTTGGGGGGGGATGTTTTGGTGGGGGGGTTTTTGGGGGGGGAAAGTGGGTTGGTTTTTTGGTGGGGGGGGTTTTTGGGGTTTGTGGGGGGGTTTGTTGGTGGGGGGAGTTTGTGGGGTATTTTTTTTTCCGGTGAATTTGGGTAAAATTTTTTGTGGAGGGAGTTGGGGTGGTGGGGGTTTTTGGGGGGTTTTTGGGGGGGTGTTTTAAAATTTAGGGGGGTTGTTTTGGGGGGGTGGGTTTTTTGGGAAATTGTTTTTTTTGGGAAGTTTTTTTAATTTTTAAAAGGGGGGTGTTTGTTTTGGGTTTGGGGGGGGGTTTTGTGGTAGGGGTTGTTTTTTTTGGGGGAAAAGGGGGGGGGTTTTTTTTTTTAAAAAGGGTTTTTTTGTGGGGTGGTTTTGGGAGTTTTGGGGGGGGAAATTTTGAAAAGGGGGAAGTTTTGGGGTTAATGAGGGGGGTTTTTTTTAAGTAGGGGTTTTTTGGGAAAAATTTTTTTGGGGGTTTTTGGGGGGTGTTTGGTTTGTGGGTGGGAGTTGGGGGTTTTGGGTGGTTTTTTTTTAAAAAGGGTGCTGTTTGTTGGGGTTTTGGGGTTTTATTGGTGGGGGGTTTTTCTTGGGGGTTTTTATTTTTTTGGGGTGGGGGGGATTTTTGGGTTGGGTGGTGTTTTTTGGGGTTTTTGGGATTTGGTAAATAAGGGGGGTTTTTTTTGGGTTGGGGGTTTTTGGGTGTTTTTTTTTGGGGGGGTTTTTTTGGGTGAAAAGGGGGTTTTTTCTGGTTTTTGGGTGGGATGTTTTTAAATTTTGTTTTTTTTTTCCCGGTGGTAAAGGGTTTTTTTGGGGGGGTTTGTGGGGTGGGTTTTGGTTTAAAAGTTTTTGGGGTGTTTTTTGGTGGAATTTTTTTGGGGTTTTGTTTTTTTGGGGGGTTTTTTGGGTAAAGTGGGTTTGGGTTTTTTAAATTTGGGTTTTTTCTTTGGGTGAAAGTTGGGTGTTTGGGTGGGGGTGGGATTTTTCTGTAATGGTTTGGGGTTTGTTTGTGGTTTTGGTTGGGTTTTGGGAATAAGTGGGGGTTTTTTTGGGGGGGTAGTTTTGGGTAAAAGGGGGATTTTTTTTGGAAAAGTGGTGGGGGGGTTTTTTAAAAAGGGGGGGATTTTTGGGGTGAAAAAGGTTGGGTTTTTGGTAAATAATTTTGGGTTTTTTTGGGGGGTTTTTGGGGGGTTTTTGGGGTTTTAAGGGGGGGATTTTGAGTGGGTTTTTTTTTTATTTTGATGTTTTTTTAAAAACCGGGGGGGGTTTGTTTTTCTGGTGAAAGTGGTTTTGGGTTAAAAAAAAAGGGTTTGGAATTTTTTTTGAAAAAAGGGGGTTTGGGTTTTAGGGGGTGTTTTTTTTGGGGGGGTTTTTTTTTAAAAAAAAGGGGGGAGTTTGTGGGGGTGGGTTGGAGGGTTTTTTTGAATAAGGTGGGTTTTTTTTGGGTGGTAATGGGTGTTTTTGGGGGGGGTGTTTTGGTAGGGGGGGGTGTTTTTGGGGGTTGGGGGGGGGGGAATTTTTGTGGGGGGGGGTTTTTTTTTTTTAAAGGGTGGATGTTTTTTTTTTGGGGGGGATTTTTTTGGTGGTTTGGGTTTTTGGGGGGGGTTTTGGGGGGGATTTTTTGAAGGGGGGGTATTTGGGAAATGGGTGATTTTTGGTTAAGGATGGGGTTTTTTTTTTGGGTGGGTTTTTTTTAAAGTGGGGGGGGTTTTTTGGGGGGTTTGGATTTTTTCTGGGGGGTTGTTGTGGTGAGGGGTTTTTTTTGGGGGTTTTTTTGGTGTTTTGGGGTGGAAGGGGGGGTGCCCAAAAAAATTTTGGAGTTTTTTTTTTGTGTTGGGAAGAAGGGGGGAAATTTTTGGGGTTTTAAAAGTGGTTTTTTTTTTTAAATTTTTGTGTTGTTTTGGGGGAAAAAAAAATTTTTTCGGGTGGAAAGGGTGGGTGTTTGTGTGGTGTTGGGTTTTGGGGAAAGTAAGGGGGGGTTTTTTTTTTAAAAAAGGGGGGGATTTTTGGTGGGGGAAAATTTTTTGGGGGGGTTTTTTTTGGGTGGTGGGTTTTTGTTTTTGGTAAAAAAGGGTGGGTTTTGGTGGGGGGGGGATTTTTTTTTTTTTGGTTGGGGATGGGGGTTGGGGTGGTTTTTTTTGGGTGGGGGATTTTTTTTGGGGAAAAATTTTTGGGTTTTCTGGTGAAGTGGGGGTTTTTTTTGGTGGGGGGGGAAAATTTTTGGGTGCTAAGGGGGTTTTTTTAATAAGGGTGGATTTTTGGTGGGGTGGGTTTTTTAAAGTGGGGGATTTCGGTGGTGGGGGGTTTTGGGGGGGGTTTTTTTTTTTAAGTGGTTTTTTGGGGTGGGGGGGTTTTTTGTGGTGGGGGATGTTTTTGGTGGTGGGGGGTTTTTTTTTGGGAAAGTGTTTGTTTCCTTAAATTTTTTTGGGTTTTTTTGGGGGGGGTTTTGGGTTATTTTTTTGGTGGGTGGGGTTTTGGGGGGAAAATAATGTTTTTTTAAAGGGGGCTTTTAAAAGGGGGGTTTTTGGTGGGTTGGGGGTTTTTTTTGGTAAAGTTTTGGGTTTTTTTGGGGGGAAAAGGGGGGGGTTTTTTTGGGGAAAAAATGGGGGGGGAAATTTTTTTGGTGGGTTTTTTGGGGTGGGGGGGGGTGTTTTTTTTTTTGGGGGGGGTTTTTTTTGGGTGGAAATGGGGGGGTTTTTTTTGGTTTTGGATATTTTTTGGGTTGGGGGGGGGGTTTTTGGGGTGAAAATTTTAGTTTTGGGAATTTTGGGGGGTTTTTTTTTGGTGGTTTTTTGGGGGGGTTTTTTTTTTGGGGGGGGGTTTTTTGGGTGGTTTTTTTTTGGTTTTTTGGGATTTTTTTGGGGTTTTGAAAGGGGGGGGTTTTTTTTTTTTTGGGGTGGGGGGTTTTTTTGGGGTAAAAATTTTTGGGGTTTTTTTGGGGGTTTTTTTTTGGTTTTGGGGTTTTATTTTTTGGGGAAGGGGGGGTTTTTTTTGTGGTTGGGGGGGGGTTTTTTTTGGGGGTTGGGTTTTTTTTGGGAAGGGGGGGTTTTTGGGTTGGGTGGGTTTTTCTTAGGGGTTTTTGTGGGGGGGGTTTTTTTGGGGGAATTTTTTGGGGGGTTTTTTTTTTGGGTGGGGTGGGGGTTTTTGTGTTTTTGGGGGGGATTTTGGGGGTGGTGGGGATTTTTTGAAAAAAGGGGGTGTTTGGGGGTTTTGTGGGGGGGGGGTTTTTTTGGGGGTGGGTTTTTCGGTAAAGAAGGGGGGATGTTTGGGTGGGGGGGTGTTTTTTTGGGGGGGGGGGTGTTTTTTGGGAGTGGTTGGGGTTTTTTGGGGTTTGGGATGTTTTGGTTAATGGGTGTTTTTGTTAAAGTGGTGGGTTTGGGGGGTTTTTTGGGGGGGGGGTTTTGGAAAAAAGGGTTGGTGATTGGGATTTAAGGGGGGGTTTTCTGTTGGGGGGGGTTTTTTAAAGGGGGGGTTTTTTCTGGGGTGGTGGGTTTTTTTGGTGGGGTTTAGGTGGTGTTTTTTTGGGTGGGGGTTTTTTTGGGTTTTTGGGGTTTTTTTTTTGAAGTAAGGGTGGGGTTCTTTGGTTTTTGGGGGGTTTTCGGGAAGGGGTTTTGGGTTTTTTTTTAAGGGTTGGGATTTTCTGGTGGTTGGGGTTGAATTTTTTGGTGGTGGGTGGGTTTTTTGGTTTTTTTGGTTTTTTCGGGTAAGTGGGGGGGGGGTTTTTTTTTAAAAAAGGTGGGTTTTTTGGGGGGGGTTTTTTGGGTTTTTTTGGGTTTTGGTGGGTTTTTTTGGGGGGGGGATTTTGGGAAATTTTGGGTTTTTTTTTGGGAAAAGGGGGTTGTTTTTTTGGGGAAGGGTTTTTTTTTTTATGGGGGGGGATGTTTTTGGTAAGGGGGGGTTTTTTTTTGGGGGTTTTTGGGGGGGTGTTTGTGAGGGGTTTTTTGTTTTTTGTTTGGGGTGGGTTTTTTGGGGGAAATGGGTGGTTTTTTTTGAAGTTTTGGGGTTTTTTTAATGGGGGGTTTTTTTTAAAGGGTGGGTGTTTTGGTGGGGGGTGTTTTTTTTAATTTTGGGGGGGTGTTTGGGGGAAAATAAGGGGGGGTGTTTTTTTGGTGGGGGGGATGGGTGGAAGGGGGTTTGTTTTTGGTTGGGGGTTTGTTTTTTTTTTGGGGTATTTTTTAAGGGGGGGGTTTTTTTGTGGGGCTGGTTTTTTTGGGGGGTTTTGGGGGTTTGGGGTTTGGATGTTTTGTGAAAAAAGTTGGATTTTCTGGTGAAATTTAAGGTGGGATTTTTGTGGTGAAGTAGGGTGATTTTGTGGTGAAGTAAGGGTGGGGTGTTTCGGGTGAATTAAGGTAGGATCTTTATGGTGAAGGCTGTGGTTTTCGGGTGAGGGTGGGATGTTTCTGTGAGTATGGGTGGGATGTTTTTTGGTGAAAGGATGGGATGTTTTGTGGTAAAGTAAGTTGTGGAAGGTTTTTTGGGTGAAGTGGGATGTTTGTGGTGAAGTAAGGGTGGGATGTTTGTTGTGAATAAGGGTGGGATGTTTGTGGTGAAGTAAGGGTGGGATGTTTGTGGTGAAGTAAGGGAGGGATTTTTGTGGTGAAATAAGGTGGGATTTTGTGTGAAATAAGGGTGGGATGTTTGTGGTGAAGTAAGGGTGGGATGTTTGTGGTGAAGTAAGGGTGGGAGTTTGTGGTGAAGTAAGGGTGATTGTTAGTGAGTAAGGGTGGGATGTTTGTGTGATGAGGTGATAGTGGTGGTAAGGATGTTTTGTGTTGAAGTAAGGGTGGGATGTTTTGTGGTGAATTAAGGGTGTAATGTTTGTGTGTAGTGGAGTTGGGAAGAGGTGGGATGTTTATGGTGAAGTAAGGGTGGGATGTTTCTGGTGAAGTAAGTGTGGGATGTTTCTGGTGAAGTAAGGGTGGGGATTTTTCTGATGAAGGGGGACAGATGAGAAAATGTATAGACCAGGTGATAGCAAAAGGAGAGGCCACAGGGAAGGAGTTAGAACGAACAGGGCCGGGGTGGGGGTGGGGGTGGGACTGTACAAAGCATGATGATAAGCAAAGATTTGGAGAAGAGTGAGAGATAGAGAGAGAATAAAAAGGAAAGCTTCTAGAAAAAGTGTGTACCAAAAGAAAGTGTATGGACAGATGAGAGTGAGAGATGGGGGGTGGAGAGGGGAGAGGAGAGAGAGGGGGGGAGAGAAATGGTGGAGGATGGTATGAAAAGGAGTTGGATAACATGGCATATGCTCTCTGTCTCTCTGTCTCTGTCTCTCTCTTCTTCTCACTTCCTGTCTCTGTATAACACACACAAACCCATACACACACGCACGAACGCACGCACACACGCACACAACACACACCTACTAACTTCATGCCACACTGTAAATTTGCTAGCTCTCATCCCAAAACAAAAGTTTTGCAAACCAAACACACACACACACTGATGCCAGTCTGTTAGAAAAATCAACATTTATTGTCTTTTTAAAAGAAAAGTGGGACACAACTTCAACAAATTTATCACAGGTTAGCTTCAGTATTCATTATCCACCCAGAATGCTGTTGATGATAATTATACAATGTGCCATACTTACAGTGAGCAAGAAAAGGATGAGGAGGGAGAGGACAACACATTGCATATAAAGCAAAATACCATGCAAAAAGAATGAAATAAATGACACTACATTCCATTTCTTTAGGCTGTTGTGGATAATGCTGAAGATGTTTGCAATTTTTGTTAATGCTGTCACATTGAGATGCCCATATAATGCAGTAATTAAAAAAAATAATCTGTAAAGACACCGACCAAGAAAAACCATAATACACACAATATTGTTTCACTGTCTGACTAAATAACGACATAGTTGGCAGCCATGAATGATATTACAATCGCAAAATACTGTTGGACATCACACAACACAACACAACACGTCTACTAAAATGTAATATACAATCTGTTCTCAACAACAGATGGAGAAATGCTCACAGGAAATCTGAATACAATATCAATAAATATAATACCAATTTTCCATTTGCTTAAACCCAGATCTAGATGCCATAAAATCTCACTTTCAGTATCAAACCTGTACAATGTGACCATATTCATAGACCTAAGACCATTTGTTTGTTAAAGAAATGCAAAAAATTCTACATGAAACAATGCGAAAATGAACCAACAGAATTGGTGATACTATAACTCTCTAACTCCATTTGTATAAAAACAAATGTTCGTGCAGGAATAGTATTGAAGATGTTAAAGACACTATTGTAGTTATGTCACAATCTAGCCTCCCTACTGTACTGTTTAGTCATTACTGGCCCAATATGGCGTTGGCATTGGCCATATGAATGTATTCCGTTGAAAATTATCAACATGGAGGTTCCATGCCTATCAAGACGCTAGTAAGCAGTTTTTATTTTCAAAACAATACCCAAGTTCTGGCATAATAATTATTCCCTTCACATCACTATAACACCCCCCCCCCCCCCCCCCCCCATTTTCACACTTTGGACGGATCAGAGAACTTTTCATGCTGTACAACAATTCATATTCACACGTTCAGTCTTTTGAGCAACATTACAATAATAAAAAAAAAATTAAAGCAAAATGCCCAAATCCCAAATCAAGAAATTCACACAGGCCTCGAACGTCACGCTTTCTCACATGTTTGCGTAAGGCATAATGAACAAGTTCAAACAGGAAAGGCAGAGGAGGAGGGAAGAGATGATCTATCACAGATGGAGAAGGGACAGACACGTCCAGGGAAGAAGGGATGGAGTAGCCTCACTCCCCTGGCTACCTATAACCTTCAGAAGTGGGACTGTACACAGACAGGTCAACGGTTTGTTGCCATGGGACGAACTGATACAGTGTGACCAAGACGTGACAGTACACTGTCCAATGAACGATGGATGACTAAAGGAGGTATGACATACTGTGGCATAACATTGTATGGCCGAGCGATGACACTACACTGGCCAATGAAGCATCGATGACCAGGGAGTTAGGACACGCTGTGACATCAACATAATTATTGTGTGACCAAGCGAGGACAGTACACAGTCGAATCAATGATCTAGGAGTTTGGGTGACGCACAGTCAAATCAATGGTGTGCGACTCTGTACCTCAATAAAGGAAATATGACTTCTTTGCTAAAAACCTTTCCACCAGTTTTAACCCATGTAAACTGAACATGTGACTAAATGCTTTTATTCTTTGTGTCATCTGCATCCATTCTCCCCCCCAAAAAAAAAAAAAACAAACACAAAAAACTGTGGCATTTGGGTGTTCCCCAGATTAACACTGTCACCCAGAATATACACTCTGTCTCCCTTGTCCCACCCAGGAATCATGAGCCCCCCCCAAATGGTACACCTGGATGAGAGGTTTGTGTGTGTGACTGTTTCCAAGTGCTGTGCCATACAGGCAGTGGTACTCATGACTTCAGAGATTCTCTAAAGGTTTGACCATGTTTGAAATTTTTTCATCAAACTGAGGACAGTATACAAGACGCAGTCTTGTCTGTTATCAGCCACACGCAAGTCTACAAGTACAAAACATACAGGCATAACAAATCACGAGAAAAGCACGGACACCTCAGGTGCCATAGAAAGAGACTGGAAAACCCAGGGCAGCTGAGAACCAAGACATATTACACAAATGCAGAACAGATATTGAAAAGTTGCTTCAGATAAACATGTGAATTGTTTTGGCCAAAGGAAAAAAAAATAGTATGCAACAAACAAAATTATGGAATTACTTTCAGGAATAGAACGTTTTGGGGGAAACTTTCGAAACGAAATCAAGGTCCATTAAAACATCCTTTTCTTGAGTTCATTATTGAAAATTTATTTTGGGATAGGGGGAGGATGGTGGGAAGTGAGTCATATTAAAGAAAAAAAAAGAAATTAGGTACACATATTCTCTGCATTTTAATATGCTGATGGAATCTTCATTTGACTTAAATGATAATTATATTCTCACAGGAAGCTGATCTTCTTCAAACAGCTACAAATTCCATCCTTTTTTTTTTACCCAGCCAGCTTAAATCAGTCAGTGCAACAAATAATCACCGTGGAAGTAGCTCTTGTGATTATGACTGTAACACTCTGTAGAACTTGTTCTGTTCTTTATATTACCAGAGAAAGGAATTGGTTAAATCCAGAGTTTTCTTATACATTTCGTTTTGTTCTGCCTGTACCATAGAGAATTTAGGAATTCAGAAATTGTTTTTGAAAATTTCCAGACTCTCTGACCTGACATTTTTCCATGCTGTATTTTGTCCTGACCTCTGACAAAGATTTCAAATTCTGTTAGTTCATCAGTGTCCTGGCCTTCAGAGTTTCTTCGTCTAATGGATGATAACCGTTGTACTGACTATGGACTGTGTTTGGATACCAGGGACTGAAAGAGGTATGGTGTCACATTCCATTCAACAAGTTGCAGTTGGCTACTTTTGTGCGTCATGACCCCAAAAAATCTAAGCAAAAACAAAAATTAAAAAAAACCACAGTTTAAATAAGAATGGCAAGTGTATAACTGATGCCATCATTTTCTGACAGTGTTTGACGTGACTGGTGTCACAGAGAAACTAAACGCAACATCTGAATGTCATCACCAACTGACTGGGAGAGAGAGAGAGAAAAAAAAAACAACCCCCCCACCCAAACAACGCCATGACTCCATGGCAGAAAAGCCGTTATGTCCGGCCCCCTGTGAGCAGTGGTGTGGGGTGAGGACTATCATCTGGTGACCTGAGGTTCCTTGCTGACCAGCGTTTCCTTGGTGACGGACAGTTTGCGCCCTTTCCTGGACAAGTTGTCTATGCTGGGGGCCACGGTCAGCCGACTGCCCCGGTCCCTGCTGTCCGGGAGAGGGGTGGGGCCTGCACTCTCCGACATCTCCTGCACGTGGACACCACAGCCAGTGTTCATTGAAAGAAGAAGAAAAAAACATAAAAGCATACAACCTAACTCCTCCCCCCCCCCCCCCCCCCTCTCTCTCTCCTACAACAGAATTTAATTTTAAAATTTTTTTTGTCTTCCCCCCAACATTGATGACGGAGTAATAAGCACATTTTTTTTTTGTAGATATAATTTACTATAGTGACTTATCTACATGTACTATAATGACTTATCTACGTATCCAATGTGTTAATTTTTTACCAGTAATAACGTTATTGTAAATGTCTACCTGACTAATTGACTACATCAATGATCATTGGTTCAGTGTGTGATGTGCCATTTTCTATGTCCTGGTGACAACAGCGCATTCAGTGCTCTGCAGATGTATCCAGATGTCTTGTACCTGGTAGTGTCAATGAATATCCCCCGAATGATGATGGGGGGAGGGATGGGTGGGCAACGGTCGCATACACAAAAATCTCACCATTGGTGAACCTTGGAGCTGAAGCCGAGGAAGAAAAACAAAATGTATGTGTTGTTCAACAGCTGACTGGCCGGGTAGGGCAACAGGCTTCATATATAGCATGACTTGTGTGAAGTCAGGGTGGACTGTAGGATCATCCCATCAGCGCTTGATGGATGGATGGATGATGATGATGATGATGATGATGATGATGATGATGATGATGATGATGATGTGATGATGATGATGATGATAGTGATGATGTGGTGGTGGTATTTGGGTCTGGGGGATGTTGCCACAGAACATGCGCACTTCTAGACAGGAACGTGGAAGGGGACAAGCTGAAACCGATGCTAAAGTAATTTTGGAGACACGACAGTCTCCCAGTCTCTTTTCCTGTCTACTGCGTGATTATCAATGAGGACAACGAGACAGCGATCAGGATGATGTAGAGGTCAAACTGGGCCTAAGAGGACAGTGTGCCCCACATCAATTTCCTCTCTGGCAATAACATAACATAACGTATCCCATCACCGACCAATCCTGAGAGAAACAGACATCTGCCGTACTGGTCAGGTAACCTAAACAACGGTGTTAAATTTCGCATGATCTGTACATTTTGCATGATACTGCAATGTGCCCATCGCACAATGATTTCTTGAGAAAGACAGATCTTTTAACATCTCGGTAAGACGTTTTTCATTTGTTTGCTAAGGAAATATACATCTCCCACAGGGCATAAGCTTACAGCGTACCTGCCAAGACATGACTGCACTGACCATGACAGCACAGAAGCACTAGAGATGTCGGCCCTCTACAGCACTACACTTCGTTGTTTTCAGCTTTGAGGCCTAGCCTACTGCTGTAATGTCACATGAGGTGTATACCTATGCTGTGTCTATGAATATACCTTGCGCTGCATCATGCCGGGATATGCTGTACTACATACAATAAACTGTTCTACATACATCATACATGCATGCATGCATGCATGCATACATACTACATACATACATACATACATACATACATACATACATACATACATACATACATGCATGCATGCATGCATGCATGCATGCATACATACATACATACATACATACATACATACATACACACACACACAGACACACAGACACACATTCACACAGACAGACAGACAGACAGACATACATACATACATACATACATACATACATACATACATACATACATACATACATACATACATACACACACAGACATACATACATACATACATACAGACAGACAGACATACATACATACATACATACATACATACATACATACATACATACATACATACATACATACATACATACATACATACATACATACATACATACATACATACATACATACATACATACATACATACATACATACAATAAACTGCTTTACCTACAATCAACTGTTTTACTGATCGTACTCCCTATCTCCACTGGTGCTCTACTATATCTGCTGAGCCCTACAAGTTACCGAGGCGCTAAAACATCTTCCATTACACAGCACAATGCAAAGTGTAGTCTATGATCTATGCAAATACTGAAACATGATGCGCCAAAAAAGATGAAGTAGCATCTTTTCAAGGAAATTAAACCAGAAAAAAAATATGTAAAGAATACTAAATAGCCCCAACTGAAGAGTTTTAGGGACTTCAGCTGAGGACGAACTCTCTCTATAAGCAAATGAACCAACATAACAAGGCGTCAAGGTGTCAATACAAGTCACACAGAGTCAAACGTCTAACACCCAGTCTGGTTCTCCCAGCTCCCTCCTAACACACACTCATGGAGTAATAAATGATATTGATGCATAATAATCTATATAATACATTAATTATGTTGGGGGCCATTGGACAAACAGTGAAGAGTATCCATGGTTTGCGTCGCATATACTTTCTGCGACTGTCAAAACCAATTACCGGTCACGTTCCACAACGCAGAAGAAATGCATTTAGTTTTTGGAGTCTTGAGCACTGGTATGATGACCAATTTTTTTTTCTCAATTGTTTTCCTCATGGTGCGATATGATATTGGTTTGCTGGTCTACAAAACGAACATGACGAATAGAACAATCAAAAAGATGGTTTGTAATAATACATGAAACACATTCAAACACGAGCCATATAAGTTAGAATAAGAAACATCCCCAAGGTTGGAATGCCGCTACCTTCATGATGGGTTAAAAAAAAAAAAAGGTTGCATGCGCAAAGTCTCACCGTTGGTAAACCTCAGAGCTCTAAGGGACAAAAAAAAATTACTAAGGGGTAGGGGGTGGGAGAATAAAGATATGTCAAGTTTCACTTTTGGGGCTAGTACCTAAGAATACAACACCCATAGATACATGATCACCTAAGAATACAACAGCCATATATATACATGGTCTATACTATGAACACAATTTGAAGGAACCTACTAATAAAGTTTGTCTATAGTTAACAGAGTGTCGCCTCAAACTCATTGGAATATTCTTTTTTAAAAAAATGTATAATTTGCAACATTTCCGAATCCTTCCTTCACATAAGACCAACAGCCACAGTGCTGAAGAAGGAAAGATAAGTCTACACAGTCACCTTATATTTTTCACTCCCTTTTGACAGAAGCAAAACGTGGTCCATCAGGCTAATGTCATCGAAACGAAACCAAGATTTTTTTTACGCAAAACATGCACAACTTAGTTCAGAACAAACAAAAAAATTTACAGAGAGGTTGAATACAGCACAAATCTACAGCGACAATCTACCGGTACTTAAAAAAAAAGTCATCAGACTGCATGCAACCCAAGAGAGATAACTCTTCTACTCTATGAACTGAGTGGTCAAACACAGCAGGCTGTCACGGTACATGGCCGGACCATCACTTACACTCCAAGCTCTTTCAGGGCCACACAGTCAGCCGAGGGAGGGACAGTAACAAAAGGCCAATGTCTTAGTACCAGCATGTTACTTTATGTCAGTTCATGAGACAAGTGACACGATCATTTTCAACACAAGAACATCATTGGCATGTAAATTCTCAAGCATAGACATAAATGCCCACATTAAACATCCTCATACACACATACAAACCTACCTGACAAGCAAACGAGCCACTTCAAAATGAAATGCGTTACTCGTTTAAACCGTACCGAAAAGTTCAATCTCCCTCTCGCCACACACACACATGCACACATACATATTCAAGCATACACAGAGGCATATACATGCACATACTAACGCGCGTGTGCACACATGTGCGTGACGCTGAATATGCTGGTCATATAAATATGCGTGCGCGTGCATACACATAACATGATAGTTTTCATAATTGTGCCATACATGTACATTGTTGATTCTATGTTTCTGACCTTTTACATGCATACTGTGGGCAAGGCATTCTGAAACTTTTTTCCTCATTAAGGCTGTTTTTAACCCCACCCCGCCCCCAACAATATAGAGTGCTATCTAACTTTGACCTTCCATACAGAAATACATTATTGTCAATCATGTTCCTAGTCACATCTAAGTTAGGCGAAGTAAGTGTCTACATCATCCAAAAGTGAATAGGGCTGCGATACAGCTTCTTAGTTTTAATTATCCAACTTTAATAAACATTTATATTACAGAAAAAAATAGAAATGATGTTCAGTTATCAAATAAATAAATAAACAACCCCCTGTGTTCAAGCTACAAGTTTATCTCCTGCATCGAACTAGTTAAAAGATTCCCCAAGATAGTAAGTGTCAGTGCAGCAGCCGACAGAGGTCATAGTCCTAAACCGATTCGGCCAGAATTCCATGTTTATAGTTTTCATCGAAAAGAACGATCCCAGTATCAGGTTAAAAAATGTTCTTGCCTACAGCTCAGTGAACCACACAGCTCTCAGATTTTCCCCCCCTGCCAAACACTTGGGTATTTATTTTGTCCTCTACGGGCTTTTTTTTCTAAGAGGAAGCTCAAGCTGTGCATGGGTACCTGCCCTCTTAAGGTTCAGGGAAGGTAAGGCAGCGAGGTAGAGGAGATGGGCGCCGCCCTCAACATGCTGGCCCCAGGAGAAGCTGAGGTCTCTGCCACCATGCTCCCCTACGACCACACAGGTTATGGGAACACTTTTACCTTCTACCTTTTTAGCTCGCGTTTCTGGCTTCACACAAAATAGAAGGGGCTTTCTTGAGTAAGATAATTATTATCTTAACCACAGAGGCTGATTTCACCTCTGCAGGTCTTCATCCCGGCATATCCAAGGTTTTATCTTCGCCCGCATCAAAGTCACTTCTAGGCAGTCACTGCTCAAATCAAGAGTCTTACCCATTATTCATAACTCCCACCCCACCCCACCCCACCCCAAAACTAACAATGCCAGCGCCTTTACACCATCAACAGATATACCATATCATTGTAATTCTACTTCGTTGCTTGCAAGTGTCATCATTCAGTGGCACTGTCTTCTACTGTAGATAAGTGTGGTGTAAAGATGTTCTGTTTTGACGACTACCCCTCGCCACAACTTCAAAATCTTCTGTCAAGCAGTCAACAATCTACATAAAGACACAAAATACAGAGGGAGTGATGCACAAGCAGAAATTTCTAGCACAGAATTGACAGAAGGTGGAGACACTTTTCATAGTGAAAGAGGCCCGGGCATGCTTCACTGGCTACACACCAGCCAGTCATTTGTTTATTTTTACACCCCCCCCCCTTAAACACACACACACACACACGCGCGCGCGCACACACACACACTTACACACACACACACAAACAAACAAACAAACACACACACATACACACACACACACTCACAAACACACACACGCAAGCGCGCGCACGCACGCACACAAATCTTCTGCTCCATCAGCATTGCTTAAACGGTTTCATCCGTTATAACATCAACAGCATTTACAAAATAAAACAAAACAACAAAGAACCATCCATACAAGGGCAGAACTCAAAATACCATTCAGCAGTGAATACCACCCTGAAAGCACTAAAAAGACTTACCTGTCTTCTGAAAGATAAATAGAAAGCTTTTTTCAAATGAAAATAAAACTGCTCTGAACCTGAATTGTAAATCCACATAACTATTAGCTCTCACAAACTAACAGGGGTTGTTTATCTGTCATTCTAGGTATCACAGAGAAGTTGCCCGTTGGCATCACTTTGTGTCAACCCCCCCAAAAAAACAACAACAACAACAACAACAACAAAAACAACCAAACAAAACCCCCAACCAAACAAACAAAAAAAACCAACAAAAAAACTTCAATACCTTCATGTCTTCTAAAAATTATCTGAGAATAGACATCACAGTGTACAGCAGAATCATTTTTACTGTACACTGTCACTGTACAGCCATTAACACAGAAACTCATTTTACTGAAACACTGTCACCATGTAAACAGCAATAACTCAGGAAACTACGAAGACGACAGACAGCAAAACATCTATACGATGCAAAACAACATAAACAACATGCATGTCCGTAACATAATTTCTAAGCTAAAATGGAAACATTGAACAATAAATCGGAAAGCCACATTTTAGACAGTAACATTATAAACTTCACGCCAACAATATTTATCTTATCCATTAGTCTAACCAAAGATATTGGCGAAGGTTGAAAGGGGGGGGGGGGAGGGAGGAGTAAGGGGAATAGGGGGGGGGGGGTTTAAAGCGAAACTTGAATACACGAATTCCGCGTCAGCCATGGTGCAAATTATGTGAATGGGTTCAGATTTGTGTTTGTTTCTCACTATTATTGTCTTTTTTGTTTTCAAGTTCCCAGTTGTATCGTTTGCTACAATGTTGTTTTAAAGAAGAAGACCGATGTTATTATTTGTTTTATTTATTTATTGTTTTATATCGTTGATAATGGAATAAGCTCTCATAATTATGTTTTTTTCATATCCAGTCCTCGTGTGTATTGCGGTTTTGTATATTTTGTCATCTGTTCCCACCGACACACAATGGCCTACTCGCACGAAAAGCGGAACAGGATTTAACGTGTGCGAAAGATGTTCTGCGTGCGTTTGCACACGGGGCCTCGGTTTATAGTCTCATCCGACGGACTTTTGGGGAGAGTGGAGTCTGCACTGATGTTAACTCCAGGGGAAAAATCCCCTTGAACGGGAATCGAACTCGGGTACTGACACTGGTGTCTAGTTTGTTGCCTCTACATCAGGATAATAATCTGTCACCTTTTTGTAGTGGATACCTAGCTTATCATAGAGTCTACCCTCTCTGTCACGTCCCTTGCTTTCACTTTTACTTGATAACAAGCAAGCTTATGAATACTGTCACGGGGAAACATTGATACCAAAACTTTTAACACAGGTGTGATTTTCAATATCGCAGATCACTGTTATTAGTTTCCTCATTCATATAACTAAAAAAAGACAGTGAGCGTCGTATAGGTAGGTAAAATAAAATGATAGCATGTAACGCATTTGTTTGTTTTTTTTAAGAGATGCGCTGGCAACATAGCACAGAAGAATAGAAATGATATACTATTTGAAAAAAATTGTGAAACATTAAAAAAACAAACAAACAAACAATAGAGCTAGTGCTGAAGCCCCTATTTCAAAATGATTTGCAGAAAGAAAAAACATTGCAGGAGGGTGTCACACACACACACACACGCGAGCGCGCGCGCACGCACGCACGCACACACCACAGCCTGCACATACACACACACACACACACACAGAGCCTGCTCACACACATACACAGAGCCTGCTCTCACACACACACACAGAGCCTGCTCACACACACACACACACACACACACACACAGAGCCTGCTCACACACACACATACATACACACACACACACATACACACACACACACTTTTATCAGTTCACTTCTACAAAATGATAGAAAAGCAGTATCAGAACAGCACAGTTAGTCACAGACAATATACATCATCATCAACAGCAGAGATTCAGACTGATGTCTGACTCTATAGTGATAAACGAAAGCATGAAGCTGAACATGCAATAGTACACATCATGCGGCCCGATGCTTTGCTGCAAGTGATGCTTATATGCAATCATATTCTTTCCTTTAGTTTTCCGTGATGCACACACACACACTTTATATATGTATACTGTACAGAAGACTATCCATGTTATATGACCAACAAAAAGAGAGAGAGATATATAATATATATATATATATATATATATATATATATATAGTATACGGCAGTTGTGGATATGTAGTGGTATTCTCTATAAGAATAATACAACATAACGCACGGACATGACAAACGACAGTGTGTGTATAGGAATTATGGACCTACCACATTCAAATCTATACTCACATAGCCAAAGAGTTGCAAAGTGACAGAAAGGAAATTCAACATTTTCTGTCTTTCACTTTTTTGTCTGTTTGTTGTAGTTACAGCTGTTATGAGAGATCAAGTCGGCTTGTTCTTTAACAAGTAGAGATTTGTTGAAAAATGCTACGACAAGGAAGCGCAATAGGTACAACGGATGCAGAGGACAGAAGTCACCGATATAAACTGAATAAGCCACAGCACTCACCTGCTCCTCCTTCATGGGTAACCACACGGAAAAAGATGGCAATCAAGTTTGGGTTAATTTCGCATCCTAGGAGACTTGAACTAACACTGAGCCCTACCCCCACCCCCCACCCCAACTCCTAATCTTGCAAACTGGAATGGATAAAGCACAAAAAAGGACATATCACTATTTGTCTGGCCGTACATTGGTGGTTAAGGGATATGGGCAGTACTGTCTGGTGGTTTAGCTGTGTACTTTCTGTCTTGTTTGTTTGTTTGTTTGAAAAAAGTCAGTCGGTTACCATTCTTGATAGGCGAAGTTATCACATGAGTAATAATGGAGAAGAAACCAACACTTAGCAGCGACCTCTAGGAAACCCAAAACCTCAGAATCTATTACAATCTTTCCTATTTGTTGTTGTTGTTGCATGACACCTCATTATGTTAAAGGTCCATCTAGTCTAAGACTCTGCCCTTCTTTCACAATATTTCTTAGCCTCACCAGGCCATTGAAAATACAAGCATGTCAGTTGTGAATCAAGACATTTTTTTTTTTTAATCAAGACATTTTGCAACACTCAAACTGGCATTCTAAAGCGAACGACACTTGACTGTTATTTCCAGGCTTCCCATAGCAGTAACTAACAGCACTCTCAGCTCTGGGAACAAGTTGAAGATAGCCTAACATTTCAACACTGGTAGACTGTCTTTCAGGCTTGAAATCGCTCAGAGCATCTCAGCTTGGAGCCAGTGTGCTAAGTGCAACTGCACCAGTCAGAGTATCACCTACAGAGCATGCAATGTATGGCTTGTAACTCTGTGTGCGCATGTTACTCGTCAAATATGCAACTATAGTAGATAACATAACTCTTTAAAGAAAAAAACAACGAGTTATTGAATCATAATAAAGTCATCGTTAGATGCATTCAAATATTCAAAGCAACCAAACCGTAGATTTCAAGTCATGTTTCAAGTATACAACTGATCATGCACATGTTAATGACTAGCAATGCAATAGACAAAGCAAGCAAACCCCCCAGATGTCAGACATAAGTTTTTAAGTACACAACTGATCATGCACCTGTTAATGACAGTCAAGCCATACATATCACTGAAAACCACCCTGGAATTGTTTTTCACAACGTTACCAAGGTACATCATGAAATCACTGGTGTGTGTGTGGGGGGGGGGAGGGAGGGGGGTGTTGGTACTCATTTGTTCAGTCTGATTTCTCTGGGTATCACCTCAACAGGTGGAAGCCATTTGTCTCTCTCTTTAAAAAAACCCATTCAAACGTGCATTATCTGAAGCAACAAAACTAGCCCTCTGTAAGTGACACGGTCCACACATTAGCATGACTACCGAGTGTATACACTACGTCAAACAAGCACGTACTACATAAACACACAGATTAGCCCTCTGACCCAACGCAGGGTGAGTGGGTACAGTTCAGTTCCTTATAAGGAAAAACAGCCGGGATTTGATTAGCTGCTACTTTCTAGTGCACTTCTCAGCCAATCAACTTACTGCCCCGGGGGTCACATGATAAACTGATCTACACTTCCGCTGCGCGTGGACAGACGGGCAGACATTGACTGTGTCTGAGCTGAGACAGGCTGAAAACGACACTGTACAGTATGACACTTTATCTTGAGCTAGACTACGTCTTTCATTCTCACACAGCATGAATTGAATACAGATTGCACGCATGGCAATTACTGCTGGAACAAAAACGCTGTTAAACTGTGATGTCTACATAAAGTCTATAATCGTTAAATTATAATGGAATTCTTGCTAGTCTACATTGAATTTTTTTTTTGCTTGTAAAGATTTCTGCTCTAGATCTACATAAAATTCCAATCCAGCACAAAATGTTTACTGAAGTATTTTAGGAAGGGTAGTGAATCAGACCGTCTCCATAAAGATGAACAGATCTGATTTTGTAACTGATGCGCAAGTGGAATGATGAATTAATCTAATTTGTAACTGAGGATATGAAACTGATTCTGTACCTGAAGTACAAATGGAATGATGAATAAATCCGATTCTGTGACTTATAGTTACAACAAAACCTCTCAGGTAACATGCTTTACTGTAAGTGCTAAGAACAGCTTACCAGCTAAAAAAAAAAAAAAAAAAGACTGACAGCGCTCATCACATATTTTCTGAAATATGACTGTGCATCCAACACTGAGAACAAGACAGGTAACTTACCCTGTATTTGACACCGTCTGACAGGGAGATCGTGTAGGAAGGAACAGCTCCCTCGGGTATACGGGGTAGATGGAAATCTTTGGAAGGAATTTCGTAGTTCTCGATATTCTCCAGTCTCTTTTTCAACATCTTCTGGTATTTTGTCACTGTCAAATGGAGTAAAGAAGGAAAAACCGTACAGTTTCTGATATATGAGTAATGAATGAATAACAGTTTCACCAAAAGTCATGTTGTCAGGAAAGATTAACAGCTACAGTCAGGTAAACGCTAGTTGATGAATAATTTCTTTATCTCGTAACGGCAATTTGTAGAAAATTATATTTCCCTCTCAAATGTCTGATTTGGGCAAGACAAAAAGTGATGAGAGAAATATCCTGAAATTGTTATCACTTTTCTACTTTTTCTTTTACCATGCCAGAGCGAGCAGAATGATTCCAGAAAGAGTTATGACAATACAGACCTTTTTATTAAAATGAGCAATAAAATTGCGGAGTGTAGATCCCAACTCCTCTGTCTTATCTATACACAGAATAGTGAGGCTCAGTTCCTGCCCCACTAAATAACACATTATGTGCATTGTCAATGTCATCTTTTCCCTGCCCATCATCAATCTTTTCCTACCTACCCATTGTCAATCCCATCTTTTTCTCTCCCCATTGCCGATCTCTTCTGTTTCCTTCCCATTGTCAATCTTCTCTCTTTCCTATCCATCATTAATCTCATTAAAAAAAACAAAAACATTATCTCACATGGAAAGTGGTTATGAAAACAGGCGCAAACAAACCTCTACAAAATTCTCATAAAACCAACCCACAGTCCATGTAAAAATGTCCCCTTCTGTCTATCATATGTGCAAAAAGTGTACATACTAAACCCTATCAATGACCTTTTTCTTTATTTCGATTCCTCAGCTAAAGCTCCGAGGTTCACCAATGATGAGTTTTGCGAATGCCACCATTCCTCCCCCCCCCCCACCCCCCCAAAAAAAAATTTAGGTAGTCACATTCTGACTTCAGAAGTGGTGTCTAAACACGACACCGGTGTGCATGTGGGTTCAAAAAAAAAATTCTCATACGTTCCTACCGGCACAGAACAGCCTACTCTTTCAAAAAGAGGAACGGGTTTTGAACATGTGTACAAGATTATTATGTGTGCATTCACACACAGGGCCTCAGTTTATAAGTCCCACACAAAAAACTTCGACATTCAGTTCCATTTTCTCGTCAAACTGGAGAAGAAAGGGTAAGGCTGGGAATGGAAATTCAGAACCTCACAGTTCACTTGTTAGGCAGGTGAACATCTCCACCATCCTTTCCACCTTCCTTCTTCTCTATCTATTTATCTATCTATTCTTTTGTATCGAGGCTGATGGAATAAGCACTCATGTGCTTTTTTTTACATCCAGTCCCCGTGAGTATGCAGATTTGTAAATCTTGTCATTTATCGACAGGGGACGGGATAGCCCAGTGGTCAGAACATTGCGCTGGCAATTTGACGACCCGAGTTCGATTCCCATTGGAGGGGACTTTTTCCCCTGGAGTTAACATCAGGGCTGACTCCACTCTCCCCAAAAGTCTTTCGGATGAGACTTTAAACCGAGGCCCCGTGTGCGAACGCACGCAGAACATCTTGCGCACACGTTAAATCCTGTTCCGCTTTTCGTAAGGGTAAGCCATCGTGTGCCGGTGGGAACAGATGACAATATTTACACAACTGCATACACACGGGGACTGGATGTAAAAAAAAAAAAAAAGCACATGAGTGCTTATCCCATTATACTCGATAGAAAGGAATAAAATAAATTTAAAAAATAAAAAAAATAAATAAAATAAAAAAATAATAAAATAAATAAATAAAATAAAATCGACTGAGCTAGCTAAACTGACTGACCTGGACGTTTCTTGGGCTGTTCGGGGATGCCCTGGGACTTGCGGAAACCGGACCAGTAAGGCAGGAGCTCCTTGAAGACGTAGAACTGCGCCTCGTCAAAGAGCGAGGGCAGGGCATCCTTACCCCCCATGTAGCGCTGGGCAGCCTTCATCGTCTTGGTGTGCATCTCGCTGGTGATGTCCACCTGGGGGAGGGGGGGGGGGCAGAGAAAGGGTTTTTTTAAAATTTTATTTATTTTATTTTATTTTATATTTTTTATATCGAGGGTAATGGGATAAGCACTCTTGTGCTTTTTTTTTTTTTACATCCGTGTGTATGCAGTTTTGTAAATGTCATCTGTTCCCACCGGCACACGATGGCCTACTCTTACGAAAAGCGGAACAGGATTTAACGAGTGGCGCAAGATGTTCTGCGTGCGTTCACACACGGGGCCTCGGTTTATAGTCTCATCCGAAAGACTTTTTGTGGGGGGAGAGTGGAGTCAGCACTGATGTTAACTCCGGAGAAAAATCTCCTCGAACGGGAATCGAACCCGGGTCGTCAAATTGCGAGCGCAATGTTCTGACCACTAGGCTATCCCGTCCCCCGGGAAGGGTAGGGAAGGGAAAGGGGCAAGGTGCAGGTGAGTTAAGTTCTCTAGGGCTTGTGGGTGTCCTGGGTCACTCCACGTGGTGACGTTTTGCTGTTTTTGTTTTATAGGTATTCTGATTGTGCAAGGTGAGTGTGTGACACTTGGTTGGGTTATCGTGTGTGTGTGTGTGGGTGGGTGGGAGTGGAGATGGGGTGGGTACAGGGGGTTGTGGTGTGTGGGGGTGGGGGGGGAGGGGGTGGTGGGTGGTGTGTGGGTGTGTGTGTGTGTGTGTGTGTGTGTGTGTGTGTGTTTTTGTGTGTGTGGTGTGTGTGTTGTAATACCTGTAATGAGGGTAATAAAATAAAAAAAGAGTAAAGGTGTTCCATACCTATGTGGTCGTAGGGGAGCAAAGGCATCGGAGACCTCAGCTTCTTAGGGGCCAGCATGTTGAGGGCGGCCATCTCCTCTCCCTCGCTGCTTACCTTCCCTGACCCTAAAGGCAGTACTCATTTACAGCTGGGTGAAATGGGGGACTCTACTAAAGCCAAGGCGCACAAACATCACCCATCTAAATGATAACCACGCTCGATGCTGCTTAACCTGGGCTGGGGGAAATGCCAGTACTCTGACCACTGAGCATACCCGATCCCCAATGAAAACTCAGTGAAAAATACCTGTAATGAGGGGGATTTACACGGTGAAAAATACCTGAATGAGGGGAGGGAGTACACAGTGAAAAATACCTGTAATGAGGGGAGGGGAGTACACAGTGAAAATACCTGTAATGAGGGGAGGGAGTACACAGTGAAAAATACCTGTAATGAGGGGAGGGAGTACACAGTGAAAAATACCTGTAATGAGGGGAGGGAAACACGGTGAAAAATACCTGTAATGAGGGGGGGTACACAGTGAAAATACCTGTAATGAGGGAGGGAGTGCACGGTGAAAATACCTGTAATGAGGGAGGGAGTACACGGTGAAAATACCTGTAATGAGTATGAGGGAATAAAAACACGGTGAAAAATACCTGTAATGAGTGGAGGGAGTACACGGTGAAAAATACCTGTAATGAGGGAGGGAACACGGTGAAAAATACCTGTAATGAGAGAGGGAGTACACGGTGAAAAACTACCTGTAATGAGTGAGGGAGTACACGGTGAAAAATACCTGTAATGAGGGGGAGTAGACAGAGTCCAAGAAGCAGTCCACTATGGACTGCACCTTTCGTTTCAACATCTCATCATCAGAGTAGGCATGACTGATGTCCTGGGAGACAATTGAAAAAAGCGCACGCAAACACGCATACACACACGCACGCACGCACATGCACCACCACACGCACACCACACACACACATCCGTCTGATATAACTTTTTAGTGGAAGGACGTAAAACTGAAAAACTGCAACTACTACAACACACACACACACACACACACACACACACACACACACACACACACACACAAACACACACACACACATCACGCACGCACGCACCACACACACACACACACACACACACTCAGCTCAATGACGTCACTTCCTGTAAGCTGACGTTTATTTTTTGATCTTCACAGCCAGTCTGTTGTTCATAGGTTTATTGAGGGATTTTTTTGCATGCCAAAAGTAATTAACAGTTCATTATCTTTGCAGTGATTGTTTTAAAACGTCTGTAAAAGATTTCTCATGATTTTTTTAGAAGGCTGTTGCATTACACACACACACACACACACACACCCCACACACACACACACACACACACACAACACACAACACACAGCACACCAAACACATATATATATATATATATATATATAAATCATATAATATATATATACATACATATACATATATACATACATCTTCTTATAGATTTTTTTTGTTGTTGTTGGGGTACCTGAAAACATAGATGCAGGGATAAACTGATGATATAGAAAAACACACTGGTTTTACCTTGAACTTTTGCACCTCGATGTAGAAGAAGAGATCTTTGTCCACTAAGGGCTGACCGTCCTCCTCGCCATGTTTCAGCAGGTACTTGTAGAAGTACAGCATGGGCACTGTGGGCTGACCGGCGGCTGACTGCCCCAGAGCGTGCAGAAACTCGTTCTTGTCGTCCCGGGATGGCTGCGAGCGCCCTGTCGCCTGGCGTCAAATGAGTTAATTCATGGGTGAGAAAGACTTTTGAGTTGGTATTGGGAGTGTGGTGGGGGAGGTGTTGGAGGGTGGTGGGGGTGGGGGAGTTGTGGGGGGGGGAGGGTTGGGTAGGGGTGGGGGGGTTGTGGAGGGGTGGGTGAGTGGGTGGGTGTTGGGTGAGGTTGTGTTGTGGGGTGTAGTTGGGGGGGGGGGAGAGGCGTGATGTGTGTTGTGTGGGAGGGGGGGGGGGGTTGTGTTATTGTGAGATTTGATTGTTGTGTTGTGTTTTGTTTTGGGGTGGTGTTGGGGGTGGGGTGGGGGGGGTGGGGGGGTAGTGTGGGGTGTATGTAATTGTGTAGGTGTGTGTGGTTGTGGTGTGTGTTGTGGTGTGTGATGTGTGTGTTGTGTGTGTGTGTGTGTGTGTGTTTGTGGTGGTGCGGGCGCACGCACATGCATATGTAGGTGCATACACTTATTCTTGTTTATTTAAATCTTTACATTATCTTTTGTAGCGTTAGATAACATTGTTTGGTATCTGTGTGTGACTGTTGTTGCTATCCATATGTAACATGTCAACTGAATGGGTGGACACTCATCCAAGTAAATATTACTCTCTCTCTCTCTCTCTCTCTCTCTCTCTCTCTCTCTCTCTCTCTCTCTCTCTCTCTCTCTCTCTCTCTCTCTCTCTCTCTCTCTCTCTCTCTTCTCTCTCTCTCTAACTGCGTCTGTCTAATGCCTGGTGTCAATCGATCTACTGGTCACCATTCTTTCAAATGTCCACTTGCCTACATGCAAAATCAACATCCATTCCTCAGTTAGTATTCTGTCAACCAACCAACTATATATCTAGTTATCAGTCCTGCTGTATGCCTTACCAATCCTGTCCTTCATCCTTGCATCCAAACTTAGGTACCCTAGCAAACTTTTCCTTAATTACAAAGATTTTTGTTGAGTGTGTCTATGTTGTGTCTATAAATTCCATATGCAGTCAGTTTTTGTTTCTGCTGTTGGTTTAAATAGATTTTTTTATTCAGAAATGAGAATAAACATTGAAAACAAATCAGTATTTTCGAATCATAGTAACAACAGGCTTGTAGCGTCATATGGTGTTCTCTGTTAAACAATAAAAAAAAATTAAGCATGAACATGGTGGTCATTGTTATTGCTGTTGTTATTTCTTATCTTGGCAGTCTGCTTCTTACATAATTATGTACATGATTAGCCTTGGAAATGGAAAGACTATCGTTAATCAACCAAGCGGCCATTATCATATATAACGATGCTTGTGTATTTCTTTATCAGAAAACAGTCCAGTGCAGATGATGTAATTCTTTAGACATTTTTTTCTTTATCGATCGATCTATACAGTATTGATTCGTGGGCTGGACAATCAAATAACTGACCAAAGAATCAATGACCTGTGCGTAAATAAAATGATCAACATCATTACGATTACTTGTTTACTGATCTGTTTGTCAATAAAATTATCAACTTCTTAACGATTACTTGTTCACTGATCTGTGTGTCAATAAAATTATCAACTTCATTACGATTACTCGTTTCACTGATCTGTGTGTCAATAAAATGATCAAATGTCATTACTATTACTCGCTTACCTATCACTTTACAGTAGGTATGCTTCTGACACACTTTGGGAAGAATCTCTAGACTGTTTCTTTTAATCACAATCTGCTATGCACACACGTATTAAACAGTCCTTTATCAACTTTGAATTAGCAAGTCCCACTGAAACAGTTCTCTTTCAAGCAAGTACATTATTTCACATGAACATAGCACAGACCTAGAGTTAATTTCAAACTACATAATTTATGCACGCTATAAACATAACACACATCAACACACGCACACACAGACCATATGCCAGATCAAAAAGTCATTCAGCACAAACTACTCTTCGCGTACGCTTACACAAATAGTACATACTGTTAGTCTACCAACCAAAACTATCACCACTCTTATAATCATGGTATTTTAAGTATAAAAGTGTTAGTATTCTACTATGAAAAATACACTTTGCTATATTATTATTCCACTCAAATCCATAGCCATGCTCATCAAATATCATGACTTCAAACATTATCCGATGCATTATCAGTTCGACACATTTGGCATCATCATCATCATCAATCATCATATTATTAACATTATTAGTGAAAATTAGAGAACTCCCACAATGCTCGATATTGGCTGCTGATTTATACGCGTGGAAAGACGTGTACACACAAAACGATGACGTACTATCCCTCGGTGCTTACACCTCATACAAGTGTCTCTGAGGTCAAGAGATGATAACAGTGAAGCTGTAAAAATATTCTGCTTATTTTTTAAAAATCTGAAGAAACCTGATGTGCGTCTGTATTAGGGGGAAAGTCTAGTCAGTGATGGCAGGTGGGGGGGGGGGGGGAGAATGGTGACAGTGATGATCTGTCAACGTCTTTCTTCCTACACTGTCACTGACTGATCTGTCGGATGCCACACTGGTCTGCGCATTCATGCACAAACTATCACAAATGCTTACTGACTGGTGTATGAATCACCCACATAATCTGGCTCAAAGTCCAGAATTTCACCCAAAATTTGATAGTTGTCATGGATACTTACTGACTGCTGAATAAATAAGCCACACGTGGCTCAAAAGCCGAGAATTTCACAGAAAATGTGCAGTTGTTACTTGGTCACTGCTAACTGTGGCTGCTTCTCCATTCAGGCTTGAGAGTGATGGGGATCCTACAGTACTCTTACTTGACTAGCAATCTCCTGTAGCCTATACCCTACACTACTGCACAACTTTGATAGCCAAGAACGAACATGTGATGATTACAATGACAGACCCTCTATAGACTAACAAAGGTTGGTTTGGGTTTTTTGTTGTTTTTTTTTAGCTTCGACGTTAACACTACGTAATGATACTGGGATGCACACAAACGGCACTCCTAGGATCCATGAGCAAGGCGTATACTATCAACAGCCTAAAAATACCACTTACGTCACAAAAAACAACCAACACAGATCGAGCTCAGGGAGGAGTCCTCTAACCTTCTCTACGGGACAGTCATGGTCCCATCCCATCCATTCATTAAAGAAGGAACAGTCAGGAATATCCCATGACACATTAAACAGGAACCATCCTTGAAGTCAGAATGTAGCTACCTTGATGGTAGGCAAAATAAGGTTGCATACACAAAAATCTCATCACTAGTAAACCTCGGGATGTGTAGCCGAGGAAAGAAAAAACGACAACAAACACAACAACAGGATTCATGTCTAGTCTGGTCACAGCAGAGCAGAGCAGAGCATGGAAGATTGGAAATGTGTGACGGGCAAGAACAGTCAACATTCCTCTTGTATGCATGCAAATAATGCACAGACATAAGTATGTGCGGTAGACACGCCACATACAGCGAAAACATGCCACTCAAGCACAACCATGCACGTAGACATGCCCATCAACAAAAAGGAAGGAGAAATTACAAAACAAAAGAAGAAGAAGGAAAGAGTGTGTCAAGAGAGAAGGGAGGGAGGGAGGGCCAGGGAGAGAGAGAGAGAGAGAGAGAGAGAGAGAGAGAGAGAGAGAGAGAGAGAGAGAGAGAGAGATGGAGAGAGAGAGAGAGAGAGAGAGAGAGAGAGAGAGAGAGAGAGAGAGAGAGAGATGGAGAGAGAGAGAGAGAGAGAGAGAGAGAGAGAGAGAGAGAGAGAGAGAGAGAGAGAGAGAGAGAGAGAGAGAGAGAGAGAGAGAGAGAGAGAGAGAACAGCACTGAACACTGAATGGTTTAATTGTACATCGGCCGTAGGCCACAATATAGAAAGAAAATAGGAAAATATTTATATAACAGCACCTAACTGTATTCTACACATCACCGGTTAACTTAAGCTTATATGCATCTCATACCCGCTACAGTTCAAACCTTCAGAATAGTTATCTAACCACAGTTAACATTTCACTTTTACTACAATGATCAGAATCAGAGACATTGAAGAAGATAGGAGAGATGGGAGGAAGATAAACAGAACACACACACACATACACAGTACAACAGCCAGACATAGACAAATAGATAGACAAGTATACAGACAGACAGGCAGACACGGACATGCGAAGAACAAACTAAGGCCTTGAATTAGACCACAGCTAATGTGCAGAGAGAGAGAGAGAGAGAGGTCCAAAGAGGACAGTATGAAGAAGAGCACAAGCCAAATAAGAGCACGTGAAACCCAAACACCGCACCCCCAGCATCCAGTGACCCAGTTACCTCAGTGCAGGACCGTGACTGTGCCAGAGATACACACACATGCCCACACTGTACAGGCAGGCTACTTACCCTTCTCTGTGAGCTAGCTGGCATTATGTTGAAGTAATCAGGCCAAATTTCATCAACATAGTCATCATGAAGAAAAGTATGAATTTTAAGATAGCTTTTTTCTTTTCGTCTGGATTTGGTTTTTTAATGTTTGTTATTTAGGTTGTTGTTTGTTTTTTTTTACACCTAAACTACTTTGATTAAAGAAAAAAAACAACCTGAAAGTCTGCTGAAAATCTGATTCTGTCAATCAGTTCCTAAAATCCGCAAATTCCTGCTGGGATGTAAATACAATCACAACAACAACAACAACTATGTGAAGGTGGTACTTTTGTAATAACAAAACAACAACAACAACAAAAACCCACTGAGGTAAAGAAGCACACACTCTCTCTCACACACACAGGCTCCAAATAAAACCCATTTTCCCTATTTTCTACGGGAATAATGGATCAATTCTGCCCTTTCCTTCTTTCAGGAAAGTGAATTAAAAAAATATATATATACGATTCATTTTCACATCATTATTCTAAATGCATAGCTGCCTCAGAAAGACCCGCTCTGCTCATAACAAATATGACATAGTCAGTCCTTGTAGTCAGCTGACCCTTGACCTTTCTTTGCTCTCTCTGTGTCTTCATTGCTTATATGCCTTCATGTGCACATGGTGTGCGACAGATGTGCCAACGTGCATGTGTTATAGGAATTGGAAGGGGAGGAGTGGAAGGGGACGGGAAGAAAGTCCAACATTTAGTATCAGGAATATGAGACATAAGTATTCGTACGCTTACACACGAACTGCACTAGCACCCCACGGAACCCATCCAAGACAATAATTAGCAAAATGGAAGGCAAATGTGAGAGAGAGGGAGAACAGCTCATGAGAGACGAAAAAGCGTTAGTTAGACAGTTTAAGAAGAAAAAATGTATGGAACTGGAGGGAAAAAGACCAACAAAAAGCAAAAAAAAGAGATTGAGTAGATAAAAAAAGAAGAGAGAAGAGTCCAGCAAGATGAGAAGAAAGATGAGAAAAGTGAGAGCGTAATAAGAAGAGAAAACAGCACTGAACCTGATATTGTAATCGCCTAGGACATATGAGAAAACTAGGAAATATTTCATAGTCAACACACCAACTGTATGTGTAAATCAGGAAAGTCTTATCATCTAACACCCAACAGTTCACTTAGAATGGTATTCTTCATCGTTAACACCACTTTTTAATGAATAACTTCACGTAACATAAAAGATGATGGAATGGAAATCTTCATCGAACACCCAACATTGTGCCAGAATAGGAAATCTTAGATCAGTAACAACAACACCACGACATGTGAAGAACAACTTCATGCTTGAATAGACCCAAATGTGAGAAGAGAGAAATCCAAATCGTAAAAAGCCAAGCAATAGAGGTGAACAAATGCACTCACATCGTGACCCACCCAACATGGTGATGTGAAATACTTCACAACATCCCAACATGTAGGCAGGAACTTACTTCTCGTACTACTAGCATTGTGTGAATGGCAAATTCCCATCAACACCAATCATCATGGAAGGAAAGTCTGTATAGAAAGCACCCAACATTTGTAATGTTGTAAGTTTTTTTTTGTACACCTCTAACATTTGATTAAAGAAAAAAACCCTGAAAGTCCAAAATTGATGTTGTTTCAATTCATCCAAAATCCGTCAAGTTCCCTGGATAGAAAACATCACAACACAAAACAAATCGGAAGGTATTAAAAAAAACCAAAAGAAAACAAGCAAAAACTTGTCTGCAAGAATCACAACACTCTGTTCAAAACACAGGACAAATATAACTTTTCAACCTATTTTCCATTACGGATAATGAGGCACTTCAATTTACATTCTTGGACGGCGTTTTGACAAAGTCATTTTAAATGAAAAGAAACATTATATTTCACTTTCACAATATCCATAATGCATAGCGCGCTCCCGAGCGCTCGCTCATAACAAAAACAAGCACACTATCACTACCACCCCACTACCCACCACAGCTCACAAACACTCATGGCACACAGCGACAGAGCACAACGTGCAACAGAAAGAAGGGAAGAGAGGGAGAGGGAGGGGAAGGAGAGAGAGGAGAGAAGAGGTAACTTAGATCAGATAGAGAGAGAGAGTGATAGTTATAAAGCATGTCATCAAAAATAATTAATAGAAATTGATAATGGAGTAGTATACATTCATGACGAAACGTTTTTTCGCCTTATTCTTTAAACAACGAACAACGTTTCTTCTCACGTACAGGAAAAAAAAAAATGAAAAAAGTATTGGCAATAAGATTATTCAGCAGCGAAATTGCTTGTTATGCCCTATTACTTTGTATAATATTTTAAACTTTTGTTTTATAAACGAACAATAGCATGACAACGTCATATCATGTCAATAAACAAAATAAAAAAACTGAAAAAAGAATATCACAAAGCAGACGTAACATACAGTAATGCAGAATACAGAATCATAAAGCATTTCAGCAAATATACACAGCTATCAAAGAAAAAAACAACAAAAAAATACATACAGGCGTACAAAGAACTGAAATAAAGCCGGATAAAATGTCACCCCAACCATATTTTTTCGCTCCAAGAAAACGATACACCACAAGCATGTGCACGCCAGCTTAAAAGCAACAGCAACCCCCCACCCCCCCTTTACAACTCCCCACCCCCCACACAAAACAATAAACGACCCCCCCCCCCCCCCCCCAATAAAAACAAAAAAACAACCAAAAACAAAAAGACCTCCCCCAAAAAAAAACAAACCCAACAACAACAAAATACCCAACACAACGACAACACCAAAAAACCGAGTTGTGCGCAAGTGTATCATCTTTGCACATCTGACATGAGCATATGCCCACACAAAACGCTCATCATCTTCTTCATGGTACTAATCATGGATTTACAGACAGATGAGCCAACACAGATAAAGAGTAGGACAGCTGGGTGCTTTCCACTCCAAGATGTATGTAGGCTACAATACATAGCCATTCTCTGCAGATTTGTGCTGGAATGTGTTTGCCATTTGTACACCAGCTTTCAATGGCTTTTCCTCCTATAACCCCAGAAAAATTAATCCATTCTTTTTGTCGTATTTTACACTTGCACCGCTTGTTATGTCTTAGTGTTCACAACGGAACCTCAGTTCAGTTTTTACAGTCTAATCTTTAAACATACACACACATGCACACACGCACACACGCACGCACCACACACACCGCACACACACACACACACACACAACACACACACACACAACACATACACACACACACACACACACACACCACAAAACTCTTGCAGGAGAAGGGTCAGAATCAATGTTTACGCTGAGAAAAAACAACAAAAGCCTCTCAACAGGATGGCACGGCAGTTCAGAGATTCAAACCCAGCTTTGTTCCACATCACAAGTGTAAGGTTTTAACCACAAACCACTCTGCGCTTTGACAAACTCAGCGGTGCTCACTCATCGTGTGAACAATACAGACGATCCTCATCCCCTTCAATTACTCCAGGCAAAGCTCTGAACAAAGCATCAACGTGCCATTTTGTGCACAGGCCATGTGCCAAGATCGCAAAATCCAGTGCAAAGAAGGTTAAACGTCCAGAAGCTGATGCTCAAAGCAAAGACGGCGCGTGCTTCAAAATAGTTATATATAGCACAGTGTGTGTGTGTGTGTGACACACCCCGCAATGTTCACAAGGGAAGCAACCTCTGACTTACACTCATAGTCTCAGTAATATATGATTGACGATTCGCTCTTGAACATTGAAAATAAAGGGAAGTGTACCACACTGCAGCCACTGATAGAAAATCATAGCTGTACCTTTAACTTCTTAAAAAAAAAAAAAGCGATGTCATATTTATTTCAAGCAAATAAAATTCGCAAAGAAAGAGGATCACTGGCACATTCGTTATGTCTTCACTGTAGTTTTGTTGCATCTGACACTGCGCAATAGGATTATTATCATATATTACCTAATGACAAATTTGACGTTGTTACGCTTTCCCAGTCACTCACAATATTATAAGGGACATTGGCTTGCCTGACTATGTTCCCCCACGATACTCCTATCTTGGCTGCAACTCAAGATTGCTTAGAAAAAGACCTTGACTGCCAACACTCATCACACCTACTCAATGTAGCCGCCACGCTGGATAAACAACGGTGACATAATTTACAGGGTGTGGCCCTGAAACCCTGACCACAAGCAGTGTCCATCACTGGTCACTATCGTTTTCTGACATAGCAATTTCAGAGAACAAGTTTTCATTTATCAACATTTCTCCCCATTTCAATATCACATACTTGCGTTAAATAGTGTGTCAACTTGCGATGCTATTTCTCTCCAGCTCGCTGAGTTCCCTGTCGTTTCTCACTTGTGGAACTGTTGTTTTTCTTTCATGCGGTGGACAACATTCTCTGCAGCTGTCACCCTTCAGTGCAATGTCATGGCCCACGGAGACGGAACGGGGTTCACAAAAACAGTGCTGCCACTTACTTGCTTTTGCTTTCCAAAACTGACTTCACTCCTCCAAAACACAAAACAAAAGCCTTCGGGGCTCAAAGATTCATAAACAAAGAAGGTGTTTGCAGGATGCTGCGGTGGTCATCGCTGTAAGTGGAATGGGATAGCCTAGTGGTCAGAACACTGCACATATATGCTATTATCATTATCACTATCATTCATTATTACTTTCATTACCGGACTGAGTCATCCGCAGAGAAGGCAGCAGTCCCACACATAACAAAAAAAAACCAAACCTCAACTCAAGACATGCCATCAGTCTTTGCAAGAACAACAGGTAGGTGTCAACACACACAGCACGCCATTTCCAAGAGTGATTTAAACACCCGCCCCCCCCCCCCTTTCCTCCCCCTACCCCATCCCCACCCTACCCCCGCCCCCCATCCCCCATATTTCCTCCTCATAAACATACACAAAGCAGAAAGAAGTCAAGCAATATGCATGCTGCGCACTGAGGCCTGCGTACAATGGCCGCCACTGCATACGTGGATACATGCTTCTGCTGCTTCTGCTGCTGTTGCTGCTGTTGCTGCTGGTGCAACGGGCCAGTACTAAACTGGATGGTAAAGAGGGGGGGGAAATATATACCTTGGTGCGTCTACCCCTGCGGAAAGAGGGGATGGGTGTGGGGTGGGAGGCATCTGCAAGTCGGCTGGATGCCCCTTCCCCACTCTGCACTTGTCCGGATTCCGCGCCCTGAGAATCTGCCTGAGCAAGGAAGGACAGCATCGTCAGCAAGGTCAGGGGGGGGGGGGGGTGTCAGATCTGCCCTTCGCTTAGCGTCGGTTGTAACGTCACGTCAACGATTATGACAAATCATGACGTCACGTCAATGACTACGACGAATGATGATGTCACGTCAGTGAATATGACAAATGATGACGTCGCGCCAATGAGTATGACAAATGATGATGTCACGTCAGTGAATTTGACAAATGATGAGATAGATCTGTCAGAGAGCCTTTCACTCCACGCTCACAGAGCTATGTGTGTGCCTTTAACAATCTTACACCTTAGCATTCTGTTTTGTGATATTATATCTTTTGTCCAAAGTCATTACTTTTAATTCTTTTGTCTCTCTATCCTTCATTTGGTATAATAAAATAATAAAAGTATTGGTATTCCATGAAAAGGTCAAAGGTCACTTCCTATGCCATTTGAAACAGCCAGCGCCATGCATTTAACACATAATATACAGATACATACAGCCGATAGTTACAATACTGAATACGATTTTTTTTTTTAATCAACAAATAGATCTACTTACTGGACATATGTTTCGTCTGCACGGCACACATCAATATTCTCACTACTCTACAGACGATAATCAGTGATTTTCACCATACCATGTCAACATCTCACAACAACTGCCCACTACAGTATATGTAAATAATTATCTACAAACGTCATAGTATGTATGATTATGATCGTCACTTACTTCATCCTCTATTGTGCTAGACTGTAACTCAGTCTGAAGAGAAAAATTGAACATTTTATTATTTTTATTATTATTATTATTATTATTATTGATTGATTATTCCAGTCTGAAAAAAAGCTTTACCAGTCAATTAGAAGTAGGTTTAATACGTCATCATTTCCTAGTGATACGTCATCATTCCCTGTTGATACATCATCATTCCCTATTGATATATCATCAAGCCAGGCTGATTCCCTTAAGGAAGTAACTGTCTGATATCTAACTTAATATTTGCAATGAACGTCTGCCGCACCTTAAAAATTCCATAGTGTATTATCAGTCAATTATGGATTCATGCCAACTGTCGACAAGAAATACGAAAGATCTTTATCTTCAGTGTACACCATTTGGTCAAAAGCATCAACTCACAGTCAATCAAGACTGATGCATATTTCACTCATTGAAATAACTCTTTTTTTTTGTATCAATACAACTACGACAGCAATCACAATATTTTTATCGCTGTCATGATTGTGTGTTTCTGCATATTTCATCGTTTTATCTATTCCCAGTTTTATTTATGGCAATGCCTATTTAGAAAGGGATGGGTGAAAGATCTAACAAAAAAAGTTTGTGACCAGAAGAGGTTAGTTAAGATGGACTTGTTTTATTGAATGGCATGGCTTGACAGCAGGTACATTATGCTATTGCTTGACTGTGAGAGAAGGTGATCGCTGGTACACACAGAATGCAGATACGTACATCAACAACTACCAGAACAAAATAACTATATTTCCTGAGAGGTCTTTACATAAGCTTACACACCGTTCTGCACACCATGGTTTACTATGGAGCAGGTATACACCCCTGGAATGTTTGGTAAAATATGTATGGTTGTTTGAGCCTTTGGGGGGGGGGGATTGTGTGTGTGTGTTGCATGCGTGTGTGCGTGTGTGCGTACGTGTGTGTGTGTTATTAATGAAAACAGGTGGAAGAAAGAAAGAATAAAAAAACACCCTTCTTTGATCAATGAAATTAAGACATATGCAGCATCAATTTCGAGAAAAAAGGAACAAAACAAAAATGTGCACCATGTTCTGTATACAAAGGAGGCCTACTAAAATAGTATTTTTCAAAATAACACTCAGCTCATGTTCTGTATACAAATGAAGCCTACTAAAAAAAAACCCAGTAATTATTCAAAGACAACACTCTTGTAAAAAAGATTTCTTCGAGTGATAAATAGGCATAAAACAAATCACTTCATCATAAACAAGACAAGACAGTAAAAAAGAAAAAAGAGTAAATCTAACAACACTGTTGGCAAGATAATATGCATCAACTTGACTAATAATCTATGGTCACTTAGCTGTTCGTTTTATTAAGTTAACGACAAGACTTTGTTCAGACTCTGATTAATGAATCTCAGGGAAAAACACTTCCCATATCGCTTCATACGTTGTTGTGGTAATGTATTGTATACCACTTTAACTCACGGCAGATTTCTCTGCGTGAAAGACGGAGCTGCTCTCCCTAGGGATAGCGTGTCGCCACAAGAGCAGTGCCACCCATTAGTTTTTCTTTTCATGTCTGCAACTGTATTTGTTTCCCTATTAGAGTGGCTTTTTTCCACAAAATATTACCAGGGACACCTCCCTTATTCAAGCTATTGTCGTGTGTTCTTTTACATGCACTAAATAATTTTGGGTAACACATGGGACCTCAGTTTATCGTCTCATCCGAAAGACTAGCACCCAGACCACCACTCATGGTCTCGTGGATGGGGGAAAAGTTTCTGGCCCAAACAAGTATTGAACCACCACACACTTCGAACCTGGACTTTTCGCTTTCTACACAGTGCGTTACTTCTTGACACAATCCACCGTTAATAACACAACAATATGATATCACACAGTACATCGCCAGTAAGATGCAACAATAACAGCAACATAACCGCACACTTACGGGACAGACTCGTTCGCAATACACGGTAGCAACACAGTATAGGATAACACAGCAATACACACACTGCATTAATTATTCAAAATCATAATATCTTTTGTACATCGGTCAAGCTTTAGGCAGCGCTGGTTATCATGTTTCTGAGTAATTTTTCCTCATAGCCTAATAACTCAACTCTTTCTTAGACGACGTTGACGATAAGTCGAAAATTTGAAATTATTAGTTAAGGCAGCTGCACTTTGTCTTCAACGAGAAAATGGCCGCTTACTTGACAAGTAAGCAAGCAAGAGAGGGGAGAGGGGGGGGGGGGGGGGGGAAGAGAGAGGGGGGAGAGAGAGGGGGAGTGAGTGGGGAGAGAGAGAGAGAGAGAGAGAGAGAGGGGGGGGGGGGTCAGATCCGGTGTCCTCCCATCGCCGCTGTGGTCGGTAGGAGCTCCACGCAATGCCACACAGGTTCACCATCTCTCTGTCTCTACTGAGTTCTACCATCTCCTGTAGCTCTCCAGACCACGGTCTCAGTAATGTTGGCACAGTAGGATGTTGGTGGTCTGCCTCTTTTTCCTTCTGCCCTCAACTTTGCCAGGCCATGAAAGTCTGAAGTGATGGCAAACACGATAATTCCCATAGATGCTCTTCATGCTGAGCAAAATAAGAGCTGCCTCCTGCATCAGTCAGATATCTGTAGGCTCTTGTATCTGCTGTAAGAAGGGACGTGGTACTGGCATATCAGACTCTGTGGTTTTCCAGTGCAGGCAGGATGTTTGTACTGATGTCAAGCTATAGAATTGAGTCCACATTCGTTTTGGAGGGAAATCGGTAGTTTCTCCTTCTTCTCAGGTCTTTGTTTTGATTTGCCTTTTTCTGTCCCCCTTCGTCTCAGGTCTTTGTTTATTTGCCTTTTTTTTCCTTCCCTTTTCATCTTTGTTAGTCATTATCAGCCAGGTATGGATATATGCCTTTTTCTTTACTGACTTGACTGTTCGTTCAGATCTGTTAGCCGTCTGTTTATGAGAGGTCCTGTCAATATTCCCCACACAGTTCTGCTACATTTCTTAACCATCTCGCCATCTTCAGTAGTGTTCATTTTCGAAAAAAATCCATCGTCCATCGTTATGCATGTGTAACAGAGCGGACATATTTAATGTTCCATCTCTGCACAAACCTCGGGAACACGCTACAGCTAGTCAGTTTAGAATGTGACCTCTAAAAAAAGAGGTTGCATAGATACATATCACCGTGAAGGCGAAGTGTACGCAACGGAGGGTTTCCGACCAACTACACAAGGAAACAGAGCATCGACAATTCACAGGTGTATCTCTAAATAGAAGCACGACACTGCGATGCGCGCTCCATTCATATGGGAGATAATCTACTTACCACTCCATCACATCCACCACCAGCCAACTCATACCGCGTCCCGAGGTACGCTACCTGGCCAGCAATTTTGATGCTACGAACCAGTAGCCCTGACAACTACTATCTACTAAAAAAAAATAATCCTACTTGGGTCTTCCACCCATCCGAAGGTAGGCTACCTGGTCGGCATATTTGATGCTGATAAACCAGTAACCATCTACAGAACACTAATCCTACCTACTTGGGTTTTTTCACCCCACCCGTACTACCACTTGTAACAGAGTGAATATCTGTGATGTCCCATCTCTGCACAAACCTCAGGAACAAGACATAGCTAATCAGTTTAGAATGTGACCTCTAAAAAGAGGTTGTATAAATACATATCACTGTAAAGGCGAAGTGTATGCAACAGAGGGTTTTCGACCACTACCCAAGGAACAAAGCATCGACAATTCACAGGTGTGTCTCTAAATAGAAGCACGACGCTGCGATTGCGCACTCCGATCACATGGGAGATAATCTACTTACCACTCCATCACACATGTTTACCATCACACATGCGCATGTGTGTGCTGTTTGGTTTTACATACGCATCACTTTGTGTGTTATAACAACCAGTGCATTCTTCTTGTTCTTGTTTTTTGTCTTCCTCCTCCTCCTTCTTCTTCTGCCTTTTCTTCTCCTTTCCTCCTTCTCCTTCTTCTTCTTCTTCCTCCTCCATTATCAAACGTTCAGACAGCAACTATGTCGTCTGTCAAATAAAGCAAAAATACGTTGCGCTACCGTTTTAAGCGCCTAACAAGTCAAGCCCAGCACAACCATCTTTGGCGTGCACTGCATACTATTAAACACAAAAAGAGCAGATACTGTACGAACCTGGTGCTTACACAAGATACACAAGTCTTATGTGCGGGGAATGATAACAGCACTGCCTGTAAAGGTGGAAACATTGGTGGCAAACAACCGCAAGGCACACGATGATATATGCGTCTATACAGCGGACCCTTACACCTTGTGGATAAGCAACACCACCCGATACAAGAAAACCAGACCTCTCTCAGGTATACGTGTAGAACAAAACAATGTATATACACTTTGTTTAGTTTTCCAAATGCACCCCTTACTTGCCGGTGTAGGGAAATGCATGATCCCTCATCCCTCGACGGTGTTACAGCAGCTACGGTATTTTTTGGTGTTTTTTTTTTTAAAGCACATAGCAAACCATACACAGCCAAATCTTTTAACGCACCGAATACAAAACAAGCATAGGAGATGAATACAACCCCTCTGCCTGATAAACCCACACCCACACAGAAGAATACCTTGCGGACCATTGCTTTAGCTTGAGGATCCTCAGCAAAACCTTCTACACCACTTCCCCCTTTTCCCGGTTTGCCCTTGCCCCGAAAACTGACTGCTCTGCTCGGGGGCTGGCCTCCAAGGCCTCCAAGGCCGCCCTGGCCTCCAAGGCCTCCCTGGCCTCGCGGAGGCCTACGGGCCTTAGCCTGGC
>CM060324.1:54274625-54289625 GCA_030674155.1 Stramonita haemastoma
AGGTTGGGATGATGAGTATGGAGGTATATACAGAAAGATACACATGAGCACGTGGGCATGTATGGTTGCTTGAAACATGCATGCGTGAGCGCACATACATGTACATCCGCGTGCGCATGCACACGCATGCGTGTGCACGCACGCTTGCGCGAGCGCGCACACAAGCACACCTACCCACCCACCCACCCACATACTCTCTCTCTCTCTCTCTCTCTCTCTCTCTCTCTCTCTCTCTCTTTCTTTCCCTTTCTTTCTCAAATTCCACTGTGCATGTACACATACGCACACAAAACACACACACACACACACACTACACAGTACATAATACAACACAACACACCACCCCACCCATCCCCACCTACACCCCCCCCACCCACCCACCCCACACACACAAACACCCCCACCCCACCCCACCACCACCACCACCACCCCTCACACACACATACACACACCCCATCCCACCCCTCCTCACACACACACAACAACCTCCCCCCCACACCACCACCACCACCCCACCACCCACCTCCCTCCCCCCACACCACCACCACCCCCTCCCACCACCACCACCCACCTCCCCCCAACCACCCCCTCCCCCTCCCACACCTCCCACCACCCCCACACACGGAGACAATAACTGACTTATAGATGTGAGTGGCCATGGTGTCTTTCTTCTGCTTGGCCTCCTTGGCGGCCCAGTAGGCCTCGATCTCCTGGTAGAGGTGCATCAGGTTCTGCACGTCCTTGCTGCTGCTGTCCTGATCCACCAGGTACTTGCGAAACATGGACATCACTCTGTGGGGAAACAATGAAAACAAAAGCATGCATCAAACATACTGTGGAATATGTATCAACCACAGAGAGGAACAGGGACATCACTATTGTCACGAACAACGAAAAACACAAAGCATGCATTAAACACACTGAGAATATGTAATCAACCACACTGAGCAGCATGGACATCACTCTGTAGGAAATAATGAAAACACAAAGCATGCATCAAACACACTGTGGAATATGAATATCACTCTATCTGAGCAAAGAAATCAAAAAACGTATAGTATCAAACACAATAAGGAACATGGACATCACTCACAAAGAATCAAACACAATGCACAACATGGACATCACTCTGTGTGGGAACAACCAAAACACAAAGCATGCATCAAACACACTGAGGAATATGGACATCACTCTTGTCAGAAACAACCAAAACACAAAGCATCAAACATACTGAGGATTATGAATATCACTATATATATGAGCAACGAAATAAAAAAAATGCAAAGCATCAAAGACAGTGCGGAACATGGACATCAAATCTGTGTCAACAATGAAAACACACAACACAGAAACAATGCAGAATACGAACATCACTCTGTCAGAACACAAAGCATCAGGCACAATGAGGAACAGGGAGATCACTCTGTCACCAACAACGAAAAAACACAAAGCATCAAACACACTCAGAAACATTTTTTGTATACCACTTAAAGTCACTGCAGATTTCTTGGCGTGAAATTCGGGATGCTCTCCCCGCCTGGAGAGAGCGCGTCGCCACAAGAACAGCGCCACCCATTTTTTTCTTTTCCTATCTGCAGCTGTATTTGTTACCCTATCAGAGTGGCTTTTTTTCTACAGAATTTTGTCGGGAACAAATTTTACAAAACTGCATACACACGTGGACTGGTTGTAAAAAAAAGCACATGAGTTGTTATTCCATTATCCTCGAAATAAAAGAATAATGACAGAATAGTAGTAATAACACACACACACACACACACACACACACACACTCAGACAGACAAACAGAGACAGACAGACAGACAGACAGACAGACTGACTCACTGTCGGTTGCCGGACAGGTCCTGATAGGTCACGCTCTTCTTCTCCTTCTCCTCCTCTTCTGCAGCCACCCCCTCCGCTGCCTCTGCCTCCTCCCCTCCATCCTCCGACCCTTTGGCTTTCTGGAAGACGGTAAAAGGTAAAGGTAAAGGTGTCCCATAACCTATGTGATCGTAGGGGAGTAAGGCATCTGAGACCTCGGCTTCTCTAGGGGCCAGCATATTGAGGGCGGCGCCCATCTCCTCTCCCTCGCTGCTTTACCTTCCCTGACCCTTGAGAATAATGGAATAAGCACTCATGTGGGTTTTTTTTTATCCAGTCCCTGTGTGTATGCAGTTTTGTACATCTTGTCATCTGTTCCCACCGGCACACAATGGCCTTCTCTTACGAAAAGCGGAATAGGATTTAACGTGTGCACAAGATGTTCTGCGTGCGTTCGCACACGGGGCACCGTTTTACAGTCTCATCCGAAAGACTTTTGGGGAGAGAAGAGTCAGCACTGATGTTAACTCCGGGGAAAAATCCCCTCCAACGGGAATCGAATCTGGGTCGTCAAATTGCGAGTGCTATGTTCTGACCACTAGGTTATCCCGTCCCCTGTATTGCAGACTTGAATAAAGAGAACTGTCATACATGTACAGTATGTAGTCTTATGTACTCATCATACTTTGGTAGATCTGTACTCAATTTTGGTGTAGTAAAAAAAAAGTTGGAAAAAACTCTTGTAACAGAGTGGATATTGGCCCATGTGATGTCCCATCTCTGCACAGCTTCTAGGGTGGGTACAGTTAGCCAGTTAGGACATGACCTCTAAAAAGAGGTTGCTTGCATAAATTCTACCGTTCACCATGAAGGCAAAGAGTATGCAATGGAGGGCTTTCGACCACCACCCAAGGAAACAGAGCATCGCACAATTCGCAGGTGTGTCCGTAACACAATGCTGCGACAGGGCTCTAATCGCATGGGAGGTAATCTAATTACCACCCCATCATACTCTTTTCATGTCTTCACTTTGTTCTGCCACAATAGTACTGTGCCTGATATGTGACTCAAGTCTTTGTTCTGCCACAATAGTACTGTGCCTGATATAATTATGACACAAGTCTTTGTTCTGCCACAATAGTACTGTGCCTGATATATGACACAAGTCTTTGGTCTGCCCCTATAGTACTGTGCCAGATATGTGACACAAGTCTTTGGTCTGCCACAATAGTACTGTGCCTGACATATGACACAAGTCTTTGTTCTGCCACAATAGTACTGTGCCAGATATGTGACACAAGTCTTTGTTCTGCCACAATAGTACTGTGCCTGATATAATTATGACACAAGTCTTTGTTCTGCCACAATAGTACTGTGCCTGATATATTACACAATTGTGGCAGAACAAAGGAATAAATGGACGAAGTTTTATCTAACTTTCTTTTTAACATCAAAATCAGAGTTTCTTGAGACAGTTCTCTGAAGGTGGGAAATGTTAAAAGTTATGCCGTATATTGAAAGGGCATCACTTGTAAACCATAAAAATCAAAGAAATAGTTTTCTCCACTGTTGCCAAGGGAACCATCAAAAACTGTCTCAAGAAAATAAAAATGGAACCTTTTACAGGTTATGCCTCAAAATAATAATGTAAAGTAGCCAATTGTACCTCAGGAACCAGACTGCCTTTCTTCTTGGCCTCTCTCTGGCGGGCGTAGGCAGCGCGGATGGCTTTGCGCCGCTCCCTCTCCATTTCCTTCCGCCTTTCCTGCGCTTCCTTCCGCCTCTGCGCGCGCCGCTCGTCGTCAATGTCTTCCGCCATCAGCAGAGCCTTCTGCAGGCGCAGGGCCCGCTCTGAGGCTGCCGAGCCAGGGATTCTGCACCAGCAGAGGAGAGGGCATCACGTTTCAGCGTGCATACAGTGTGTTTGGAAATAGGCCAACATGCTTAAGGAGCTATGTGTAATTGTCGGCATGTTTAAGAAGCTATTTGTGATTGTCAACACGTTATATAGGAGCTATCTGTAATTGTCAACACGTTCCAGAAGCTATCTGTATTTGTCAACATTTTATATAGGAGCTATCTGTAATCGTCAATACGTTTATGAAGCCTTATGTACATGTGAAGAAGCTATAATATGTAATTGTCGAGAGGTTTAAGAAGCTATCTGTAATTGTTAACACGTTTAAGAAGCCATATGTACATGTAAAGAAACTATAATATGTAATTGTCGACAGGTTTAAGAAGCTACCTGTAATTGTCAACACGTTTAAGAAGCCATATGTATTTGCTAACATGGTTAAGGAGTTTTATGTAATTCTAAATAACAATGTGTGCAACGCAGTCTGGAGACATTTTCCATAATGTAAGTTGACATTATAAAGGTTGTATCTTGCTTGTTTGTATACTGTGAAACATCTCTCTCAGAATTTGCATTCTGTTATGATATCTACACTACATTGGAACCAAAAGATTACGACTATGTGTTTATGTCTCTCTTTTCTTCCCAGTGTGTGTGTGTGTGTGTGTGTGTGTGTGTGTGTGTGTGTGTGTGTGTGTGTGTGTGTGTGTGTGTGTGTGTGTGTGTGTGTGTGTGTGTGTGTGTGTATGTGTGTGTATGTGTGTGTGTGTTCAAGCCCACACGTCATGTTCTGTGATGAAAATAAAACATTTCAAAGTAAATAGTAAATTTGATAGAGAAGAGATGCAGATAAAGAACGGTTGTATATGGGATCCCCAACCAAAGGTTTCTTTTTTTTTTTAAACAAACCAATTAACCCCCCCCCCCCCACCCCCTGCAAAGAACCAAAGAAAGGAGAAAAAACAACAAATAAAAACCAAGGCAAAAATTTGCTGAACAATGAATAGAAAATGATAGGCAGGGTTTATTGGAAGTTTCTTTAAAAGGTACTGAAAATCAGTTCTGGGGAAAAAAGGAAGCAGTTATAAATTTAGTCTGTCTTTTAGGCCAAGGCATCCTTGTGATCATCATAATCATCATAACTCACTCTCTCTCTCTCTCTCTCTCTCTCTCTCTCCTCTCTCTCTCTCTCTCTCTCTCTCTCTCTCTCTCTCTGTTTGTCTGTTTCTCTCTGTCTGTCTGTCTGTCTGTCTGTCTGTCTGTCTGTCTGTCTGTCTGTCTGTCTGTCTGTCTGTCTGTCTGTCTCTCTCTCTCTCTCTCTCTCTCTCTCTCTCTGTCTCTGTCTCTCTCTCTCTCTCTGTGCTAACAAGCTTGGCTATCTGTTCTTGATTTTTCTTCAAAACGATGCTAACTTTTAAGGCTTTAATATTCATAGTTAGTCATACCTTGACCTTTTCAAATCTGTCTGTCTTTCTGTCTTTGTCTGTTTTCCTCTGTACATGTACTTGCAGCATTCAGCACTATGATTTTTTTTTTTGGGGGGGGGGTTGACTTATCATAAATGCAATGTTTACCATAAGTAATTTTATAAACAAATTGATGAACAGGTGATAGAGAAAAAAAAAGAAAAGAAAGGCAAAAATAAAATAAAAATAAAGTCCTATCAACAAAAACTACAATCAAAGTTACACTGTTACACGTAGAAGACTTCATGAAGAAGCAGATGAAACGACAACTAATCAAATTAATGCACAAACAAATGAACTTCCATCCACATAACTCCCTTTCACACAGTATCTAAATATATTTTTTTTAAATGGTGATTCATTTTGCTACTGGTAGCTAGGTTTCTGAAAAGAATCGATTACGTTTTAACATATTAAGCTTTAAAACTGGCATCAAAATACTGCTTCTAAACATCAACAAAGAGAGAGCGAGAGCGAGAGCGAGAGCGAGAGCGAGAGAGAGAGAGAGAGAGAGAGAGAGAAACAGACAGACAGACAGACAGACAGACAGACAGACAGACAGACAGACAGACAGACAGAGCGAGATTAATGCAGGAGAAAAAAGACAAGAGTGACAGAGAGGAGAAAGAGGCTATAAGACAGACAGACAGACAGACAGACAGACAGACAGACAGACAGACAGAGATAAAGACAGCACTGACACAGACAACACTGAAAGAGACAGGGGAGAAATCAACCAACTAAAAGACGAAGAAGAAGAAGAAGAGGGAAAAAAAAACAAAAACAAAAACAGGAATATATTGTGCATTTCTATGATACATGGTGCGCGTAGCGTGCATGCGTGAGTGCATGCGTGCATCGGTTCAAACCGTGGAGTTGCAAACAGCCAATCAAAATGCTTCTGGCGACACACACTGCATGCCCTGCAATGCACACTTTGACTATTGCAAACCACACAGCCGTGCAAAGCGCGTGTAGCTGGGCTTTTTGCTACGGCAGCATACTACACGCTTACACAGACAGACAGACTGCTTTCATAATAGTCATCTATTATGAGAAAATAAAATAATAATAATTATAAAAAGAAGAAAGACTGCCTTTCGTATCAGAAAATAAAATAATAATAATAAAAAAAAGAAGAAAGACTGTCTTTCGTAGTCTCAAAGCATATGCACTTCCACAGCGGCATCTTTTCATCATCCTCATTATCATTGAAGGGGGGCGGGATAGCTAAGTGGTCAGAGCACTCGCTTTCCCCAAGTCAAGTTAAGCAACGTCGAGCGTGGTTGCCAATTGGATGGGTGACCGTTTGCGCGCCTTGGCTTCAGTACAGTCCCCCCAGTTCACCCAGCTGTAAATGGGTACCTGCCCTCTTTAGGGTCAGGGAAGGTAAAGCGGCGAGGGAGAGGAGATGGGCGCCGCCCTCAATATGCTGGCCCCTAGAGAAGCTGAGGTCTCTGATGCCTCGCTCCCCTACGACCGCCTAGGTTATGGGACATCTTTACCTTTTTACCTTTACCATTATTGATCATCATGATCCGTGATCCCTCCAATTATTAGTCTTAGCCTGCATCGTCTCTTAGCGTTTTTCTTCAAACTTACGTTTCCACAATGCCTTCACATTTCAAATACTCTGAAACGTCAAAAAAGTGGAAGGGAGTGGGAGAGAATTAGACTACAAAACTCGGACAACTATCTCTCATTTTCTTTGCCAAACCTTGTTATCTCCTTATCTTCGAAATGGACTGTCTGTAAAATAAGCACAACATTATCAAACGGAATTTAACACTTATAACCGCCCCCCCCCCCCCCAAATAAAACAAAAAAAACCAAACTATCAAACAAATAGAACAAAATATGGTACCCTGATGTCAAGAATTTCGGAGGAGGCCTTTAGATCAGCTTATCGAATCAACAATCTCGAAGAGATGTCCATATACTTATTTTCAAACAGCTGTAGCCATTTTCCTAAAGGAATCAGGCCAAAAGTGAGGACAAAGCTGATTAGGTTGGTAAAATGCAACTGCAGCGATGTTCAGACAAAATCTTATTTTTAGCGGAGTAGCCACACACACACACACACACACACACACACACACACACACACACACACACACACACACACACACACAACACACACACAAAACATACACACACACACACGCATATACAACACACACGCACACTAACACATTTACACACACACACACACACACACACACACACACACACACACAAACATACACACACACGCATATACAACACACACGCACACTAACACATTTACACACACACACACACACACACACACACACACACACACACACACACACACACACACACACACACACACACACAGAGTGAAGCTTGATACATACAAGTGCAAGTGTGCAAGCGATTATTCCTTCTATCGGTGCGAAAGAGAAGGGGGAGATGGGAGGGGGGGGGACATAGTCCTCACATACGTTGGAGATAGTAAATGGTATATTCTGCCGACTCTTCTCATCTACATGGCAAATTTTTATAAATTCTCTTTTTTCAGAAAAAAACCCCCATTGCATAGCAGGTTATGTTTTCACACAAAGCAGCGAACAATGCACATACAGAGACACGTTTCTTGTTTCAACTTTAGAACTAGAGTGCCCTCAGAGAGTCACCACAAGGGGCAGTCCCTCCTTGACACATGCAATAGTGCCCTGGGAAGCACAAGTAGTATAATTTTTTATTAGTCTACTGCAGTCTTCTCTTCAGTGTTCATAACGTGTCAACTTGTCACCTACAGCCATGATTCTGGAAACTTACCTGGAAGCAGTGAACACAGATAGGCTATGGGGAAAACATAACTGAGAGATGCTGCTGTACCATTAAATGACTCCCTTGTTATAAATTTGCAAGAATGCTTTTTCTGTGTGACATGTGCTTACTTATTGCTGCTTCTCCATGACATATTCATAGGGTAATGATAGAGTTTAAGGGTTTGTATATATATATATATATATATATATATATATATATATATATATATATATATATATATATATATATATATATATACATACATATATATATAATTATATATATGAAAGATATTATCAAAATCATTCTGCTATTAGCCTAGTTTTCAACTAACAATATAAAGTAACGCTTTTTCATACACACACTTAATGATGGCTGTAAGATGAAGAGGTATCAGAGCTAGATTGAACTCAAAACGAAAAAGAAGAAAACAGAAAAAGAAAGGACACAAAAATGCATGTGTGTAGCCACACGCTGATTTTAATTTTTAAAAAAAAGAAAAGAAATACAAACTTTATAAAAAAAAAAAAAAGACAGACAAAAAAAAAAGAAAAGAAAATGAATCAGAGAGTTGATACGCAACCCAAACAGCTCAAAGATAGATTGAAAAAGCATTTATTTATTTATTAGTTTATTTTGAGGATAGTGGAAAATGAAAGAACAGTATTTTCCATAACAGTAGTACTTAATCTTCATTCATCTTTTTAAAAAAAAAACACTAGAAGATGGAGATAAACACAGGAGAAAAAGATCAAAAAAAGACAGTTAAATAAAAACAAGAAATTGAAACAAAAAACAAACGAGAAAATAAGAAAAATAAGAGCAAAGAGCTATGCAGACAGAAAAACTCAACAAAACAAAAGGAAACACTCTGAGAAACCAAACAAGAAAAAGTGAAATCTTGACCACATTAAAAAAAATAATAAAAGACTCAGAAAAGGACAGAAACAATAACGAAAAAAAACAAAGAAAAAATGCAAATAAGAGATCAGCAAACTGGAAAAGATGAGAGAGAGAGACAGAGACAGAGGGAGGGAGAGAGAGGGGGAGGGAGGAAGAGAGAGAGAGAGAGAGAGAGAGAGAGAGAGAGACAGAGGCAGAGAGACAGAGAGAGAGACAGACAGACAGACAGAGAGAGACACAGAGACAAACAGAGATAGAAAAAAGAGCGACAGATAGAAACAGAATGATCTGTGATATGAAGAATTTTCCAATAAATCAATTCAAAGTTCTTTCTTTAACAACATTTATATATTTTTATATATTTTTTCCCAAATCAATTCAAAGTTCTTTCTTTAACAACATTTATATGTTTTTATATATATTTTCCCAACTTCTCTTGCCTGTGCATGCACTTAAAGTGTATTGCAATGTTTGGGTTATTATCCAGCTAAGACTGACCACTTGGCTGGATACAAATTTTATGACCTCCCTTGCATCCTTTAATAGGATCCCCAAACTTAAGGCACAAAGATTCACTAGGTGCTTATTTTGTCTTATTCAATTTTTTTTCCAACATATATTCTAAGCATATTTTCTTTCTCTTTTTATCACTGTCTTTTGAGGGCAGCTTCAAAAGGCCACAGGAATATCAAATATTCCTTTGAATGCAATTGACACTTTTAAATTCTGAAAAGTGTCTTGCTGTAAGGTACCACAGCAGGTGGAGTTTCAATCACTGTGGGCTCATCCAGGAGCCGAAACTCGAGTCAGGTCAGGCCAAAGGCATGGTTCTTACTCAGAAATGCCTACAATGCTGCCACTGAAAGACATTATTTCCTAGAATTTATTTTCATTTCAATTTTTTTTTTTTTAATTTGAATCTTTGATAAGTCCTCACTACTTTTTCCTCAATAATGACAATTGTAGGCTTAGACAACTAGTTTGTGAAGTGTCTAGTTAAGGAAGTTAATGTCAGAAAAAATCTTTTGCTGAAAATGGACACACACACACACACAAGAGAGGAGGAGGTGGGGGGGCAAAAGACTGGACTGAGATGGGGGGGGGGGGGGGAGAGTGTGAGATAAAGACACCACAACTCTCTCACATTTATTTTTAAAAAATCAATAACCAGTATATTATCAACCATTTCAAAGTGATATCAGACAGATCACTCAATTATTTGCAACAGGCAAATCCAAAGCATAATATATGTACACAACACACACAACACTGCAAATCACACATATATAAGTGAGCTAAGTTTGTCCCAACACCATGACTCACCCACAAAGCACACACACTGAATACACGGATATTATTATGGTTACACAATATGGTGGGTGATACCGTTACCTGACTGGCTGCAATCTAAACAAATGAGAGAAACATGCAAACGAGTGAATACACAACAATACAACCCAATGCAATGCTGAGAGGTAGTGTGATACTGGGACTTCAAAAAAAAAAAAACAAGTTCAGTGAAAGACAACCTTCATTCAAGTAGTAGAAAAGCAGGGATACATACATATGGATTTGAAGTATTAAAAGGTAAGAAAGTACCTTTTTACACACATATGGATTTGAAGTATTTACGATTTGAAATACCACCCAAGTTCTTCTCGCTGATATAGCAAAACCCAGACTATATTACAGACTTTTCTAAACAATCTTCTTGAACTCTGCACACTTCATAATTATTGACTGAACTTTTTTTTTAATGCTGTGATTCAAAGCATCACAACAACATTGCTTTCTGGATCGTTTAGATTTTTGACAGTGTTTTGTACATAAAGCTCCTGTATGACGTTACATGTTGGTCCACCTTATCCTCTGTTTATCTTCCACTGAAGTGCATGCTCTGAATGTTCATTGGTTTAGTATGTTCATTGTTTGAAAATTATTGGGAAAACGCTACATTTGACAATTAAATTTAAGACTCTGGACGATTAAAAAATTCTTTCATTTTGGAAACATCATTTTATATTATGCTTCTTATTCTTCTTGAATCATAATTGATACATTTTTCACATATCAACGTCAATGTTACAGACTATGTTTCTTTTTTTCAATCTACCTTTTATCCCCTGCTAACACACTTGATTGCTCTTCACAGAAGACATCACTGATGATAAAACAGACACAAATCTTTCTTCTCCAAAACAAACAACCAAACAGATCCCAAACCAAGACCTGACAATACTTTCTGTCGTGCAGTATCAAATACACACAGAGTTGGCATGCAGTTCCATAGTGAAAGTGATATGCACATTTGATCAAGTTGAAAATAAAGATTTAAAAAAAAATCTGATTGGATAATACAGCAATAGCAGCAGTGATAAAGAAGAAGAGAAATAAACAGAAAAAGAGTAAGAATGTGAAATATCGAGGTAATCTAAAATGTCCATTATGAAATTCAATACTTGTTACTGATTGTTAATATGAATATCTGTCCTTTTATAAATTTATACTCACTTATCCGTTTATATATATATATACCAGTATTTTCTTTCTTTATTTCTCAAGCATGAGTAGCGAAACAATATGAAACTGATAGCGAATCTATTTTGTGCATGTTGTTACACAGTACTTGAAGAAGCATAATAATTCATGTCTCCCTGTAATCAATTAAATGCTATGTACAATTTACTTTAACTTAACTTTGCACAATATCCCAGGCACATAATTATTACAGCACTACCCATTACTGGATGCCTGGTTTCTACAGCAGTTAGTCTATGTCATTTCGTCTAATCTCACACTGCTCTACACCTAACCTACACTGAGCTCTTGTAACTGACACAATACCAAGCAGTAAGAAGACAAACTAGACTAAAATTTGTATAAAAAAAAAACTAACACATTGAGGTGTGTGTGTGTGTGTGTGTGTGTGTGTGTGTGTGTGTGTGTGTGTGTGTGTGTGTGTGTGTGTGTGTGTGTGTGTGTGTGAGAGAGAGACAAAAATTGAGACAGAGATAGAGATAGAAAGACAGAGAGAGGCAGAGAGAAACAGAGAGGCATGTGATGAACAGAAGACTTACATAAATGAAAGTGTGTGTATGTGTGTGTGTGTGTGTGTGTGTGTGTGTGTGTGTGTGTGTGTGTGTGTGTGTGTGTGTGTGTGTGTGTTGTGTGTGTATCTGTGTGTGTGCGTGCGTGCGTGCGTGCGCGTGCAGTTGGTAGATAGATCAATGAATCAGGTAAGTCACTCTCAGTCCTGTTGCTGATGTTGCTTTTTTTCCACAGTAATTTGCAGTTTCATTCAAAGGACTAAACTTCGCTTTTTCAATCATGATTACTCTTCTATCCAGTGTGTAAAAAAAAAAATCATGTGAGAACCAGAACTGAGAAAATAGAGGAAAGGAAGAAAGCAAACAGCGCAGAGATAGAAGGAGACATTTGAGAAAAAAAAATATTTGAACCTTAACAATAACGTACCAGCCCAATCAAGCAACAGGCTATGTACTCAACACCATTATTCCCTTCCTTCAAACCAACATACCCTTAAGACCAAAAATAAGAAACCAACAACCCCCAAACACAGACACAACACACACACACACACACACACACACACACACACACACACACACTCAAATGAAACCACCCCTTCCTAATTCCTCCCTCTGCACACTAAAGGATCAAAACAAACCCCAACCAGCACTCAACTCACCCAGTGATTGGTTAATTTAAGGACACGTGACAAGACAAAAAACAAAGATGGCGCCGTGTAGAATATGTACAGTTTTACAACTTTCAACTCAAGTCTGTGTTGATGGCAAGCTAAGCTGCAAGTGTCAAACATTTTTTTTTTTTTGCAATCTTCACCTCAGTTTCTGAAAGGATAAACTGAAATATGACACAACTCTCTAAGATGTACTTCAGCACACATTCATGAACTAGACCATGGGAGAGAAAGATGTCGAATTAAGGGGGGTGGGTTACTGTTCCTAGTGGGAGAGACAACAGTTTGTTAGTCAAGGGGGGAAGAAAAGTACATAAGACATCCTGTTTATTTCCACAAAGGTACATAGACTATATAAACATATTAACATAGGTCATCCTCTCAATTTGAATAGGAACTACATCCAGGCAATGTCAAAGGTTAATTTAAAGAAGACTAACCTTCGAACCCAAGGTCGAGGTCGGTTGATGAGAACATCTTGGTCGGTGACTGTGATTTCAATGGCTTCAGCTGTACTGGGCGGGCTTTCTCCGCCAACCCGCACACGGCAACTGTAGATCAGGAATCATGAGGATGACAACAGCCATGGCAGTGATAAACAGCCTATAAGGCGTTAGCTCGGATGTTCATTAAGTCAAAAAGAGGTACATACATACATACACACACACACACACACACATACATACATACATACATACATACACATACATACATACATACATACATACATACATACTGGTTTGGTTTGGTCTGGTTATATCAGAATCCCAGCGGAGCTATCCTATTATCTAGGAACAGCAGGATCAACAAACTCTAAATACAGGAAAGGTGTAGGCTAAGGTGGAAAACCGGACGAGACTATAAACCAAAGCCCCATGTGTGAACGCACATAGAACATCTTGCGCAGACGTTAAATCCTGTTCCGCTTTTCGTAAGAACAGGCCATCATGTGCCGGTGGGAACATTTGACATTAACAAAACTACATACACACGGGGAATGGATGTAAAAAAAAAAAAAAAAAGCACAAGAGTGCTTATCCCATTATCCTCGATATACTAGAAAAGAATATAAAAAAATAAATCACTGACAGAAGTTATTATAAAACATAAGCAACTGATTGAATTTTCATCCCACCGGAGATTTTTGAATTACAAGGAGGGGGGGGGGGCGCATAAACAGTGTAACGTTCAATATAACATTTAACTTTTCAGTCTCCCGTTCTGAGGTGTGTAAGACGCGCACATGCATACTACCTTTCACTGTAACCTAACCTTTCTCGAAGTACACTTAACAATAATCTATCAGCTGAGCTGGAAACATCTACTATCCTCGACAATAATGCAAGAAATTTAAGAGAACAAGAACGTCAGATAAAGTATTCACAGTGTCCTTTTTCTGCTGTTGTACCCTACCATTTGCCTCACACAAACACGCGACACTTTTTAATTCTTTCCCCTGAATACAAGAACGCAGCTGCCTTCTTTGGGGTTACCAAAAATCATAAAGGTTCGGTTTATCATGGGAGTTAATTCACGCGCATGCGCACAGCCTTTAAATTTTCTCCCTTGGTACAAGAACGCTGTCGCCTTCTTTGGTATTACTAAAATTCATAAAGACTCGCTCTATAAGGGGAGTTTATTTGAGAAACTCGCATGCCGACTTTTTGCGATCGAATTCTGCCGTGCCTAGCCTCGTCCAGACGACACCGTTTAAATCGCAAGAAAGACTATCCAAGGCTTAATACCTCACAACGGGGGGACAGATAGCCTAGTGGTCAGAACATTGCGCTGGCAATTTGACGACCCGGGTTCGACTCCGGTCGAGGAGATTTTTCTCTTGGAGTGCTGACTCAGTGCTGACTCCACTCTCCCCAAAAGTCTTTCGGATGAGACTTTAAACCAAGGCCCCGTGTGCGAACGCACGCAGAACATCTTGCCCACACGTTAAATCCTGTTCCGCTTTTCGTAAAAGTAGGCCATCGTGTGCCGGTGGGAACAGATGACAATTACAAAACTGCATACACATGGGGACTGGATGTAAAAAGCACATGAGTGCTTATCCCATTATCCTCGATATAAAAGAATAATAATAACAACTATCGACTCAGTGACATAGAAAATAAGATACAAAAATCAAATCAAAAATAATTTTGTTCTGGCTTACAACAGTTGCTTCAAAATTTAGAAATGAATTCCACTTTCATTCGGTTCGCATACAATTTTGTGTGAAAATTACATACATACGTACGTACGTACATACATACATACATACATACATACATACATACATACATACATACATACATACATACATACATACATACATACATACATACATACATACATACATACATACATACATACATACATACATACATACATACATACATACATACATACATACATACATACATACATACATACATACATAC
>CM060324.1:54309625-54314625 GCA_030674155.1 Stramonita haemastoma
AGTACTGGAACAGCTAAAACAAAAGACAAAGTAGTTTGATTAACTATAATCTCAATTTCACATAAATGCATGTTCCAAAACCATGTGAGATATTTTTTACCAAGGCAGTACAAGAGAGTTTGAAAGGCAGAAATAAACCATTAAAAAGGAGATGCTGTTAGGAAGGGGAGGGAAATGATTTGATTCAGAATGTAGAAAAAGGACAAAAGACGTAAAATCCTCACTTATGCCTGTGAAGGGAACTGCAAACAAACCTGAACATGAACAAGCAACACAATATTCAAGAAAAACAGTACGCTAAAGTGATAATACGTAAACAGAATGTCTTCAAAGATACCTCTGTTTAGCAGTTATGTGACAGGACATAGAGAAGATCCAAACATAGAGAAATTAATTAAAAGTAACCGAAAGTGACCGAATAGTCTTAGAGCATCTCAGTCTTAGGAATAGCTGGAGATGGGATGAACACTTTAAAAAGCTCTTCAGGACAGAACCACACATTAATCCAGAATAAGTACAGCTTAAACAAACGTGGTCAATAAGTTTAGAACATCTAATAATTATTTCTTATATTAAAAAAAAGACCCAAAAAAGTATTACCAGAACAGCTAAAAGTTTGAACAGGAAATACCCCGGCAAAGCTTAAATCAGTTTATTTTTAAACCGAAATTTGTGCTAAAAGTAGACAGTTGGTAACTACGCTCAATGCCGCTTAATCTTACTTTGATAGAGACACTCTGATTCTGATTCTCTCTCTCTCTCTCTCTCCTCTCTCTCTCTCTCTCTCTCTCTCTCTCTCTCTCTCTCTCCTCTCCTCTCCTCTCCCTCTCTCTCTCTCCCTCCTTCCCTCCCTTCCCCCTCCCTCCTTCCCTCCCTCACTCTCTCTCTCTCTCTCTCTCTCCCTCTCCACTCCCTCCCCCTCCCTCCCCCCCCTCCCTCCCCCTCTCTCTCCCTCCTCCTCCCCTCCCTCCTCTCTCCCACAACCCCCCCAACCCCCCAACCTCCTCAAACCCCCCCCCCCCCCCCCGACACTACCACCAAAAAAACCCACCTTACCATGAATACACTTGATGGGCACACTCAAAGCCCGGCTGCCGGGCCTCTGGTAGCGGTAGAGAGCGGAGTAGTGCAGCTCTCCCCACAGGTCCTCGTCGTCCAGGACATCGGGGGCACTGTTGTCCACGCTGTTGCTCAGGGAAGACACGTAGGTCTCTGTCTGCCGGCTGTAGCCCCGCAGGTTCCGGCTGGACCCCCGGCTGGCTGATTGTCTCTCCTCTAGGGGACGTAGTAACAGCTTGACCAGCTTCAGCTCTCGGAACAACTGTGTTCTGGAGGGTTGGGGGGAGGAATTAAGATTGTGGGTTGATGTGGTGTGGTGGGTGGTTTGGTGGTGGTTGTGGTGGGGGTGGGGGTGGTTTGGTGGGGGTGTGGTATGGCATTGTGTGATTGCATGGTATTGTGATGTGGCAGGGTATTGTGTGGTGTGGTGTGTGTGGTGTGGTATTGTGATATGGTGTGATGTGATAGGGGTGTGGTATTGTGTGATGTGATGGTGGTGTGGTATTGTGTGGTTGTGGTGTGGTATTGTGTGGTTGTGGTGTGGTATTGTGTGGTTGTGGTGTGGTATTGTGTGGTGTGGTGTGGTATTGTGTGGTTGGTTGTGGTGTGGTAATTGTATGTGTGTGTGTGGTATTGTAATGTGGTGTGATATTGTGTAGTGTAGATGGTGGTATGGTATGTGATGTGGTGTGAGTGTGTGTTGTGGTATTGTGAGTGTGATGGTGGTGTGGTATTGTGTGGTGTGTGGTATGTGTGGTGTGGTGTGTATGTGGTGTGTGTGAAATGTGTGATGTGTGTGTATTGTGTAGCGTGATGGTGGTGTCGTAGTGTGATGTGATATTGGGTGTGTATCTGTGTGTGCTATGTTACGGGTAATGTGATGGTGGTGTGGTATTGTGTGGTGTGGTGGTCAGCACTGAACAAGAGAGAGATATATACACAGAGAGACAGACAGACAGACAGACAGACAGACAGAAAGACACAGACAGACAGACAGACAGACAAAGAACTCTCACTTGAGGAACATGGGCAGCCTCTCGTGCCGTGCCCACTCCAGCATCTTCTCTCTCTCGGCGTCTGTGGGGCCATAGGAGGAGGGGGGCTGCTCCAGGGGCCTGCCTCATCCACCTCCTCGAACGCTCCCTTCAAACGGTTGTACACCAGAGCTTGTGGGAACACCTGCACAGAGAGATTTGATTTGATTTGATTTGATTTATTCGTTTATATCGAGGATAATGGAATAAGCACTCTTGTGCTTTTTTACGTCCAGTCCCCGTGTGTATGCTGTTTTGTAAATGTCATCTGTTCCCACCGGCACACGATGGCCTACTCTTACGAAAAGCGGAACAGGATTTAACGTGTGCGCAAGATGTTCTGCGAGCGTTCGCAGAGAGAGGGGGGGAGAGAGGGAGGGAGAGAGAGAGGGAGAGAGAGGGAGAGAGAGAGAGAGAAACAAAAATTAAGGCCAGCAATTGAGTGATGAACACTGTTGTTGTTTGTTTGTTTGTTCGTCGTGTTCGACGATGACCTCCAAAAAACAGCCCAGGAGGCAGCTGCTGTTTCGGAAATTGGGCAGAATTTTGATTATAGTGGAGATGCCTTACCCACAGCAGACCCCCACTCTCTCGGTCAAGAAGGCATACGGAAAGTCAGCGTTGGAGATGTTTTTCATAGGCCAATTGTAACCGTCACGCTATGAACCTTTATCACCAACTAATGTTATAATCATTTTTTGTCATCGATGTTGTCGCGTCGTCGTTGTCATCAGCAGCAGTAGTACCGATTGTGCGTTATGTGATGTTCAAATTTGCTGCTGGTATTCTTTATTTTGCCAGGTGATTTTGATTTTAATTTGGTTTCTTTTTTAGGGGGGGGGGAGGAGGGGGGGTTGTTTCAGGTTTTTTGTTTTGTTGTTTGTGTGTGTGCGCGCGCGCGCGCGCGCGCGCGCGCGCGCGCGCGCGTGTGTGTGTTTTGTTTTTTTATACAAAATAATATGAGTATTCAACTTCTGTGTCATTGGTCACCGCCACGATTTCAGCCAGTCTACATCATGGCACGCAGTTTAAGTTAACTTAAAAGTGCTGATAGGGTCTGACCACCCGTCTGTCCAATCTGATGTCCTCCAGCGTCCTTGATGCTGCTACTCTTTGAATCAGTTGTAACAGAGTGCAGATATTTTATCTACGGCGTCTTTGTACAACTTCTCGGCGACGACAGCACGGTCAGACAGTGGGATTGTGGCCTCTAAAAAGAGGCTGCATAAATACTACATTTTACCGCTATGGGCAAAGTGCATGCAATGGATTGTTTTCGACCACCCCCCCCCAACGATACAGAACATCGCACAATTCACAGGTGTGGATCTAACGTTAGATCCACGACGCTGCGATTGGCAGTTCGTATCGCATGGGAAGTAATCTAATTACCGCCCCGTCACACAGTGATGACCAGCATCCTGGATGACCATGCTCCAGCCGCCAAACACACAGCGTCACATGACAACAATGCCCCGCCCTCAATATATATATATATATATATATATATATATATATATATATATATATATATATATATATATATATATATATATATATACATTATATATATAGATATATATATATATATATACATATATATATATTCACAAAAAAATGCATGCACACAGGTGTCGTGTTTAGACAATCATCATCCACATTGCTTTTGGTGGATTTTTTTTGTTGGTTTTCACTCTTTTTGATTGTTTGTTTGTTTGTTTTTTCGTTGTTGTTGCTGCTGCTGCATCTTCTGTGACTTCCCCCCCCCCCCTCTCTCTCTCTCTCTCTCTCTGTCTCTCTGTCTCTGTCTCTGTCTCTCTCTCTCTCTCTCCTCTCTCTCTCTCTCTCTCTCTCTCTCTCTCTCTCTCTCTCTCTAGTGGTCAGAACACTGCGCTGGCAATTTGAAGACCCGGGCTCGAGTGCGGTCGAGGAGATTTTTCTCCTGGAGTAAACATCAGTGCTACCTCCACTCTCCCCAAAAGTCCTTCGGATGAGACTTTAAACCGAGGCCCCGTGTGCGAACGCACGCAGAACATCTTGCACACACGTTAAATCCTGTTCCGGTTTTCGTAAGAGTAGGCCACCATGTGCCGGTGGGAGCAGATGACATTTACAAAACTGCATACACACGGGACTGGATGTAAAAAAGCACAAGAGTGCTTATTCCATTATCCTCGATATAAAAGAATCAGTCAATCAAATCAAATCAAATCTCTCTCTCTGTATGTATGTGTGTGTGTGTGCGTGCGTGCGTGCGTGCGTGCGCGCGTGCGTGCTTGCGAGCGTGTGCACGCGTGGTCACTTTTAATATAAGACATTTCACCATACTTCTGAGTGACTACAATGTTAAAAAAAACAACAATGCACTGATGTTAACTCCAGGACAAAAACATCCCTTGAACGTGGCATCTCGAAGGTGGCTAAGTTCGATCCCGGGTGGTCAGGTCGCGAGCGCAACGCTCTAACCACCAGGCTATCCACCCCCCACCCCCAGATGACCATATAACCAACAAAGCAAATCAACCCACCAACCAACAGAACGATACAGAAACTTACCGGCATGGCCAGAAAGGCGTTGAAGTAGTCCAGGAAGAGGTCATCATAAGCCAGGAGATCCTCCAGGTTCTCCCCCGATATCTCCAGGCCTGTAACACACCCAGTAACACCCATGTAATGTACCTAATCATTATCTCTTTACAGACACACTCAGGCCTGTAACACACACCCAGTAACATCCTTGTAACTATACCTAGTCATCATCTCTCTACAGACATCTCCAGGCCTGTAACACACCCAGTAACATCTATGTAACGCTATCTAGTCAGTAGCTCTCTACACAGATCTTCAGGCCTGTAACACACCCAGTAACACCCCTCTGCCGGTAGGAGCAGATGACAACACAATAAT
>CM060324.1:54319625-54324625 GCA_030674155.1 Stramonita haemastoma
TAAAGGTGTCCTTTTCTATGTCTCTTCACAATTTGAAAATAAAAGCTTACTTCAAAACATTTTGGTCCACCACACCCTTGTTTCAGACAGCTAAACAGCACAGTCTACAATTTTACATAAGAATTGATGCTTATTTCCACTACATACACACTTTTCTCTGGAATTCTCAGCCACTTCAAACAATAAAAAGGAATCTCACTCTTTATAATAGCCTTTAAAGGGGAGGTAATATTCCCTTAAAAATGTTTTATCAGGCACATAGAATGTGTCAAAAACTCTAAATACAGTTGAGCAACGTTCATCTGCAGTATAACTTAACTTTCTCTTTTCATTCAAAATTTAAAATGCCGTAAGATTTCCAACAAGGCATTAAGACTTTACACCCATTTCTCAGTAATAATCAACAGCTTGTTGAAATTGGGTCTAGGAGATCCACCTTATTACCCGTGAAATATGGATTACCACAAGGATCAATACTAGGACCACTTCCTTTTTCTATCTCTAATAATAACAACCTACCTATGCATATTCATTGTCTATGTCAAATATTTGTTGATGATACATCAATTCAATGTAACAGCAGTGGTCCAAACCAGCTTGTGAGTGATATGCAGGCAGATATTGATAAACTTATTGAATAGACAGAACTCAATCATATGTCTCTTATTTCAAACAAAACAAAGTGTATGTTTATAACCAAAGACAGAAATTGCATCCTCCAATAGCACCACCACAAAACGAGTTCATCACAAAAAGACAAACAAATAGTATTAAAACCTCAAAACATTTTTTAAACTATATCAATTTCTTTAAAATACACAATGTACACATGTGAATGACAACAAATGAATTTTCAAGAAATACCTGCACATCTTATGAAGTTTGAGAGACAGGAGAACTTTTCAAGATTTACATTTCATCAGCCTTCAAAATTTATAAATGGACAAGGGTTGAAGAAAATGCTGAGGACTAAAATCTTGTTGTAAATTTATAAAGTGGGGACAATCCATAAAATCAAATTAATCCCCTAAAACAGATATAGTATATTTTGAACACATTCTTTATTCCTGTGGTATGTTATGGAAATGTCCATCCTCAATTGGAAGCTTGTGACAACTACAACAATTTTTTTTATATAAAAGCATATATATATATATATATATATATATATATATATATATATATATATATATATATATATATATATATATATATATATATGTATGTATGTATGTATGTATGTATGTATGTATGTATGTATGTATGTATGTATGTATGTATAAATGTGTGTATATGTATATATATATATATATATATATATATATATATATATATAATATATATAATATATATATATATATATATATATATATATATATGGTAGACAATTTATATATTTTTCCTTACCAAAATCGGTCTTCAAATTTCTATAAAAAAGGCGTCTTCTATTATCCCACAGCTCACTTCTCCATTCATTAACAAAATTTTCTATTAAGAAGGCTTTGATATGTGAACTTTTAAATACTTGAAGAAAATTAATACTTGAACATAACTGTCTCTCCCACAAAGTCAAATCCGCTTTGTACTAAGATATTTTTAAAATCATATTTAGCCATGCTGATTGAATCAAGTATTTGTCAAGTAAATCTATCATCATCTGGTAAACACTTGATGGCAGCTTTTCACACTGGAAGTGGAGCAGCTGCATCCAGAAATGCACCATTCCAACAGAGACCAAACTCGACAAGGGATATCTGCCAGTTTCTCCATATACTAACCCTCTTAGTCTGAACCCAGATTTGCGGGATTGAATAATTGCCCCCTCTGAATCTGGATTTGCTGGGATTTACACACAGTAGATTTCCATCACCCTGTGATCATTACTAATTGCTACCATATGTCAAAGCTCTATCAGGCTAGAAGTAGAAGCCCTGCTGAGAATCTGGAAGTAATTGTAGCTGCTGGTATGTACTTAGAAGGAGAAAAGGCTAGCAAGCATGTGTGCCTGACCTGATTTCCTGATGGAATGCAAAATCTAGGGGCAGTTTGGGTTCAGAGAATCTGAATGCAAGAAGTTTAAAGGAAAACTATTTAAAACCTTTAACTGAAACTTAAGAAATTATTGCTTTATTTTCATATCCCCAAATTTCACATCCATGCAGCAAAACAGGTACAACAATTTTATGGAATAAATCAAATGCCACATGTGTCTGTAGTTCTATTTGCTGTGCTGTCCTTGTTAAGCTAAAGGTAACTTAAGCAGCTTTATCATTAGCATTTTTCATGCATTACATTTTCATATGCCTATAATTTCACATCAATACAATAAAAGATGCACTGATTTTATGTGTACATAGTTTTTTTTGCCATGCAGTCCTTATCAATTAAACATGACTTAATTCTCCATATACTAACCCTCTTAGTCCAGAACGGAGGATTTGCTGGATTGAACAATTGCCCCCTTTGAATCCAGATTTGCTACCACTGCTACTGAAGTTGATTGCTCAATATTTAAAAGTGTTAAGAACTTCAAGCGTTTTTCTTTTATTTTACATAATTATCAGAGATCTATTGTTGCCGAATATCATGATTTTGGTTTTTACTAGATTCACAACAAGTTTCTAATGAAAACAGTAAGTATCCAAAATGTCTAACGCATCTTGTAACCCTTCTTTGTAGTGGATAATAAAATGGTATCATCCGCATAAAGTAAAAGTTTTACATAACTGGTTAACATTTTCCCATGAGATGAAAGTTGAATATGCAGTGTTAAGCAATTTCTGATAAATATTGTTCCAAATCATTGAGAAAGTGTGTGTGTGTGCTACTTGATATCAATATTACTTCCCCTTGACAGGCTACATATCCTTTTAAAGAGTTGCATCCCTTTTAATTGTTTGCAGTTGCTTTGTTGTCCAGATCAAAGATTTCATCTGATGGAAATGAAGCAGTAATTTTGATATGAAATTGTAGACTTACTGTTGACCTGTGTGAAAGAAGTAAAAGGCGACAGTAAATGATTGTAGACATAAATGTTTTTCAATTTGTGAACATGTTGTAAAAGACACCTTTGGAATTTGAACTTGTTGGTTTAATGATAAGTTGTAAAAAATGTGAAGGCAGCAATTTAAGGTGTGAGTTAGGAATTGCAGACCTGTAGGGGGATCTGCCCCTAACTTCTAATGCTCCGAGTTTTGGAGTGATGTGTTGTCTATCTTCCCATGTTTGTGCTAGGGAGAAGCATAGCGGAGGGGGAAAGGGAGAGGGTTGGGGGAGGGGGTTGGAGGGGTGGGGAGGGGGGTTGGAGGGGGGTTGGAGGGGGGTTGGAGGGGTGGGGAGGGGGGTGTTAGTGGGGAGGGGGGGGAGGGAAGCGGGGGGAGGGGGGTTGGAGGGGGGGGGGGGGGGTTGGAGGGGGGGGGGGTGTTAGTGGGGGGGGGGGGGGAGGGGAGGGGGGAGGGAGGGGGGGTGAGGGGAGGGATGGGAACAGATGACATTTACGAAACAGCATACACAAGGGGACTGCATGTAAAAAAACACAAGACTGCTTATCCCATTATCCTCGACATGAAAGAAAAAATCAAAAAATCAAATCTCTCTCTCTCTCTCTCTCTCTCTCTCTCTCGCGTGTGTGTGTGTGTGTGTGTGTGTGTGTGTGTGTGTATTGATTGATTGATTGATTTATTCTTTTATATCGAGCATAATGAAATAAGCACTCCTTGTGCTTTATTACATCCAGTCCCCGTGTGTATGCAGTTTTGTACATGTCATCTGTTCCCACCGGCACACAATGGCCTACTCTTACGAAAAGCGGAACAGGATTTAACGTGTGCGCAAGATGTTCTGCGTGCGTTCGCACACAGGGCCTCGGTTTAAAGTGTCATCCGAAGAACTTTTGGGGAGAGTGGAGTCAGCACTGATGTTAACTCCAGGAGAAAAATCTCCTCGACCGCACTCGAACCCGGGTCGTCAAATGTCGTGTGTGTGTGTGTGTGTGTGTGTTGTGTGTGTGTGTGTGTGTTGTGTGTGTGTGTGTGTGTGTGTGTGTGTGTGTGTGTGTGCGTGTGTGTGTGTGTGTGGCGCGCGCGCGCTCGCGTGCACCATGCATACCACAGCTATGAGAGTGGAAGATGACAGAAAGAAAAAGACAACCTGAAGAAAGAAAGAAAGAAAGAAGGAACGCTTCTAGTCACCACACTATACTCACAAAAATCGAAAGATTCGGCCTCGAAATCGGAATCATCTGCAGAACTGCTGGCTTCCATGGCTGCTCCGATCCACGTGTATATAATCTGGCCTGTCTAAGGAATCACCCCTCGCAACTCTCAAGTTTCCCCCCACTTTCAGCTCCTCTCAGCTGCTAGGCTAATTAATCCATCCCATCCCAGCCCAGCTGGTGCTATTCATAGCAGGCACTGACCACACTTAGACTAGGTAAAAGGAGGAAACAGCACGGTAAATTTAACACTCTTGACTGAGTGACGTTGGATTTCTGCGCTGTGGCCCTAGGATATCACCGTTCACTTGTGTAGAGAGATTTTCGAGTTGTTTGGTGCATTTCCGTTCAGTTCCATCATTCACACAGTAACCGCAGCTTTAAGGTTTCTGTCTGTCTTGGTTTCCGTGTCTTGAAGTTTCAGAAATCCTCAGTAGCATCGGTTGGGAGGTTTATCCACGTCAAAAGGAGTTTGTGTGGAAAATTATCTCACTGTTGTCTTTTTTTTTCATTTGAAAGTTTTGCCTGAAGGTTGCAGCCTAAAAATTTTGGTTTAAATTTTTTTTTTTATTGAGAAAATCATACATACACACACACTTACAATACAGTAATAACAAGCCAAAATTTCTGGGGCTGGGATACTTAAAAATGAATTTCCCCCCTTCTTTTTTTTTTAATTAATGTTACAAATCAGCTTCTTATTCCCAAACTATCGCCAACACTCTCACAAAAAAAATCCCTTCAATAAAAAAAAAGAAGTTTAAAGCGCAAACATATCCTTTGGTAG
>CM060324.1:54334625-54339625 GCA_030674155.1 Stramonita haemastoma
GATTGGTGGCTTATCAGCCAGTGGTGACAAACAGCCCCATAACTCATCACTGGCTGTGTACTGTAGGAAACAGCACCAGGAGACAGGGGCAGACAGGACCCCCCAGCACAATGGTTCAGGCTTCGGATTTGGTGGTCTAAAGGTAACGCACCTGCCTAGAAAGCGAAAAGTCCGGGTTCTGTACCCCGTTTTGTGCACAAAACTCAGTTCCCTCCCCTCACCCCACCCATTGTTTAGACCATGCGTGATGGTCTGAGTGCTTGTATTTCGGGTGAGACGATAAACCGAGGTCCAGAGTGCAACACGAATTTAGCGCACGTAAAAGAACCCCTGGCAACAAGAGAGTTTGTTCGTGGAACAATGTGATGTAAAAAAAAAAAAATCCACGCTGGTAAGGACACAAATTATACACATATAGAACACAAAAAAAGAATAATGGGTGGACGCAGAGAAATCTGTCGTAACTTTAAAGTGGTATACGATACGATACAATACAATACAATGCAATACAATGCAATCCAATACAATACAAACCAACACAGGAAAAGACCAAAAATGGGTAGCACTGCTCTTGTAGTAAGTATACTAGTTATAGTAGTGACGGTGCTCTCCCAGCGAAGAGCAGACCGAATTTTATGCAGGGAAATCTGTCGTGACTTTGAATAAAAAACCAGTCGCTGTTAGTTTCCACTTTTCTGCTTCATTTTTGTGTTACATGTGCTCCGAGTAACAGACCGTAAGCGCTAAATGTCACCACAACATTCCACGTGTTCATAAATTATGCATCTTAGCGTCCAGTGCCCAACGGTAGTTACTGCCTTTATTTAATTTTCATAAGCATGGGGACGGGACAGCTCAGTGGTCAGAGCGCTCGCATTCCCCCAGCCAAAGTTAAACAGCATCGAGCGTGGTTGCCAAGTGGATGGGTGACCCGTTTGCGCGCCTGGGCTTCAGTACAGTCCCCCAGTTCACCCAGCCGTAAACGGGTACCTGCTCACTTTCAGGGTCAGGGAAGGTAAAGCAGCGAGGGAGATGAAATGGGCGCTGCCCTCAACATGCTGGCCCCTAGAGAAGCTGAGGTCTCTTGACATCTGGCTCCCCTACGACCACATAGGTTATTGGACACCTGTCCCCTATTTTACCTTTAAGCATGTGACACAGCAAGGTTATATAAAAATGCCTTTTTCCCCCACATCCAGAGGGGACGCATGAATGTGTTAGCAAGCATGATACGTTCGGAAGTTGGGAAAATATCACAGACTAACTTGTTTTCCACACACACAAAAAGAAAAAGGAGAAAGTCACCTTCACAAATCAGTTTATGTGCTTCTTATGTAGACATCTTGACTATCTTTTGAATTATAAGCCAGTGAAAGTTATAGGCATGATTTTTGTGTTATATATATATTATTTATTTATTTTTATATATATATATATATATATATATATATATATATATATATATATATATATATATATATATATATATATATATATATAATTAGCATGTGACTAAAGCAAACTATGATAGCGGCGGAGAGGTTGAACAAACAAAATAAATCTCCTTTGTACAGCAAAACTTAGAAGAACAGGAGGAAGACAAGATACTGCAAGTCCAAAGTACCAGTCACTAGGCCTGTTTCAATTTCTCTCACTTTCCAGTCTTCTATCCGGGTTGTTCAGACAGGTTAGTGTACTGTTAAGGGGGCAGACAACCTCATAACTCACGACTCTGGGCTTTTGATGTGAAGCAGCAGTATATCTCATAACAAATACAATACAAGAAAAATCTTTATCGTCTACTTACATGTGGGAAAATGTTTCTCAACTGCAGCACTACATGACGGAGAACACACGCTGCCAGTTAAACAAAAAAAAGTCCATGTTAGTCTCCTTGTACTCTGTACTGCAATCGGGTGAGAAGTTCAGCTCCGACAGTAGACATGTCACTGAACAAAATGTCGACAGAAAAAAAAAAACAAAAAAAAAAAACCCATTCAAAATTAAAAGATGTAATAAAAAGTCGACAGGTCAGCACTCAGCAGGCGGCAGAGAATGTTTTGAAATGTCATTTATTCTTTTATATCGAGGATAATGGAATAAGCACTCGTGTGCCTTTTTTACATCCAGTCCCCGTGTGTATCCAGTTTTGTAAATGTTTGTTATCTGTTCCCACCGGCACACACTGGCCTACCCTTTCGAAAAGCAGAACAGGATTTAACGTGTGCGCAAGATGCTCTGCGTGCGTTCTCTCACGGAGCCTCAGTTTATAGTCTCATCCTAAGGACTATTTTGGGAGAGTGGAGTCAGCACTGATGTTAACTCCAGGGGGAAAATCCCCTCGAACGGGAATCGTACCCGGGTCGTCAGATTGCAAGTGCAATGTTCTTCTAACCACTAGGCTATCCCGTCTCTTAAGACGGAGTACAGCAGCCGATTGTTTACAGGTTACGTCTTGCTGGAGAGAAAGAAAGCTTACTGAATAGGACGCAGCGCTGATATGATGAGTAGGTCTACTATCATGATCGTCAATCCAAAAAGATGAGTGTCCGCAATCACCACCACTCAGGACCATCTAGAAAGAAAAACAAATTTTGATGGTCCTTGAAAAAACAAGCAGGCGTATTACAGTTTCTTTGTTCTGTCTTCTCATGAAGAATTAATCAACACAGGCAAGCAAACAGAACAGACCACCCCTCAAAATGGATATACAGGAACCTGTGTTTTGTTTGTTGTTTGAAATCCTTGCTATAGGCAAGCTATGTGCATCTGACCTGTGCGTGTACACGTGCATTCGCGTCTCATTTCCTAGAGGAGTGTCAGTTTAACTTAACCTCTCGGCCACTAAACCAACACAATCACTCAGCTGGTGGGATTGAACCAAACTGTGAAAAGTATGTTAACTATCATGGCTACTTTCATGTCACAAAAATGTCCCTCATGGTTAAAGGGGCTTAAGACGCTTAAGACCATGATTGTGCTCCTGTCTGGTGTACAGAAGAATCCATGAGTCGCTTGGTTGGTCCTGGTCCTAGTTCTGGGATTTGGGGGTGGGGAGGGGGGGAGGGGGGGTGAGGAGGTGGCGCCTAACCGGGGCTTTGTCTTCACAACTATGTGTGTGGCCTCTGAACAGGATTATAGCTTTCACATTTTCGACTCGATACAGTTAAGCTACGCTACTTGACACACACACTAATTAAACACATTCACTCCACACACACACACACACACAACACACACAACCAACACACCCACGCACGCACGCCACAACATACATACGCGCGCGAGCGCGCTTCAGATGACATTATAAACCAAGATCCGTGTGGTGAAAACACAAAGAACATCTTGCACACTGGTTAATTAAACTTATTCTGCTTTTGGAAGAAAAGGCCACGTAGTGCCAGTAGGAAGCAGATGGCAAAATTTACAAAGCGGCATACACACGGGACTGAATGTCAAAAAAGCACATGAGTGCTTATTCATCACCTTCGAAATAAAATAAAAATGTTCAGAATAATAGTAATAACAAAGAATAGTGATGATAATGATAACAATTCTCCTCTCTCTCTCTCTCTCTCTCTCTCTCTCTCCTCTCTCTCTCTCTCTCTCTCTCTCTCTCTCTTCTCTCTCTCGTCTCACTCTCCTTACTTATCATCTCGAATAAAAAATAAATCAAATAAATCAAATCATAATCAAATCCTCTCTCTCTCTCTCTCTCTCTCTCTCTCTCTCTCTCTCTCTCTCTCTCTCTCTCTCTCTCTCTCTTCTCTCTCTCTCTCTCTGTGACACACAGGGGGGGGGAAATGCTCGGAAACTAGTCTGCCTGTGTAAAAAGCAGCTGATTTACTAATCTATTCTATCTGTTGTCAAACAACATTCAATACCGACAAAGCTGGCTGAGTCAAAACCTCTGCGTCCGCCCAAAATGGAATCCATTTGCCGAAAGGGATTATGGGACAGATTAGGGAGGGTTCATTATGCGGTCAGCACTAGCGCTGCCCCTTTCAGGCGGGGATCGTGGTACAGGAAAAAAAAAAAGCGCAGTCTGTTTATTTATTGACTCAACAAACACAATGCATGCCCCGTGTGTATGGTTTTCTCTGGGCCCGAACATTGTTGTAATATGTACTGCCGGTACTAGATCTATGTATGGCCTTGCAATACAAGAATGATAATCAACTGGTGGAATTGTTTTAAAGTGAACGGTTTTGGGGTTGGGTTTTTGTTTTGTTTTTTGTTTTTGTTAGTTTGTTTGGTTTTTTATTGTTTTTTTTTTTTTACAAGCATGAAAACCTGGTCTACTGTCTTCAGAGTGAGAGAGAGATTTTATTTAGTGTCTGTAATAAACTTGTGTGTGGTGTGTCGCTGGGGGTGTGTGTGTGTGTGTGTGGTGTGTGTGTGTGTGTGTGTGTGTGTGTGTGTGTGTGTGTGTGTGTGTGTGTGTGTGTGTGCTGCGTGCGTGTGTGCGTGTTGTGGTGTGTGGTGCATGCTGGTTTGAGTATGTGCACAGCCATACAGAGTCCCACGTCACTTTGGAATGACACCTGAGGGGTGGGGGGGAGGGACGGGGTAGCCTGGTGGTTAGAGCGTTACTGTCGCGATCTGACGCCCAGGACAGATCCCAGGTTTAAACTACCATCGAGATCTAGCCCGTTCTGAAGGGATTTTCCACCTGGAGTTAACATCAGTGACCAACTCCACTCCACTCCCCCCAAAAAGTCCTTTTGGATGAGACTTTAAACCGTGGCCCTCGTGTGCAAACACATGCACAACATGTTGCACACAGGTTAAAACCCATTCTGCCTTTGGAGAAGTAAACCATTGTATGCCAGTACGCAGAAACGGATGACAACATTTTTTTTAATTAAAAAACAAAACAAAACCGCACACACATGTGTCGTGCTTAGATATCATCCCCGAAGTCGGAATGTGGCTACCTTCATGGTGAACAAAATACTGGCCACATTCACAAAATCTCACCATTGTTGAACCTCGAGTTC
>CM060324.1:54359625-54377125 GCA_030674155.1 Stramonita haemastoma
CCAACCTAACACCCTTGGGGTCACTCAGAATATAGCATGCACTCTTGACTCACTCGTCCCACCTGGGAATCACTGTGAGATAGGACTTACACTGGATGAAAAGTTTGCCTGTATGACTTTTTCCAAGCACCTTGCCACATAGGCAGCCATATTGATATTCCGACTTCAGAGAAGCCCATGGGGAGAAAAAGAAAGGAATAGATTGATGGTATCAATTATCATAATCATAATGGGAAAAGGAAGATACATGTAAAGTGTGTCTACTTTAAATAAACAATTGCTTTTTTTTTTCTGGTCCACAGGCACATATCCCAGACTTCCTAGCACTCTATGAGAGGTTCAAGGTAGGTTTTGTGTAAATAAATCTGTGTGTGTGTGTGTGTGTGTGTGTGTGTGTGTGTGTGTGTGTGTGTCTGTCTGTCTGTCTGTCTGTCTGTCTGTCTGTCTGTCTGTGTCTCAGTGTCTGTCTGTTGTCATGTCATGTTCTGTCTGTCTGTCTGTCTGTCTGTCTGTCTGTCTGTCTGTCTGTCTGTCTGTCTCTCTCTCTCTCTCTCTCTCTCTCTCTCTCTCTCTCTCTCTCTCTCTCTCTCTCTCTCTCTCTCTCTCTCTCTCTCTCTCTCTCTCTCAGAATACTTTCCTTGAGGCTTTAAAAAGTAAGTGAGTTAGATACTGTATTTTTGCTTCTGTGGTGGTTTGTTAACCTTTCCCAATGGGTAACCCGCTATAGTCTGTCCCGAGCCTAAGGCTCATGAAGCCGGTGCTTATCCCGGTTTCTGTGGCGTTAAGCGGCTGAGAGTCATAGACTCCCCTGGATAGGGCGCCAGTCTATCGCAGGGTTAACCCCCAACACAAGGTTGGTACCCCTTTTACACCTGGGTGGGGTGAGAAAATAGCCGTAAAGTGCCTTTTCCAAGGGCACAACGCCATAGCCGAAAGCTGGGATCGAACCCGCAACCTTTAGATTACGAGTCCAACGCCCTAACCACTAGACTACAGGGGCTACAACCCGCTATAAGGGGTAACCAATCATCTACTAACTTTTTCCTCTGTAGCACCCACTACTGGGTTACAGAAGCATGCCAATGTGCACAGTATGTGTGTACTGGGAAGGAGGGGTTCTCTCCCTCAGTGTAGGGATAGTGATTATTATTTATTTATTTATTTATTTGTTTATTTATTTATTTATTCTTTTATATTGAGGATAAAGGAATAAACACTCGTGTGCTTTTTTTTTTTTTTTTTTTTACATCCAGTCCCTGTGTGAATGCTGTTTTGTAAATCTTGTCATCTGTTCCCACTGGCACATAATGGCCGGTAATGTTGTTTATTCTTTCTTTTTTTCTTTTATATCGAGGATAATGGGATAAGCCCTCTTGTGCTTTTTTACATCTAGTCCCCGTGTGTATGCAGTGTTGTAAATGTCATCTGTTCCCACCAGCACACAATGGCCTACCCTTACAAACAGCAGAACAGGATTTAACATGTGCGCAAGATGTTCTGCGTGCGTTCGCACACGGGGCCTGGGTTTATAGTCTCATCCGAAGGACTTTTGAGGAGAGTGGAGTCAGCACTGATGATAACTCCAGGAGAAAAATCTCCTCGAACGGGAATCGAACCTGGGTCGTCAAATTGCAAGCGCAATGTTCTGACCACCAGGCTATCCCGTCCCAGGTGTTAATGTTGTGAGTGCTTTGTGTGTGCAGGAGGAAGGATATGTGGTGAGCTGTGTATCTGTCAACGACCCTTTCGTCATGGATGCTTGGGGCAAGTTCACCAATGCTGATGGAAAGGTACATTACTACATTGAGTACATACATCTTACTTTCCAGACAGACTGGGTGGTTGTGCATTGTTTTTTTTGTTTTCATCTTGCATTGTAGGTTGGTTGGTTTGGGTTGGGTTTTTGTTTTTTTTGATGGGATGGGATGAAGTGTAGGCAGACAAATTATGTGTGTTTTTGTCTTGTAGGCACTATTGAGGGGGGAGGGAGTGTCTACTGCATGGGTAACACCTTGCCCTCCATACTTACTTCCCAGGGTGTGTGCTCTTGAGCCTAGAGCACAACTACATAGTCTTCCGAGACTGACAGGTGCCTACAAAGCAATAGGATGTTGTGAGCCTGATAGAGAGGATGTTTTATTTGTCATTTTTTGTTTGTTTGTTGTTGTTGCTACCCATTGATTGTGTAGGTTTGTGGGCAGTGGGGTGTTGTTTAGACAGACAAAGATCTTTGTTTTGTAGGCAGACAAAGATCTAAGTTTTGTAGGCAGACAAAGATCTATGTTTTGTAGGCAGACAAAGATCTATGTTTTGTAGGCAAAGATCTGTGTTTTGTGGACAAAGATCTATGTTTTGTGGATGGACAAAGATCTGTGTTATGTAGGCAGACAAAGATCTGTGTTTTCTAGTCAGGCATTGTAGGCATTGTGTATTCTTTGTAAAATGCTTTCCAGAGGAATCTTGATGTCATTCTCACTAAGTTTAAACCCTGAAACAGTGTACCCTCAACTAATTGAAAATGATAGAGCAAAACCAGAAAACACACACACACACACACACACACACACACACACACACACACACACACACACACACACACACACACACACACACACACAGTGACACACACACACAGTGACACACACACACACACACACACACACACACACACACACACACACACACACACACACACACACACACACACACACACACAGTGACACACACAGTGACACACACACACACACACACACACACACACACACACACACACACACACACACACACACACACACACACACACACTCTCTCTCTCTCTCTCTCTCTCTCTCTCTCTCTCTCTCTCTCTCTCTCTCTCTCTCTCTCTCTCTCTCTCTCTCTCTCTCTCTCTCTCTCTCTCTCTCACTCTCTCCAGGGGTGGGAATTGACTGAGTCAAAAAACTGTGAAAAGTAGGGGGGTCCAGGGGGCGATGCCCCCTGGCGGGGGTCAAGGGGCAGAGCCCTTGTGGGGGTCAGGGGGCGTTACCCCCTGAAGCTCAAGGTTTTTCAACAATTCTAGCCTGTTTAAGGGCCTCTCCTTGAACTAATTTCAGTTCCTGATACTAAGCAATTTCTACCCTAAAATAAGCTCTCCAAGTATGACTTTTTCTGTCATTTTTTCAATCTAAAGGAGGTTCTACACCCAAGTAATCATATAGCAAGAATGAGTAAATTTTTAGACAAATATGCACTAATGCAGATAGAGGAAGAAAGAGAAAGAAAGGACAGACACACATAGACAGAGAAACAGAGAGAGAAAGAAAGAGGTGTGGGGGCAGGGGAGGTGTGTGTGTGTGTGTGTGTGTGTGTGTGTGTGTGTGTGTGTGTGTGTGTGTGTGTGTGTGTGTGTGTGTGTAAGAGACGGGGAGAGGTGGAGAAAATGAGAGAGACAGAGACAAGAGAGAGACAGAGACAGACACACAGAGAGACATGTGTGTGTGTGTGTGGTGTGTGTGTGTGTGTGTGTGTGTGTGTGTGTGTGTGTGTGTGTTGTGTTGTGATGTGTTGTGTGTGTGTGTGTGTGTGTGTGTGTGTGTGTGTGTGTGTGTGTGTGTGTGTGTGTGTGTGTGTGTGAGAGAGAGAGAGAGAAAGAGTGAGATGGGGGACTCTTCCTGGAAAAAAAAAGGGGAGGCTGGTTGGCCTGCCCATTGTTATGTAAACATTGCTCTCTGACCCTAAACACTTCGAAGTGAAAGCCCCCCTCCCTCTTCCTACCATCCCTCTTCATCCCTCTGTCTTAGGCCTACAGCTGCTGGTCCATCCCTTTCATGAAACCTGACACCCTCCTGGTTTTCACATTACACTGAGGAAAGAGTGTGATGTGTGGAATGAAAAACTGTGTGTGTGTGTGTGTGTGTGTGTGTGTGTGTGTGTGTGTGTGTGTGTGTGTGTGTGTATGTGTGTGTTGTGTTGTTTGTGTTGTGTTTGTGTGTGTCAATGTGTGACTGTTTCCATGTCAGTGTGTGTGTGTGTGTGTGTGTGTGTGTGTGTGTGTGTGTGTGTGTGTGTGTGTGTGTGTGTGTGTGTGTGTGTGTGTGTGTGTGTGTGAGTGAGAGAGAGAGAGACAAGGCAAGGCAAGGCAAAGTCTTTTATTCGAGGATAATAGATAAGCACTCATGTGCTTTTTTACATCCAGTCCCCGCCCTTTTCAGGGATACATCAAGTTGAAAAGATACTAAACAATAAAGCTTTACGCAGTACCAAACAACACACAAGAATAAGGACACTATATAAGAGAGAGAGAGAGAGAGTCAAAGTCAATTTTGTAGCCCACTTTCTGAGTTGGAGAGACATCTAGATCTAGATGAAAAAAGATGTGAAATCCAATATTAGTCTTGTTATTTTTTCCTCCCATAGGGTACAGAGAGAGAGGAGAGAGAGGTCAAAGTCATTTTTTTTTCCCACTTTCAGAATTGGAAAGAGAGATGAATATTATCTAGATCTAAATGAGAAGACAAGTGAAAGCCAATATAAAAGTCTTGCCCCCATCCCACCTAAAGAGAGAGAGAGAGAGAGAGAGAGAGAGAGAGAGAGAGAGAGAGAGGAGAGAGAGAGAGAGAGAGAGAGAGAGTCTGTGTGTCTGTGTGTGTGTGTGTGTGTGTTGTGTTGTGTGTGTGTGTGTGTGTGTTAACTGATCGACCTCTTTCTGAAGAATTTCATTTTGTATAGCCTCCTGTGTGATGTTAGAAGTCCTTTAGTGAAGGCATTGTTCTTTGCATTTTTTTTCTTTATACACAGCCAATGTCACATGCTGTCATCCTGTTCTCAAGCCCGGGCTACTTGTCTAGCCAGATCTGGAAAACCTTTCTAAAAAAAAAACTTTTTGGCCTACCAGCTCTCTGCTGGGTCACGGCTTCTGCTATAGATCTACTCAATAGATCTGTCACGATGACGTCACTTGTGTCAGGAGTTCAAGGCTTCTTGGAAAATAACGTAATGACGTAAACGTAAAGACAACCGCATGCAGCCCTATAAAGGGCAGTTGCAATGACACACTGTTCAAATACGTGCTGTCCACGGTTTTGCATCCATTTGCCTAGGGAGCACTGGTCAGATTATTTTACGGCAAAGTTGAAAAAAATGCGGAATCCCAAAAAGCCCACCCTACAATCAACACTGAATAGGTCAATTCTGGTACTGCGTTCAATGGCTGCGTTGCCCGTTCAGCAACATTACCGGACCTTCAGCGGGCAGACATAGTTTGTAAACGATTCCCGTTTAGCTCCTGCGCTTTAACAGTAGGCCTACGCCGCAGCCGGTGCACAAATGTTTTTGCTCCCACGATTTTTTTTCCGCGGACCGAAAAATTTTTTCCGCGGAAATAGATTCCAAAAACTCGGAAATTTGCGTTTCCGCGGACAATTCCCACCCCTGTCTCTCTCTCTCTCTCCCTCTGTTTTTTTATTATTAATTGTACATAATTATGGGCCTTGTTTGTAGGTTTTTGCGATGGTTGGTTTTTGTTTTGTTTTTTTTGGGGGGAGGATGTCGGTCATGGGCTAGAGCTCCAAGCTCACCAATGGTGAGATTTTTGCATATGCAACTGTTGTTAAGGTAGCCTTATTCTCAGTTTCAGGGATGTTATCTAAACATACAGCAGTGTGCATAGATTATAAAAAAAAAAGACACCAAAAATCTGTTCTTACCGGCACAAAGGCCTACTCATCCAAAAGGCGGAATGGTTTTAACTTGTGCGTCAGACGCTCTGAGTGTGTTGGCACCAAGGGCCTCGGTTCACAGTCTCATCCGGAGGGCTTTCAGGGGAGTGGAGTCAGCACTGATGTTAACTCAGGGGAAAAAAATCCCCTGGAATGGGCATAGATCTCGGTGGTGACTCAAACCTGGGCTTGATCCCGTGCCATCACATCGTGCCCCATCAACACTCGAAACCACTAGGCTGTCATGCCCCCCTTTTTGTAGATGTAATTGTGTTATTACTATTTTGAGTTTGTGAGTTGTCTTTGAATGTTTTCCAGATTCACATGCTGGCAGACCCCAGGGGAGAGTTCACAAGAGCCATGGGCATGGAAATAGAATGCAAACAGATGCTGGGCACAAACCGTTCCATGAAGTGAGTGACATTTGTTTCAGCAGAAAGAATGCTTCTCTGCAGAGTGTGTAGTGTGTAGTCATTCTTACCTTCATCATTCCCGGTCATCTCATTAATTCAGTTGATTGGATTACTGGTGTTGCCATGGCAGATTTATCTGCATGAAATTTGATTAACTGATGTCCCCTGCTGAGAGCATGTTACTGTAAGTACAGCACCATCCTTTCTTTCTCTGTCTAACACCAGTGTGCAAATTTTGTCATCTGTTCCTACCAACATGCAATAGCCTACTTTTCCAAAAACTAGGTGGAACAGGTTTTGACATATGCCCAACATATTCTGCATGCTTTTGTACATGGGACCTTGGTTAAAGTCTCACCCAAAGGATTTTTGGGAGAAGTGGTGTTGGTGCTGATGTTAACTCCAGGGGGAATAATCCTCTGGAACAGGCAACTTGGTTGTGGCCCTGGCCCGTGCTGGTAGATCACAAACTTGGTTTTTTAACCACTAGGCTGTCCTACCCCCATCTTGATATTTAAACAAGTGTGTGTGAGTGAGAGTGAATTTCATAGTCTCTTAGTTGCAATTATATTGACTGGCATTGATTGAGCTATTATGTTGTTTGTTGTTACAAGACTTTAATATGTTCAGACCATTTTAAAGTTTTCAAATGGGTTTCCTGCAGACTGCCTAAGGGAAACTCAGAAAAAAGAATTTTTATTTTTAAAGACCTAAAACTAGAGACATGTAGGTCTTTGTGTGGTCAGAAACTTTTGTGAATTTTTTTGTGATTTTCATTTTTCAGTCCCCTCAAATGTCTGCCCACTTTGCCTCTTCCAAGAAGTTTTAATGATTGATGGTTGCCTTTATGTGATAAGAATTTAATGTTTCTAAACAGACTGTTTGCAGGGGATGAGATATTCTAGTGGTTAGAGTGTTGAACTCGTGATCTGACAACCTGGGTTCAAACCACCACCAAGACACCCAGTCGAGGGAGCATTCCCCAGGAGTTAACATCATACCAACTCCATTCCCCCCCCCAAAAAGTACATCAGATAAGAAGGACATCGTGGGCACACATTGATTTAAAAACTTTTTCCACCTTTCAAAAGAATAGGCCATTTTGTGCTGGTAGGAACTGATGACAAAATTTTCACCAAAAAAACACATGCACACTGGTGTCGTGTTTAGACATCATTCCTGAAGTCGGAATGCAGCTGCCGTAATGGTATTTTAACAACAGTCGCATTTGTGAACTGTTGGTGAAACTCAAGAGCTCTAGCTGAGGAACAAGAAAAACAACTCCCCCCCAAAAAAAACAACAACAAAAAACCCCCAAAACAACAAAAAACCAAACAAACCAAAAACAAAACCTTCTTGCAGTCCTGATAGAGACCTAATGAGTTATTTGCAGCCCAGGACGGAAGATCAAATAAGAGCTGGATGTGTTTGTGTTTCAGGTACTCGTTAGTAGTGGAGGATGGCAAAATCCAGAGCATCAACGTCGACCCCGAACACACAGGGCTGGCCTGTCTCTTATGCATTAAAAACCTCAAAAGCTTCGATGATGTTGGAACCAAGAGATAGCCCACAGCTGTCGGTAGCCCCTAGGTGGTTGCAGACGAGAAATGTTCAGTGACTTTGAAAATGATCTGATGTTGGATAAAACGTGTGGACTTTGAAAATGTCGGCATGAGAACAATGCAGAAATGGCTTTTTGAGTTGTAGGCATGGTGTGACAAAAAAATGTTGGAGACATTCTTTGATTTTTAAGATATTATTATATGGATTCAGTTATTAGAATTGTGTGCGTAGAACATGGTGAGTGTTCACTGTTTGGACAGTATGTATCCCCCTCCACTTTTTTATTTTTTTTTTTATTGCATTTGGTTGTTTTGGGAGTGAGAGTGTTCTCTTTAATTTTGTAATCTTTTTTGTGCATCATGTTCTTATCTTTTCATGGAGGAATTTATTTCTGTGTTTTGATTGGTCAGGAAGAGGAGTTGTTGATAATTAATTACATATAACGTTTCTTATTTCATCACAATTGGTCAGGAGGAGGTCAACAGTTCTGATTAGATCCACTTTGGTTAGAATAGGGTGATATTATTATTATTAATATACCCGTCTAAAATGTTCATTTCGTATTGTAAAAATGAAGCCTCAAGTAATAAAAACATTGATCCTATGAGATTATTTGATAGAAACTGCCAAAGAATAAATCTCGAGTAATACAAACATCTGCTGCTGCTTTGAAATTATTTGATCAAAATTTGCCAAAGAATGAAGTCTCGATTAATACAAGTATCTGCTGCTGCTATGAGATTATTGGATAGAAACTGCCAAAGAATAAATCTCAAGTAACACAAACATCTGCTGCTGCTTTGAGATTATTGGATTACTGCCAGAAAGATATGTGAAGTGAATGAAACTCAGTCCTGTAATCAGTCTTCCATTAGAATGGGAAGAGCACACGGTACCGTTCATAGAAAAGTCAGCAGGAGTTTTACCACATTGTTGATGTATACCTGTAATGATGTATGTGGTTGAGTCTTTGGATATGTACAACAGGTGCTGACAAGTGTGTGTGTGTGTGTGTGTGTGTGTGTGTGTGTGTGTGTGTGTGTGTGTGTGTGTGTGTGTGTGGCTGCTGTGTTAGAGTGTACAACTAGATAGGGTTTTGTTGTTGTGGTTGGTTGTACTTTAGTTTGATTTTGTTTTGAACAAAGTTCTGTGTCAAAAATTTTCCGTTTTCGGAAATACTATAGTGTTTTGACAGGTGTTTCAAAAATCCATGGGATTTGAGTTGTAAAAGTCGTGAGTGTGTGTGGTGTGTGTGTGTGTGTGTGTGTGTGTGTGTGTGTGTGTGTGTGTGTGTGTGTGTGTGTGGTGTGTGTGTGTAAAAGAGAGGCAGAGAATCATGACATGTAATCATTTCTATGTTGAAAACTTGCACAATGGTTAAAAAGTATCAAGTGCAGCACAGCACTCTCTGAAGCATTATGATAAATAAAGGCACACGAGAAAATACTTATAAATTGATATTCAGTGTTATCTTGCAAAATATCTGCATATGTGTATGAGTGTGCATTGTTTGTGTGTGTGTGTGTGTGTGTGTTGTGTGTGTGCATCTGTTTGGGGGTAGATAGGGTAGAAGTGGGGATGGAAGGAGCTTATGTGTGGACATAATAGTAAAGTTTTAATTGTGTATGTGCATACTTGCGTGCGTGCGTGCGTGCGTGCATGCGTGCGTGCGTGTGTGTGTGTGTGCGTACGTGTGTATGTGTGTGTGCACGCGCACAGGGGCACACACATGTATGTTTGTGTTTACCAGGGTACCTTTGTGCAATTTTCTGAAATACAGCACATTTTATTAAACACTATATTTTCTTTAGAAAAGTAATAGTGGTAGATTTTTTTTAATGTCTTACAAAAAGAAAATTATGAAGTTGTCACATTGCTTTGTAACTTAATTTTGTACACATTTTCAGAAATGGAAGAAAAAGCAAAATGACTAAACTGAAATGGCCCTTCCTGAACAAAAACAAACAGCAAAAAAAAACAACACAAAAAACAAAAGTGAAAGAAAATTGATAACAGAGTTTGAATTCATACTGGTAAAAACTGGTTAGAACAAGTCAACATATCAGTGGTTGAAGATTACGATCCTAGTTACAATTTTTTTTGATGATATTTGATAGTATAATTCATTCAGTTGATGCTTGATTTTACAGCTGTTTTTCTGATGGTTGATGATAGTAGTGCTGTGTGTGTGTGTGTGTGTGTGTGTGTGTGTGGTGTGTGTGTGTGTGTGTGCGGTGTGTGCGTGCATGCGTGTGTGTGTGTGGGGTGTGGGTGTGTGTGAGATAGATAGTTGCTGATGCAAGATGAATCTGAAAGTAATAAAATTTCTTATCCATTCTCTTTGTGTACATATTTGTGTGTATGTGTGTTATTTATTTTATGTCAAGGATAATGGAATAAGCACTCGTGTGCTTTTTTACATCCAGTCCCTGTGTGTATGCAGTTTTGTCAATTTTGTCATCTGTTCCCACCAGAACACAATGGCCTCTTTCAAAATGCGGAATGGGTTTTAATGTGTGTGCAGGAAGTTCTCTGTGTGTGTGTGCACACATGGTACCTCAGTTTAAAGTCTCATCTGCAGGACTTTTAGTGGGAGTGGAGTTGCTGCTGATGTTAACTCCAGAGGAAAAATACTCTTGAACAAGATTCAAACTTATGTCAGCAGATCGTGTGTGTGTGTGTGTGTGTGTGTGTGTGTGTGTGTGTGTGTGTGTGTGTGTGGTTGCACACACAAAATCTTGCCTTTGGTGAACCTCGGAGGTCTGGCTGAGAAATGAAAACAAATTGTCGAATTCAACTTGCAGCTGAGGTGGAGTAACTGAAACTTTGGCACTGAGCAACTTGAAGCATAGGCCTACAGGAAATTCAGCTGATTTAGACATTCTGCTGTCTCTCTACAATCAGTATGTTTTGCTGGAAAACAAAAGTATTGTGAACACAGGTTGACTTGAACATTGAAGACTTCTCAGGAACATTGAGGCTACTGAGCTATTTTCAACATTGCACATATTATTCAGCTCTTTTTTCCCCTTTGTCAAAATACATGGATTACACAGGATTTATCACATCATGTATGATACTCAGAGCATCTTGCACACACATTAAAACCTGTTAAATTAAAGCCTGTTCTATTTTTTGAAAGTGTAGTTGTGCTGGTGGGAATGGATGGAAAATGTACAAAATTGCTAACATACGGGGACTGGATGAAAAAAGCATGCGAGTGCTTATTCCATTGCACATGCTCACACAAACACACACACACACATACATACACACCTACATACCTATTTTATGTAGTGCCACAATATTTCACTTGAGTTGTCTTTATAATGTAGATTTTTGTACTTAGTACCCCCATCTGAAAAATATCTAAAGTTTACAACAATGTAACTAAAGATTGGAAATGCTCAAGCTGACTGGGAGAGATTGGCTGCATGAAACAGGACTGGGCCTCTAAATAGAGCGCAGTCTCAAAATAGGTTTATGTGTCAAAATATTCAGTAAAGGTAGTTTGCAGTCATTCATGCTGAATATATATCTGCATGGCTTTTTCTGCTTTAAGTAGCAGTTCAGTGTGCCTGCCACCTTAAGATGTATAGGCCTACCACATTTTTGGTCTTTTGTTTGCAAATGTGGTGACGTAACAAGAGGGGGAAAATATAAGCCCACATTGACAGGTATCTCAAGTAGCTTTATCGTAGAATTAGATTCACCGTACACTGGTATGCCCTTGTGGCTCCAGTGTCACTGTTGGTCACATACACTTTTTACACACACACACACACAGAGTTAAGCAGCAATGATTGTGAACATGACAAGCAATTAGGGTTCTGAATTTGTTTCAGTGGTTGATCGGATTATGTTTGACTGACTGAGAGCTAAAATGCAATTTGGGGGATGTAGGTTTCACTTTGCTGTTGGAAACATGAGCCTCAACTTTGTTGATAACATGTTGTGGAATTGTCCTTTTAAGCCACGGAGATTTACTCTGGTTTCCTTAGCTTTCTAATTCCAAACTGGAAGTGTTGTGATCCAATACCCCGGCAAGTTCATCTCTGCAATGTGGTTGAGAGAATGCGTTGCCACTGTATTGCAACTTCTGTAGGTCATTTGCAATATGCGCTCGATACTGATCTGGTCTTACTAATCCACATCACCGGTTAAATTAGGCAAGTCAAACATCGGCAGACTTCAGAAAATTAATAAATGTCCAGGAATGTGACATGTTCATCCAGAAAAAGGAGAGCAGCAGCAGTTTTCAGCAGGAATAACTGAGAAGTTGGTCCAGATTATCAAGACAAAACTGAAAAGTTCGGTATTCCAACAGTTTTGAATAAAAATAAAAAATTAAAAAGCGAAGCTGAACTGTATTTTAAATTCATTTTTACTATATTTACTTAAAGTTTTTTGCTATGCCACAGATCGGCCGACAGAACTAACATCGACAGCACTGAAAAGCAAACAAAAACGAAAACGAAAGGGTGTGTGACGGACGTGTGGCGACCTTGGCCTCAGGGCATCACCGTTACTGCCAATCAGATTGTGTGCCGTGAAACAATGTCTAGATCTATAGTGTTACGTCGGTATAAAAGAGAACAGTAAAAATAAAAAGGCAACGGTGGCTTTTATTTAGATTGATAAACTTATCATAAACGGAAACAGTTTATTAAAAGAAGATATGATGCCTATGCAATGGCCAACACATAAGAAGAAGAAAAAAATCAGTTGGCGGTCTGTCATCTGAGGATCTCATGATAAGAGTCATTTAATTCTACTTCTTATATTTCAGACTTATAAGAAAGAGACAAAATCGTAATCGGAACAACTGTGAGCTTTCAAAATACTAGGCCTATGATGGTACTACTCAGATTAATAGTGAAAAGTTCGCGCAGCAGCGGTGTACAGTTTTTCACAAGGCAGAGTTTTGTACCTGCACCTCTCATACGATTGTTTACGCAGAGTTACGGATCTTCTTCCACGAGGTCTTCAGTCGACTCGCGACCGGACCCAACAATGGCTCAAATTCTGGATGGAAAAGCTGTTTCAAGGTAATAATTGCATTTCTTCTCGACGATACAAACAGATACGGTTGTTTGCGTTTTCTCTGATTTTTTTTTGTTCAAATGTGGACGTTGCTTATAAATACAAATTGCATGTTAAACTCCATGAACGCGAGTGATTTAAAGAAACAACCGGCCTACCTTTTGGTCAACATTTTACGAGCTGTGCAGACCATATAAAATTTCCATTGCGACATCCACACGACGACTTCACCAAAAGTAGCATTCATTTGTAGATTTTCCACTGACACATGACACTTGGCGTGGTTTTCTTTTTTTTCGTTTCTCGATTAGAGCTTTGAGGATTACCGATTGTGAGATTTCGCGTATGCGAATGCGACTGTTTTTACCTATCGTTAAGGTAGCCGCATTCTGACCGAGGGGATAATGTGTAAACACATCAACAGTCTGCATGTGTTATCATTATTTGTTAAACATGTCGTTTGCCATCCGTTCTTTCCAGCGCAAATGTCACCGAAAGGCGGTATAGGTTTTTTTAACATGGGCACAAGATGCCCTGCGTCCACGTGGGACCTCGGGTGCCTAGTCTCATCGGTGCGTCTGAAGGGGGTGTGGAGTCAGTGCTGATGTTCGGGGGAGGGGGCGGGGGTCACCACGAACGGGCGTCTCAGTGGTGGTTCGAACCTAAGCTCGATCCCGAATCACCAAGTCGCTTGCGCAACGTTCTGACCACAATCCCGCCCATCTCTAAAGACGACCCCCCCCCCCCCCCCCCCCCCCCCTTCCTCTTCTCTGTTTTGTTGTTAAAGACCGATTATCAGTAATTGAATGGGAAAAAAGGGGACCGATAGAATAACTTTGGGTGATATTTTTGCGCAGGCAGCTTAGGAGTGTTACTGCAAACTTTTAGTTATACTGGTTGTCAGAAAAGTCATACAATTGACCATTCTTACATTTGTTTTTAAACTGCTTGACCTTAGTGGCATGACCTTGACCTTGATCACGAACTAGCCATTCTGGCCAGTCGTGACGGCAATTTCTCAATTTTGTCTGTGGATGTTATGACAACAACCAAGACTGAGAAAAAGTAACTTTATACTCTTCAGGCTTGGGTTAATAATTAAAGGCCAGACAAGGGAGCTATTAGTATTAGTATTTCAAAACCAAAATTATGTGAAAATATGATTAGATTAATAGACCTGTGGACATTTATTTATTTATTTTATTCTTTTATATTGAGGATAATGGAATAAGCACTCATGTGCTTTTTTTCATCCAGTCCCCTTGTGTATGCAGTTTTGTCAATATTGTCATCTGTTCCCACCGGCACACAATGGCCAACTCTTACAAAAAGCGGAACAGGATTTAACCTGTGCGTAAGATGTTCTGCGTGCATTTGTACACAGGGCCTCGGTTTACAGTCTCATCCGAAGGACTTTTGGGGAGGGTGGAGTCATCACTGATGTTAACTCCAGGGGGAAAATCCCCTTGAACAGGAATCAAACTCGGGTCGTCAAATTGCGAGCACAGTGTTCTGATCGCTAGGCAAGCTATCCTGTCCCCCTAGCCATAGCCTAGAAAGGCATTACCTAGAACTTAGGGCACTTAAAAAAAACGACCTAACTGCAAGTCTTTTGAATTAAAGTATTCATAAACTATGGTCTGTTTCTGTCTTGTCTGTCTGTTTGATCTTACACTATAGGTCTGTCTGTCGTTAAGTGTCTGTCTATCTGCCAGCACTTGCATGAAAATATTTTGTGTGCACAGTAAATCTCCACACCATTTTTTTGGAAGGAGAAACATGGGTAACACAAACGGTAATTCATACTCAAAGCATAGTACTGTCATCTGTGATCAGTATGAAGTGTTCTGGGAGGGATGTGACCATTGTCCAATCAGAAGGAAAAGACAGAATAGTATAGATCTATCTGTGGCTGCTTTAGATTGTGGCCTCTGCACCCGAAGACAAAGACTTTATTTTGCAAAAATCAATTCACTAGTATTGTAAGTTTTTATTCATGAATAAATGTGTTTGCATCCACTTTTGAAACTTCACTAGTTTACATAACACGCACATACGCACGCATGCACGCGCATGCACACACACACACATGCACATACGCGCACACACACACACGCACATACGCACACACACACACACGCACGCACGCACCACGCACGCACAGCACCACACACACACACACACACACACACACACACAAAAACAACAACCATGCACACCATATTATGATATAAATTCTATGAAGTTGAAATGAGCAGTCAGTATTGAGTTGTGTGGATATTGAGTTTTGTCTTCCTGTACCTGTTTATGTTAAAAAAAAAGTTAAAGTCTGTCCCTAGCCTAAGGCTCATCAGGCCGGTGCTTATCCCGGTTTCTGTGGCGTTAAGCGACTGAGAGTCATAGACTCCCCCCTGGACAGGACGCCAGTCTATCGCAGGGTTAACCCCCAACACAAGGTTGGTACCCCTTTTACACCTGGGTGGGGTAAGAAAATAGCCGTAAAGTGCCTTTTCCAAGGGCACAACGCCATAGCCGACAGCTGGGATCGAACACGCAACCTTTAGATTGCGAGTCCAACGCCCTAACCACTGGACTACCGCGGCGGCTGTACCTGTTTATGGCTAAGGCTTAAATTCTATGTAATGTACTGTCTTCAACCCGAGATCAAGTTTCTCTAACATAAAAAAAAGTAACAGTATTGATGTCAGTTGGCTTTGGCAAAAAATTAAAAATGCACGGTTGAAGTATTTACTTGATTGTCTCCCCTTCTTTTGACCAGAAGAAATCAAACTGGTTCTTTCCAGCTCTCTCTTGCTGTACATTTCAAGGATGTTAAGTAGGTCAGGTGGATAGATAAATGTTATCTCTGCCTAAACTAAACTCACTCATAATGTTAGGTTTGAGAGAGAGAGAGAGAGAGAGAGAGAGAGAGAGAGAGAGAGAGAGAGAGAGAGAGAGAGAGAGAGAGAGAGAATAGATTAAGTTACAAGACTTTTTTGTCATCTAGCCCTCAAGAGAAAAGAGAGAGAGAGAGAGAGAGAGAGAGAGAGAGAGAGAGAGAGAGAGAGAGAGAGAGAGAGAGAGACTGAACTCTGAAAAGTTTTATTGTGGATGGCTGCCAGACCCATTAATTATAATTTCACACACTTTCCTCCCTCCCCCCTCCCCCTTCAGCCTTGCTCTCATTCCTTCCCAAGAATGCACATAAAAACACTTCAAGCTCGCCGGTTAGATCACTTACTCATGAAATTGGTACACATCTACTTGGACTGTTTGAACCTGTTTTGAACATCTCAGACAAAAAAAAAAAGAAAAAAAAAGATAATCAGTGTATATATTGCATACAGCGTAGCATTAGGCATCGAAACAACTTGAAAAGTACATCAAATATTTTGATACTACAACCATAGCATAGCACAGAGAGACAGACAGAGCTCTAGATCTCAGACAAATTGCATTCAGCTGAGCTTTGTGTCTTGTGTCCTATTTTGTTTTGTTTCCATGAAAGACTATCCTCCACGCACACACACACACACACACACACACACACACACACACACACACACACACACACACACACACACACACACAGAATTTACTATTGTACACACACACACACACACATAAAAGTTAATCACAAATAGTGATCAGATGTTAAAACAAGAATGAACGCACACACACCCATGTGCAAAAGTAATTAATATTCAAAGCAATACTTATGACAATGTAGGGTTTACAATCAGGTTTAAATCCGTTTTGTATCATCAGGGGTTACTGATTTGTCTCAGGACCAGTTACAGGTACATTTTGTAGTCATATCTATAGTATAGGTGTTCTTCAGAAAATTGCAGCTGTTACTTGATTTGGTTGAATTGATACTGAGTTATTACGAGCATTTTCATTCCCCCTAGGCCTGAGCTCGGAGGTTCACCAATGCCAATGGTGATATTTTTGTGTATGTGATTTTTTTTTGCCCACCGTAAAGGTAAGGCTCATATACTGACTCCAAGGATAATGTCTAAACACAACACCAGCGGGCATGCTTAAAAGAAAGAAAGAAAAAAAAAGAAATGGTTATATAAATGTTTTCCTTCTGGCACATAGTGGCGCACTCTTAGGAAAGGTAGAGAAGGGGTTTTCTTGTGTGCACAAGATGTTTTGCATGCATTTGTATGTGTATGCATGGGGCCTTCTCTTATAGTCTAATTCAAGGGACTTTTCAGGGGAGTGGAGTGGAGTCTGTACTGGTGTTAACTCCATGGGAAAAAGTCCCCTTGGGTGATTGGTTCGGTGGTCAGATCACAAGTGCCACGTTCTAGACACTAGGCTGTCCCACTCCCCATGACCATTTCAGAATTGGATATGTGAAAAAGTGGGATGATGTTAGTTTAGCTTTGATTAAAAATCCTTTATCAATATTATTAAACTGTTTAACTGATTTTATTGACATTCTCATTTAATGATTAATTACAGAATGTAGCATCAATGCAGCCAAAGATGATATTTTCTGAAAACATATTTATTTCAAGTTTGACAAAATGGAAGGGTTTTATTTAACTTGAATAAAGCTGCATGCAGAATCTGGCCATAAAATGCTGAATCAAATGCTGTGAATTAATTCAGACAAGGAAATATAAACAACAAGAAGAAAAGAACCTAGCTCATACACATGCTCACATGCATGCACATACACACTCGCACACAGTGACACATGCACGCATGCTTACACACTTACATCCACACATACACACACACATCCACACATCCACACACACACACACACAC
>CM060324.1:54392125-54419814 GCA_030674155.1 Stramonita haemastoma
GGGGGTATTCCTTGGCTAGAACTCCGAGGTTCACTGATGGTGACAAATTAGCATTTGTGACCATCCCCCCTACACCATTTAGGTAGCTGCATTCCAACTTCAGAGGTTTCTAAAGACAACACTGCCAGGTGGGTGCTGTGTGGACAACTGACGGTCGGCTGATTTGTCTGTTGTCTGCTGTCTCTTTTTTCATGTCTTTTTTCTGTTCCTTGGCTAGAGCTCCACCACTGTTGACAAATTAGCATATGTGACCATCCTCCCCCCCCCCACTCTACACCATTTAGGTAGCTGCATTTTGACTTCAATGAAGGTGCTAAAGACAACATTTGTGTGCATGCATTTTTAGGTTGTTGTTTTTTTCAAGTTGGTATCCATGTCTCCAGGCACAAAATGGCCCTGTCTTCCATAAAGCAGAATGTTTTGAGTTTTTGTGCACAAGATATTTTGTGCACGAATACAGGGGCACAGTTTATAATCTCATTCGAAGGACTTTGACTTTCAGTTCAATTTTCTAGTCAAAGTGAGAAGAAAGGGCAGGGCTGGGAACGGAACCCAGAAACTTGCGTTTTACTACTTGCTAGGCAGGTGAACTCTTTAACTGTCCTGCCACCTTCCTTCTTGTCTGTTGTCAAATCTGAATCTCCCCCTTGGAAGAGCTTGTCATCACTCAAGCAGCATAAGCCTTTTCAATAGTATTTTGGCAGTATTCTAACCTGTGAAAGTATGATTGAGTTGTGTGATGTTCCATGGTTCATCATGAATGGACAATATGTAAATGGTGTACATAAGTTTACTTACTTACCTCTTTGCAGGTCTGCCTACCTGTTGGACTTTTTTGTATATATTATTTTTTAAGGAGTGTTGGCCTCAGATGTAAAAATACATGTTTGCTATTTTAAAAAATCCAGCAGACCATTGGTCTCTGTGAAAACCTATCAGTCATAAAGAAGCGTAAACTTAACTGGTACGTGCATGTAACAAGATCAAAAGGACTTGCAAAAACAATACTGCAAAGCACTGTCCAAGGAGGAAGAAAAAAGAGGCAGACCAAAGAAGAGATGGAAGGACAACATCAGCGAATGGACAGGCCTAGAACTCTACACAATTTTGAGAAAGGCAGAACAGAGAGAGAGGAATGGAGGGAACTGGTTGCCAAGTCTTCAGGGGTGCCCCCACGGTTGCCAGACTAAGGGATAGATAGATAGATAGATAGACAGACAGATAGATAGGTAGAAAGATGGAAAGAAAAATGTTAACTATCAATACCTCTGTTCACAGCTTAACCCTCTTGCATTCAGTGTCTCTGAACTCAAACTGCCCCAAGATTTCGCATTCCATCACGAAATCAGGTCAGGCACACATGCTGGTCACAGCTTGATGGATATCTACTGTGTGTAAATCCTGGCAAATCCCGGGGATCGGGACTTAGAGGGGGTAATTATTCAGTCCTGGCAAATCCCAGATGGGGACTAAAAGGGTTAAAGATAGGCCACTTTTGTCATAGAATATGGCCAATCATACCCCTTTGTCATGATACGCAGACAACACCAAGAAGAACGGATATCGCCTGGTGGGAGATGTGGACTTTGCCTCGGCAAAGGAGGTGGCGTCGTGGATCACGCCGGTGCCTGGAGGGGTGGGCCCCATGACCGTGGCCATGCTGCTGAACAACACTGTCGACCAGGCACACAGGGCTGCTGTGGCTGCCAGGGTCAGTGTGTGCATGTGTGTGTGGGGGGGGGGGGGGGGGGGGGGTGTAGTGTGTGTGCAGTGTGTGGTGTAGAATACTGTGGACCAGGCACACAGAGCTGCTGTAGCTGCCAGGGTCAGAGTTTGTGTGTGTGTGTGTGTGTGGGGGGGGGGGGGGGGGTGTTGTAGTGTGTGTGAGGGGGGGGGGGGGGTGTGTGTGTTAAGAACACTGTCAATTGTTAGGGGGGGTCGTAGTGTGTGTGAGGGGGGGGTGTGTGTGTGTGTGTGTTAAGAACACTTGTCGATTGTTTATTTGCTTCACTCGTCTCGTTGCACCTACTGTCACTTGCTTATGAGTCTGTTTCTTGTCTGCCTTATTGAACCCTGAAAGGGAGATGAATTCCAGTTCAGACTGATTGAATTATGGTTTGTAGAGTTGTTAGTTGAATTGCATAGCTTTTTCTGTGTTGTTTTTCAGTTTTTTTCTTGGTTCAGGACTGAAAAGATAACTAGGTGAAATATATTGCTAGTTCCACACACACACACACTCACACATGCAAACACGCACACACAAATACAAGCACACACACACAAGCAAGCACGCACACACACACACACACACACACACACACACACACACACACACACACACACACACACACACACACACACACAGTTTGATACAATAGTTTTTGTATGTTTTGTTTTGGGGTTGTTTTTTTTTGAAAACTTTATACTGAGCTGGCAGAGTCAAGAAATGTTTCAAACTTTCTTTTCTGTTTGAAACAACTTGTTATATTGACATATATATATACATGTGTAGTTGCGCTGCTGTTGTAAACATGGTGTGCTTTGACCACAGGACTCTGGTCAGTGGAAACTGGACCTTTTGCCTCTGAACCTGAAGACACCTGTTCCAAGGTCAGTTGGAAAGAAAGCATCACCTGTCATACATTGTTGCTGACTGTGCCAGCACCGGTACACTGTTTTTGGACAAAAATATCTGTTATTGTTCTGAGGTTTCTGTAGGATAAGGAAAAGTCTGCTCATATCAAGACTTGTTTTTAGTAAAGTTTGAAACTTGTAGGGTTTTTTTATAAAAATTTTTTTAGTTTTTTAGTTTCAAAAGTGTACAGGTAGTTAAAAAAACCCATAATCTGTTGAAGGAAAATCACAAAAAAATGTGTAGTAAAAGTTATGATTGTGTAAAAAGAGAGGATTTTAAAATGAAAATACTTTTGTTTAGATAACAATCCTTTTGTTACTATGTGTTCATTTTAGATGTATTAACTTCTAAAAACAAAACAAAAAACCCACAATTTTCACATGTTTTTTTTTTTCCATATCTGAAAGTTAGACACCGACATGTTCAGATTAGAGATTGTGTTTCTGCTGACGTACGTGATGATGCCATCTGGCCTGTGCAGTCAGTGGGGCTCTAAGCAACATCATTGGATTGGATTGGATTGCCATCTGGTCATACTCTGAAAGCTCAGAGTTAGACTCTGATGAAGGACTTATAATTATGTCTCTCCTGGCGTAAAGGACTGCTTTACTGTTTTATGTTTCAGCGTGTTATGTTGTGTTGCATTGTGTTGTGTTGTTGCAGTGACCTGGCCATAGCCCAGAGTCAGGTGCCCAAGGACGTGTCCATTCTGGCTCAGGAGATCGGGCTGCTGACGGAGGAGGTGGACCTGTTTGGCAAGAAGAAGGCCAAGATCTCCCTCAAAGTGCTCGACCGACTGGCCAGCAGGAAAGACGGCCGCTACGTTGTTGTCACGGGGTCAGTGTCGTGTGTCTTGTGTGTGTGAAGATGGACTTGCTCATGTTTTATGATTGGTGTGTTTACTGTAGTGTCTTTTGGCTGTCTGTTTTGACCGTTTACCATGTCTTATTGTAGGTAGATGTAGTGTGTAGTGAACATACATTTATTAGTGCATCAGATTTAAAAGAGTATAGTGAGGCATATTTGTTGAATTGCATGTCAAAAATTAATTTTACTTTTCTAAACTGTAATGTGTTTATGCATTATAATTCTAAAAAAAAAAAAAAAAATAAAGACAAAACTTGGGAAATAGCAATTTCTTTATTCATTTCTGCATCTTGCTGTTTTTATTTCATCAAAATCCACCTGACCATTGTAGAGTTATTGCATGTTAAATACACACACCCACTCACAAGCCATCCACCTCCATTTTCTCTGCCCAGCAGGAAGTTGACAAATTATATTGCTGTGCCAAGCAAATGGTTAATGTGACATGTCATTTTTTATTTCCATGTCTCATTATTATTATTATTATTTTTTAATTCCTGAACGTAAATGAATCGCTTTTCTCTGTTTTTCTTTTGTCTGTAGTTCATAGTCTGCCACTCTTACGTCTCAGCTCTTTCACATCTGAAATGTTCTACATCTCCCTCCCTCCTCCCTCATCTTCTTGCTTTTGGTATTCCTCTGTGTGTGTGTGTGTGTGTTTCTGTTCAAATTCATTTATGTCTCTTCGCAAGTTGTGATATCAGACGTAAAAAAAAAAATAGAGGGGGGGGGGAGAGAGACAGAGAGAGTTCAGACTTCAGATTTTTTTTCAGGAGAGAGATGAGAGAGTGTGTGTCTCTCTGCGTGTGTCTTTGTTTTAACTGACCCTCTGTGTGAATCGCTCCTCCTTTGTGAGTCTGTGTAGTTCCTTTGTCATTTGTTTGTTAATTTCCTTTGCCTTTTGCTATCCACCTGTCTGTGTGCCATCCTCTGTCTCCCTCCCTCCACTTGTCTCTGTGTACCCCTCCCCTGTCTCCCTCCCTCCGCCTGTGTGTGTGTGTGTGGTCTTGCTCTCCCTGCCCCTGCTGACGAGGCGCTGTGTTGACAGCATCACACCGACTCCGCTGGGGGAGGGGAAGAGCACCACCACCATTGGCCTGGCCCAGGCATTGGGTGCCCAGCTGAAGAAGAACATCTTTGCCTGTGTGCGCCAGCCCTCCCAGGGACCCACCTTTGGCATCAAAGGTGAGTGACCATGAACGCTTGATACTGTTAGCAGCTACTGGTGGTGGTGTTGTTGGTGTTACTGTTGTTGATGTTCTGGTGGTGGTGGTGCTGCTGCTGCTGCTGCTGCTTCTGGTGCTGCTGCTACTACTACTACTACTACTACTACTACTACTTCTACTACTACTACTACTACTACTACTACTACTACTACTACTATACTACTACGACTACTACTACTACTACTTCTATTAGTACTTTTACTTCTTTATTGCTGCTACAGTTGCTGCTACTTTTTCTACTGCTGCTGTTGTTACTGCTGCTGTTACTACTGTTACCACTGCTGCTTCTACATCTACTACTGCTGTTACTACTACTGCTACTTTTACTACTGCTGCTGTTACTACTGCTGCTGCTACTTTTACTACTGCTGCTGCTGCTGCTCCTACTACTACTACTACTACTAATACTAATACTAATACTACTACTGTTGCTGCTGCTGCTGTTACTACTGCTGCTACTGTTTTTACTGCTGCTGCTGCTGCTACTACTGCTGCTACTACTACTTCTACTACTACTACTACTACTACTACTACTATACTACTACTACTACTACTACTACTACTACTACTACTATTCTACTACTACTACTACTGTTGCTGTTGCTGCTGCTGCTGCTGCTGTTACTACTGCTGCTACTGTTTTTACTGCTGCTGGTGCTACTACTACTACTACTACTACTACTACTACTACTACTACTACTACTACTACTACTACTACTACTGCCACTACTGCCACTACTGCCACTACTGCCACTACTACTACTACTACTACTACTGCCACTACCACTACTACTACTACTACTACTACTACTACTTACTACTACTACTACTACTACTGCCACTACTGCCACTACTGCCACTACTACTACTACTACTACTACTACTACTACTACTACTACTACTACTACTACTACTACTACCACTACCACTACTACTGTTAGTACTACTTCTGCTGTTAGTACTACCTCTACAGCACTAGGGAGTTCAGTCACCACAAAAAACAACAACAATGGAAGACGGTGATGATGATGATAGTGACTCTTTTTTTCCCAAACAGGAGGGGCAGCGGGAGGGGGCTACTCGCAGGTGATTCCCATGGAGGAGTTCAACCTGCACCTGACGGGAGACATCCACGCCATCACAGCCGCTAACAACCTGCTGGCCGCGGCCATCGACGCCCGCCTCTTTCACGAGGCCACGCAGTCTGACGCCGACCTGTACCGCCGCCTGGTGCCCACCGTCAAGGGCAAGAGGGCCTTCTGCAAGATCCAGCTGGGCCGCTTGAAGGTGGGGGAGAGAGAGGGAGTTGGGGGGGGGGGGGGGGGATAGGGGGAGGGGGGGGGCAGGGGAGAGGGAGAAAGATCAAATCAAGTCAAATCAAATTCTTTTATTTCGAATGAATAAGCACATCCAGTCCCCTTCCTAACCTAACCAGGGATTACATCAGTTTAAGAAACACCTCCAACTAACAATAATAATAAACTAAATAACAAGACCAAGACAACAAAGACAGTAATACAGAGAGAGAGAGACAGAGAGAGAGAGGCAGGGGACAAATGAGAAAGGGAGAGAACGGGAGGGGACAGATCAGAGGGAAGGAGAGAGACAAGAGACATATTGGTGTTGTTTGCTAACTGTTCAGTTCACCAGTTTCCCTGTAAAATGTCAAAAATAACTCTTTGGTGTTGTTTGCTAACTGTTCAGTTCACCAGTTTCCCTGTAAAATGTCAGAAATAACTCTTTGGTGTTGTTTGCTAACTGTTCAGTTCACCAGTTTCCCTGTAAAATGTCAAAAATAACTCTTTGGTGTTGTTTGCTAACTGTTCAGTTCACCAGTTTCCCTGTAAAATGTCAAAAATAACTCTTTGGTATTCTGTGGGCTTGTAATTCACCAAGTGTCCCTGTAAAATATCAGAAATAAATCTTTGGTATTCTGTGGGCTTATAATTCACCAAGTTTCCCTATAAAAAATATCAGAAATAACTCTTCGGTATCATGTGACTGATAGATGTTCACCAGCTCTCAGGGCTACTGTGAAGACTGAAAAAGAGTGGTGTGGTTTCAGAGACTGGGAATCACCAAGACGGACCCCTCAGAGCTGACGGAGGAGGAGATCAAACGCTTTGTGAGACTGGACATGGACAAGAGCACCATCACCTGGCAGAGAGGTAAGGACCTAACTGCTGAGTGCACCGGCAGATAGATAGATAGACTGTAGATAGATGTTGCATGTTCACAGCCCACAGACTATAGATAGATGTTGCATGTTCACAGCCCACAGACTATAGATAGATGTTGCATGTTCACAGCCCACAGACTATAGATAGATGTTGCATGTTCACAGCCCACAGACTATAGATAGATGTTGCATGTTCACAGCCCACAGACTATAGATAGATGTTGCATGTTCACAGCCCACAGACTATAGATAGATGTTGCATGTTCACAGCCCACAGACTATAGATAGATGTTGCATGTTCACAGCCCACAGACTATAGATAGATGTTGCATGTTCACAGCCCACAGACTATAGATAGATGTTGCATGTTCACAGCCCACAGACTATAGATAGATGTTGCATGTTCACAGCCCACAGACTATAGATAGATGTTGCATGTTCACAGACTATAGATAGATGTTGCATGTTCACAGCCCACAGACTATAGATAGATGTTGCATGTTCACAGCCCACAGACTATAGATAGATGTTGCATGTTCACAGCCCACAGACTATAGATAGATGTTGCATGTTCACAGCCCACAGACTATAGATAGATGTTGCATGTTCACAGCCCACAGACTATAGATAGATGTTGCATGTTCACAGCCCACAGACTATAGATAGATGTTGCATGTTCACAGCCCACAGACTATAGATAGATGTTGCATGTTCACAGCCCACAGACTATAGATAGATGTTGCATGTTCACAGCCCAAGACTATAGATAGATGTTGCATGTTCACAGCCCACAGACTATAGATAGATGTTGCATGTTCACAGCCCACAGACTATAGATAGATGTTGCATGTTCACAGCCCACAGACTATAGATAGATGTTGCATGTTCACAGCCCACAGACTATAGATAGATTGATGTTGCATGTTCACAGCCCACAGACTATAGATAGATGTTGCATGTTCACAGCCCACAGACTATAGATAGATGTTGCATGTTCACAGCCCACAGACTATAGATAGATGTTGCATGTTCACAGCCCACAGACTATAGATAGATGTTGCATGTTCACAGCCCACAGACTATAGATAGATGTTGCATGTTCACAGCCCACAGACTATAGATAGATGTTGCATGTTCACAGCCCACAGACTATAGATAGATGTTGCATGTTCACAGCCCACAGACTATAGATAGATGTTGCATGTTCACAGCCCACAGACTATAGATAGATGTTGCATGTTCACAGCCCACAGACTATAGATAGATGTTGCATGTTCACAGCCCACAGACTATAGATAGATGTTGCATGTTCACAGCCCACAGACTATAGATAGATGTTGCATGTTCACAGCCCACAGACTATAGATAGATGTTGCATGTTCACAGCCCACAGACTATAGATAGATGTTGCATGTTCACAGCCCACAGACTATGATAGATGTTGCATGTTCACAGCCCACAGACTATAGATAGATGTTGCATGTTCACAGCCCACGACTATAGATAGATGTTGCATGTTCACAGCCCACAGACTATAGATAGATGTTGCATGTTCACAGCCCACAGACTATAGATAGATGTTGCATGTTCACAGCCCACAGACTATAGATAGATGTTGCATGTTCACAGCCCACAGACTATAGATAGATGTTGCATGTTCACAGCCCACAGACTATAGATAGATGTTGCATGTTCACAGCCCACAGACTATAGATAGATGTTGCATGTTCACAGCCCACAGACTATAGATAGATGTTGCATGTTCACAGCCCACAGACTATAGATAGATGTTGCATGTTCACAGCCCACAGACTATAGATAGATGTTGCATGTTCACAGCCCACAGACTATAGATAGATGTTGCATGTTCACAGCCCACAGACTATAGATAGATGTTGCATGTTCACAGCCCACAGACTATAGATAGATGTTGCATGTTCACAGCCCACAGACTATAGATAGATGTTGCATGTTCACAGCCCACAGACTATAGATAGATGTTGCATGTTCACAGCCCACAGACTATAGATAGATGTTGCATGTTCACAGCCCACAGACTATAGATAGATGTTGCATGTTCACAGCCCACAGACTATAGATAGATGTTGCATGTTCACAGCCCACAGACTATAGATAGATGTTGCATGTTCACAGCCCACAGACTATAGATAGATGTTGCATGTTCACAGCCCACAGACTATAGATAGATGTTGCATGTTCACAGCCCACAAATCCAACATCACTCAAGTCAAGAGTGCTCAATTTAGCACGCCCTTTTACTTTTACCTAGTCCAAGTGTGGTCAGTTCCTGCTTTAAATAGCATCAGCTAAACCCCAGCTAGGCTGGGATAGGGTGGGAAGGATTAAATGAGCAGCTGAGAGGAGCTGAAAGTTGGGGGAACTGACAGCTGTGGTTGACGGGAAATGCCACTGCCCTGTATTTTTTTGGTTTCTGGTGTGTCAGTAGTGGAAACTGTGTTCATCACAGGTAGAAGGAAGGTGGCAGGAAGGTTAAGATGTTCACCTGCTTAACAAGTAAACCAGGAGGTTCTGGGTTTTGATTTTTTTTTTCTGCCTTGCCCTTTCTTCCCAGTTTGATGAGAAGATTGATATGAATTGTCAAAGTCCTTCGGATGAGACCCTTTGTATGTATGCACACAAAACACCCTGTGCGCGCTTTAAAAGCCCGTTCTGTGTTTTCGGAAGAGGAGGCTGTTTTCTGCTGGTAGGAATGGATGACATTTTTTTTTTTTTTTTAACACACAGGTGTTGTGTTTAGACACCAACCCTGAAGTTGGAATGTGGCTACCTACATGGTGGTTTGGTGTGTGTGTGTGGGGGGGGGGGGGGGGGGGTCACATCCACCAAAATCTCACCATTGGGAAAGCCTCGGAACTCTAGCCAAGGACCGGAGGGAGAAAACAAATCGCCACCACAGCAAGAATTGTATGATATTCCGAAATGATTGGTTTCCATCCAAACCAATGGTCAGTGGAGAGAATTGTGTTCCAGACAAGGGAAACTAGTCTGCTGGGCTGTGATGGGCAATGGGCAGATTGATTTCCCTTGCAGTTTGTTACTTTGACGGGAATTTAGTAAGAATGGGCACCATTCTTCTAGGTAGGTGAAGTGACAGCAGAGCTTACACCCAAATAGAGTTTCTCTTTGACTGCCTTAAGTTTCTCGATGTTTCTATGTGTATTGGAAAAAAGACAGAATGTAATTTTATGAAAGAAAACTTTTTTCAGTTCAATCCATGCGTAAACTTTGTCATAGAGATTAGATTTGTTGAGTAAAGTGGGTAATCACTTAGTAAGAGTGTCAGGCAGTTGTGAAAATAAACTTGAGGATTGGTCATGAACAAGCTTTGTGAAGATTCGGTAGCTGGTGTTGTTGTGTGGTACACATGAGAGATGGATCTTTTGTCCCTTTATTTTTTATCACATAATTGTACCTTTGTGATTGTTATCCAGTGATGGACACCAATGACCGGTTTTTGCGAAAGATCACGATCGGTCAGGGGCCTCAGGAGAAAAATATGACCAGAGAGGTAGGTTGTCGCTTGGCCCAACTTTGGTCATTACAGAGGAACAGTATTGTAATTACTGGAAACTGGAAATACAGTTCCTCTGTCAGACTATGTTGATGTATTTTTCTTTCAAGTTTAACTCTCTCAAGCTTATTTTTACTAAACTGCATGCACACAGGGGCTGGTTGTAGAAAAGCACATTAGCGCTTATTCCGTTATTCTTGAAATAGAATAATACATATATTTTTTAAATTGTTGTTCATGGAAAATCGGACCCTGGAAGGCATTCCAAGAGCTGGAGAGAGGTTATAAAATGATTTGATACCAGTTATGTCTGAGATGTGATGTAGTGATTCTTCTATTTGGAACCATATTAACAGAAACAGTTGAAAAAATAATGTCATTGTGTGTGGTGTGTGTGTGTGTGTGTGTGTGTGTGTGTGTTGTGTGTGTGTGTGTGTGTGTAATAGAGAGAGCACAACATAACAGTGAAGTGATTTAGAGAAAGCGGGAAAGTCTTACTGGTAACAACCTGATTCGTTGTTGTTTGGTTTTTTTAAAGTTCAGTCTCCTTTTCCTTTTTGTTTCTTTTATAAAAAGGTGTGATAGAAAAGGGAAGCTCTTTTGAAAACCCAAACCCCACCTGGCCAGAAAGGGGACATAATTAATCGAGGGTAACCTTTTTTTTTATGTCATATTGCCTGAAGTGTTAAAAAAAAAAAAACCCCAACCTGCCCTGTCTGTTGCAGACCCAGTTTGACATCACCGTGGCCAGTGAAATCATGGCCATTCTGGCCCTGACCTCTAACCTGCACGACATGCGGGAACGACTGGGCAAGATGGTGGTGGCCAGCAGCAAGGCTGGACAGCCAGTGACCGCCGATGACCTGGTGCGTTTGTGCTCATTGTCATTGATTGATTAGTATTGTTTGTCAATTATTGTTTTTAGTATTGATTGTCATTGATTGATTAATATTGTTTTTTTCGTGATTGATTGTCATTGATTGATTAGTATTGTTTTGTAGTGGATTGATTAGTATTGTTCTTCATTTATTGATTAGTATTGTTTGTCAATTATTGTTTTTAGTATTGTTTGTCATTGATTGATTAGTATTGATTGTCAATTATTGTTTTTAGCATTGTTTGTCATTGATTGATTAGTATTGTTTGTCATTATTGTTTTTAGTATTGTTTGTCATTGATTGATTAGTATTGTTTGTCATTGATTGATTAGTATTGATTGTCATTGATTGATTAGTATTGATTGTCATTGATTGATTACTATTGATTGTCATTGATTGATTAGTATTGTTTGTCATTGATTGATTAGCATTGTTTGTCATTGATTGATTAGTATTGATTGTCATTGATTGATTAGTATTGTTTGTCATTGATTGATCAATATTGTTTAACCCTCTTGCGTTCAGATTCTTTGAACACAAACTGCCCCTAGATTTTGCATTCCATTACGAAATCAGGTCAGGCACACATGCTCCCTCGCCTTTTCCTCCTCCTAAGTACATACCAGCAGCTATAATTACTTCCAGACTCTCAACGGGTTTCTACCTCTAGCCTGATAGAGCTTTGACATGTGGTAGCAATTAGTGATGGTCACAGTGTGATGGAAATCTACTGTGTGTAAATCCCGGCAAATCCAGGTTCGGGATTCAAGGGGAGGGCAATTATTCAATCCTGGCAAATCCAGGTTCGGGATTCAAGGGGAGGGCATTATTCAATCCTGGCAAATCCCGGTTCGGGACTAAGAGGGTTAAATGTCTGTAAAACTGCACAGCTTTTGACTGTGGACTTGGGAATTGTTCCATTGCTTGGTGGTGAGGGAAGGGGAGGGGGAGCAGACATGGACAGTGATGAAAGCATATACCATTGTATTTTGAAATGTCATACATTTTGTTCTCTTCATAGTTTGGTAGGATAGGAGTAACCCCTTCCCCTTTGATAGTCCTTTTTAGCCTGTGTTCAGAGTGTGATTTATTGTTGGTTGGTCATTGCAGGGAATCAGTGTTGATGATGACTGTTGATGACAGATGCTGGGTTGATTTCAGGGCATCAGCGGTGCTCTGACGGTGTTGATGAAAGACGCTGTTCGGCCCAACCTGATGCAGACGCTGGAGGTAACCCACTCGTTTTGAAATGTGCAATGCTTACAAGCAAAGCCAAACAGCAAAAAGGAACTGCCAACAGAAATCTGATATAAGAGAGAAGAAGAGAAGAATAAACAGACATCAGGTAATCCATTCCTTTTGAAATGTGCAATGCTAACAAGCAAAAGAACGCCAACAGAAATCTGATATAAAGAGAGAAGAATAAACAGACTTGATTTCATGTGCCTGTCAGATCATTTTAACTCATATCTGTTGTTTGTATTGCTGTTCTGTGCTGTTTTTTCATTAGTGATAATGCTGTCTTTAGATTGTTGCTTTCATTGTAGTGTTTGCTACCTTGGGTTCTGTTTAGGTTCGGCTTTATAAATTTCCACTTCACATGGGTACATTGTATGAGAAGAAACATTAAGTATGGAAAGAGCTGAACAGCCATGAAGCCTTCTTGCCAGTGTTTCAGCCCATGATTTCATGCCTACTTTGATCCAAGGAAATTGGCTGCTGCATCCAGATTCTATCTTTGGCATGCCCTTTGCTGATGTTGTTAGGGGGCTTTGTGTGTGTTTATATATTTATTTTTATATATGTATTCTTTTTTTATTCTTTTTTTATTTCTTTTTCTTTTATTTTGAGGATGATGGAATAAGCATTCATGTGCTCTTTTTACATGCAGTCCCCGTGTTTATGCATTTTTGTAAATTTTGGCCTCCATTCACACTGGCACACAATGGCCTACTCTTCCGAAAAGTGGTACAGGTTTTAATGTGTGTGCAAGATGTTTTGCATGCATTTGCATATTGGACATCAGTTTATGGTCTCATCTGAACAAAGTGTGTATGTGGGTGGGTGGGTGGTGTGTGTGCGCGGCGCACGCGCGTGTTGCTTTTTTAAAGCTGTATGTGCGGGGCACTGGGTATTGAGAGAGGTTTGTGTGTGTGTGTGTGCAGGGCACTCCAGTGTTTGTGCATGCAGGACCGTTTGCCAACATTGCCCACGGCAACTCCTCCATTCTGGCAGACAAGCTGGCCCTGAAGATTGTTGGGGAGAACGGATTTGTAGGTCAGTGAAGGACATATTCCCTTCCCTCCTCCCCCTCCCCCCCAAAACCCCCAGGTTTTTTTGTTTTGGTATTTAACCAAACTTGTGTGGTGGTGAGAGATAGATTTATAGATGTTAGGTGACATTGTATGGCTTTTCGAAGTGAAGTGCAGAGAAGTTGTTCATATGAAAAGATAGGAAAGTTGTTTTATATGAAGACCAGTGGTCATTGTATAGAGATGACAGTTAATTGACATGGAGACATCATTCAACTGAGAATGTGATGTGTTTCTATGAATATGTGATGAGTTTAGGTAGTGTGTAACATTTGTGTTCAGTTTGTTTTTCTTTAGATTTTTTTTTTTTTAGCCCAAAGAATAGTACCACTCCAAGCAATATTCACATGTACTCATTCACGCTCCCCCCATTCATGCATGTAATCTATTGAGTGTGTCCTCATATGTGGAAAACCTGTGCAAAACTCTAGTTACATGTTTCATAGAGTGGTTTGATAAGGATTATTTGACGTTAGCAATTTTTCGTTACTGCCTTTTTCCCATCACATTTCCAGACTGTGCGTATCACTCTGGTGTTCTGTGTGTCTGTGGTACAGTGCTTCTTTTAACCCTCTTGCATTCAGATTCTCTGAACACAAATTGCCCTAGATTTTGCATTCCATCACGAAATCAGGTCAGGCACACATGCTCGCTGGCCTTTTCCTCCTTCTAAGTACACACCAGCAGCTATAATTACTTCCAGACTCTCACAACAGGCTCTGTGCCTCTGGCCTGATAGAGCCTCGGCATGTGGTAGTGATCGGTGATGGTCACTGCATGATAGAAAACTACTTTGTGTAAATCCCTGCAAATCCCGGGTTGGGATTCAGGGGAGGAGGGCAATTATTCAATCCTGGCAGATCCCGAGTGGGGACTAAGAGGGTTAAATCTCGGTATAAAATTGTGCCTGAGTGTGTGTGTGTTGACTTGTGTGCCACAGTGACGGAGGCAGGTTTCGGGGCAGACATCGGCATGGAGAAGTTCTTCAACATCAAGTGTCGCTACTCAGGCCTGGTGCCGAATGCTGTGGTGCTGGTGGCCACGGTTCGAGCCCTCAAGATGCACGGCGGGGGTCCCACAGTCACCGCTGGCGTGCCATTGCCCAAAGCCTACACTGAAGAGGTCAGGAGTTGGGGGGGTGGGGGGGTGATTTCACTTTTCCTGACTGTGTCAGTACAGATGTCAGAAACACAGCCATTTTTCCTGACTGTGTAGTAAAACAGCCTTCAGCAGTTCTTTGGTTATTCCTAGCTCTATCACCTTTTTTTTTTTAACCTCCTAGAACCTGGAATTTTTTTTTTTTTTTATTAGAATGTTATCTCATATGATATGGTGAAGGCTTATTTATTACTATGTTTTTATTTATTTATTAACTCTTTTTATTTCCAGGATAATGGTGTAAGCACTCATGTGCTTTTTTTTCACATCCAGTCCCAGTGTGTATGTAGTTTTGTAAATTGTGTCATTCGTTCCCACCAGCATACAAAATGGCCTACTTTTCCAAAAAGCAGAACGTGTTTTAACGTGTTTTCTGTGTGTGTGTGTGTGTGTGTGTGTGTGTGTGTGTGTGTGTGTGTTGACCAGAACCTGGACCTGGTGGAGAAAGGCTGCAGCAACCTGATCAAACAGATTGAAAACGCCAACTTCTTTGGCATCCCTGTGGTGGTGGCTGTCAACTCTTTTGCGTAAGTTGTGTTCTCTTGTTAGTCTTTGTTCAGTTGTTCAGGTAATTTGTGGATGTACTGTAGAATGGTCAGAGATAATTATTTGCTAACTGTTAGTGTTTTGTTAATCGTTTGTTGATTTTAGTGGAGAAAGAATAAATAGCTTTAAGACTGAGCTAAAAAAAAATTTTTTTAAAATTGTGGTGGTAATCTGCCTTCAGAAAGTCTGAGACCAGCATTTTGACACATAGAAGTTGTATGACCAAGCATCTTTCATGTGTTTTAGTTTTCCTGGTTCCTGTTCAATTCAGTCAGGATTGCTTTCTCTCTTAGTATTTAACTTAAAAAAAAATAATTTTAGGTTTATGCATATTATGTGACCCCCCCCCCTTCCCTCCCCCCCCCCCCCCCCCACACCACTTAGTTTTGAAAATGGTGTCTAAACATGGCTACTCCATGCACATGGATATTTTTGGGGGGGGGGGGGGGGGGGGGAATAATTTTGCTTCTCTTCTGAAAGGCGGAAGGGGTTTTTAATGTGTGCACAAGATGCTCTGCGTGGAAGAATGGTACTTTTTTTTTCTCTTTTATTTTTTTTTCGTTTCTCCACTAGAGCTCCGAGGTTCATCAATGGTGAGACTTTGCATATGCAACTGCTTTTGCCCACCATGAATGGAAAAATGGTATTAATTCTGGCACTACACAACAGTACTCATTCTGCATTTCACAAAAAAACTTATCAGGATCTGGCAGTTTCTTTCCCACCTCACTCTCATGTGCTAAGAATGGCAACAGCTCTGAGGTAACTATGTTGTTGAGGGTTATACTGAGGAGGGAATCAAGGTGAGGAAACTATTTGGTGGGAATTATACTGAGGAGGGAATTAAGGTGAGGTAACTATGTTGTTGAGGGTTATACTGAGGAGGGAATTGAGGTGAGGAAACTATTTTGGTGGGAATTATACTGAGGAGGGAATTGAGGTGAGGAAACTATGTTGGTGGGAATTATACTGAGGAGGGAATTGAGGTGAGGAAACTATTTTGGTGGGAATTATACTGAGGAGGGAATTAAGGTAAGGAAACTGTTTTGGTGGGAATTATACTGAGGAGGGAATATTTAGAGGTTATTTTACAAACCAGGCAACTTGATAAAAACAAAAAAAAAGGAGACATGGAGTCTGGTGTTGAAGTAGATGTCGATGAAATAGGAAGATGTAGCAGAAGAAGAAGAAGAAAGTGAGGTACAGAGGTGATGTTGATGACAGCATTCCACTGGCAACGTAGCAGATAACATATGTGGCAGAGTTCACGAGCAGTGGTAGCTGCGATGGACTTTGTGCCACAGACTTTGGGGGGGGGGGGGGGGGGGCCTTCACACCTTTCTGCTCCACACATGACCGCACTGTCACCGTTGTGGCCACAGGTCGGGACACGCAGGCGGAGGTGGAGCTGGTGCAGAAGCTGTCGCGGAAGAACGGAGCCTTTGACGCCGTCATCTGCCGCCACTGGGCGGAAGGGGGTCAGGGGGCAAAGGACCTGGCGGCCGCTGTGGAGAGAGCCACACAGGAGGCCAGCCACTTCCAGTTCCTCTATGACGTCAAGGTTCGTAGGTGCCATGCCGTGCTGCCGATTTATGAGTTCGTTAGTTTTTTTTTTTTTTTTTATTTTTTTTTTTTCTTTTATATTGAGGATAATGGAATAAGCACTCTTGTGCTTTATTACATCCGTCCCCATGTGTTTGCAGTGTTGTAATGTCATCTGTTCCCACGGCACACGATGGCCTACTCTTAACGAAAAGTGGAACAGGATTTAAGGTGTGTGCAAGATGTTCTGCGTGTGTTCACACACGGGGCCTTGGTTTATAGTCTCTTCGAAGGACTTTAGGGGAGAGTGGAGTCGGCACTGATGTTAACTCAGGAGAAAAATTGCTCAACGGGAATCAAACCCGGGTGTCATATTGCGAGTGCAATGTTCGACCACTAGGCTATCCTGTTCCCATTTAAGTTTTTTTTGAATGTTCTGTAGTTCAACTCTGTATTACAAAACCCAAAAAAATCACCCTTAATGTAATCAATTTTTGTCATTTTGTTATAAAAAAAAGGTAACGGTGTCCAAACCTGCGTTGGTAGGTAGGGGAGCGAGGATCAGAGACCTCAGCTTCTCTAGGGGCCAGCATATTGAGGGCGGGCCCATCTCCTCTCCCTCGCTGCTTTACCTTCCTGACCCTAAAGAGGGCAGGTATCCATTTACAGCTGGGTGAACTTGGGTGTGGGGGGGGATTGTACTGAAGCCAAGGCGGGAAACGGTCACCCATCCAATTGGCAACCGCGCTCGACGCTGCTTAACTTTGACTGGGGGAAAGCGAGCGCTCTAACCACTGAGCTATCCCGTATATAAATGAAGTAATGATGATGGTGGTGGTGATGTTTCAGCTGCCCATCGAGGAGAAGATAGAGATCATGCCAAGAAGATCTATGGGGCGACGGAGTGGAACTGGAACCTCTGGCCCAAGAGCAAGTCAACCGCTACAAGCAGCAGGTTGGTGGTGTATATGGTGTACAGTATCCGCCTGTGGTTTTTGGGGTTTTTAAAATAACTTCTGTCGTATTGGTATTTGTGATTGATTCTTGTGTGTGTGGTGTGTGTGTGTGTAAGGTGTGTGGTGTGTAAGTGTGAAAGTGTTTGTGTGAGAGAGAGTGTATGTGTGATGTTTGTGTGTGTGTGTGTGTGCTTGTGTGTGTGACTGTGTGTGTAAGTGTGTGTGTGTGTGTGTGTGACTGTGTGGTGTATAAGTGTTGTGTGTGTGTGTGTGTGTGTGACTTGTGTGTGAGTGTCTGTGTGTGTGTGTGTGATCTGTGTGTGATGTGGTGTTGATGTGTGATTCTGTGTGTGTTGATTAGATGTGTGTGTGTGTGGGGAGGTGGTGTGTGTGTGTGTTGTTTTGTGTGACTCTGTGTGTAGTGTAATGACCATCACTCTCCACCACCACGACACTCGTTAACCAACAAAATACCCGAAATCATAAAAATCATCCACCATCCACGTACGGCTAGGTAACGACGGTAAGTGTGTGACACGTTTACCTGACTGTGTGTGGACAGGGGTTCAACGACCTGCCCATCTGCATGGCCAAAACGCACCTGTCCCTGTCCCACATGCCGGAGCGGAAAGGGGCCCCTAAGGGCTTGTGCTGCCATCAGGGAGGTCAGGGCCAGCATCGGGGCAGGCTTCATCTACCCCCTCATCGGCACGGTCAGTTTCATGTGGTTGTTTCCTTGCTCGCTGGCTGGCTTTCTGTCTTTGCTAGATTTACAACGGTGTCGTACATTTTGTATCATATGTTGTTGTTGTGCGTTCCCCAGCTTAACACCCTGGGGGTCACCCAGAATGTTTCCTCTCTGACTCGCTCATCCCACCTGGGAATCACTGTGGGATTGACAGTTCAAACTGGATGAAAAGTTTGCGTCTATGACCTCTTCATTGGCAGCCATACTTCAACTTTAGAGGATTGTCCTCTCCTTTAACCCTCTTAGTCCCGATCCAGGATTTGCCGGGATTGAATGATTACTCCCCTTAAGTCCCGATCCGGGATTTGCCGGGATTGATGATCCCTAATCCGATCTGGATTTGCGGATTTACACAGTAGATTTCCATCAGCTGTGACCATCACTAATTGCTACCACATGTCAAAGCTCTATCAGGCCAGAAGGAGAAACCTTGTAGAGTGTCTGGAAGTAATTATAGCTGCTGGTATGTACTTAGAAGGAGGAAAAGGCCAGCCAGCATGTGTGCCTGACCTGATTTCGTGATGGAATGCGAAATCTAGGGGCAGTGTTTGTTCAGAGACGCCGAATGCAAGAGGGTTAAAGAGAACTGGAGCTTGTCATGGCTGAAGACAATCTCGGCTGAACATTTTACAAACCTAACACCATTTGGATGTAGGCCTCGTACACTTCGCTAACCTCAATAACTGACAAAGCTTTTAGCCTGGGCCAAGTTTTGTAACTGCTTGACTTCTTCATCCAGTGTGATAAGCTAATACGCACATATGTGACACTCCACCACATAATGAGTCGCATTGCACCAGGGGTCAATTTTTAGTTGTTTATGTTGTTAAAATCTGCTATAAAAAAAGCTGTTCAGTGCAGAAAACAGGTTCGAAATCAGACAGTTCTGTGGAAAGGTATTATAAATTGAAATGTAGACTGCAGAAAGTGACAGAATGACAAATTGACAAGTTTTGCATCATAATAGGTGATCTAAATGAGGGCATAGGGGTTTTAAAATGTGTTTTAAAGTAGAAGGAAACAAAAATTATGCCTTTTTACTGCAGTACAAGGTAGAAGAATAGCTATAGTTTTACTATCAATCAAAATCTCTAAATCGGCAACCTGACCCCCGCCTGCCTAAAATAGTGTTAGCGGAAAAGTGGGTCGGGTGCAAATTTTGTGGTGGAGCGTCACACATGACAGAATGACTTGAAAACTGATAGCTTTTTTTGGTTGTTGTTGTTGTTCAGATGAGCACTATGCCTGGGCTGCCCACAAGGCCGTGTTTCTACGACATCGACATCGACCCCGAGACAGAGGAGATCGTGGGCCTGTCGTAACTGTCAGCAGTGACAGCAGACGACGGAGAGAGAGAGAGAGAGAGAGAGGAGTCAGCACTGGAGGAATTGATTACTGCATGGTCAGAGAGAGGAAGACTACAGCACTGCACACAACACTGACCCGCCCTTGCAGAGGTAGGGTGGGGGATGACAGAGGGGGGAGGGTGACATCGTCTGTCTGTGCAGACAGAGAGTGGGACCAGTTTGGTGTCGTCCTGAAATCTTCATACCTGTATTCCTTTTGTTTCGATTTGTATCCTACGTGCGATCATGATTTTTGTTGGCGTTTTTTGCACTTGTTTTGTTGTTGGTTATCTTGTCTTTGTGTTTATCCAGTACTCATTTTTCTACACAGATTTGTTTCTTCTTAACCTCTTAAGCGTTTTCTTGTTTATGAAAAAATATCTGTTTTGTTTTATGGATAAGCAAATATAAAAAATATTGTGTGTGTGGGTTGTGGTGTTTGTAGCTTTATGTTAAAGGAATATCTTCCCAGTGATGGTTTGTTGGCCGATAGGGGTGGTGCTGTTCTGTGTGGCCAGTTGTGTTTTAATTCCTCTCTTGTTCACTGCAGTGTGTTTCAAGCACAAAGGCTACTGTCCATACCTGTTGTGGCCCCCCAAAAAACATCTTTGAAGGGGGTGGGAGGTGTTTGGTTTTTGTTTTTTTTGGTTAAATCGTACAAGCAGTAATGGTCTTTGCTTGGTCACAGTTGGTTTGCATGGTATGGTAAACATAGAATGTCAGATCTTTTTGACAACTTATCTTTGCTTGCTATTTTCTCTCTCTCTCTCTCTCTCTCTCTCTCTCTCTCTCTCTCTCTCTCTCTCTCTCTCTCTCTCTCTCTCTCTCTCTCTCTCTCCTCCCCTCATTGTGTTCTTTTCAGGACTCGTTGATTTTTGCTCAGCACTTGATTCCTATTTTTGAGTGAGTCAATTTTCTGACTGTTTTGTGAGAGACCGTGTACTGTTGCATGAACACAGGAGTGTTATGGGCATTTTCCTGCCTGCGTTTTATAGTTGCAGGTGTGTTATCTTTTCATCATGAAACAATACTTCCAATTCATAAAAAAAAAACCAGTATTAAAAGAAAGCATGAAATTTGGTTTTGATTCGTTTTTGAAAAATCAGTTTACAATGATCAATTATGTGTTCTTCTGGTGGCGTTGCACATAGTAATGGAGATAAACCGTGTTACAGATATTGATTGTTCAGGTCGAAATCATCGTTGCCATAAAATGTTTTTAACTGAAATTGTTGCGGCTTTATTTTTTTTTTGTCAAGGCTGGGTTTTTTTGCACGTCATGTAAATGTGACAAAAATGATGCCAGTGCTTTATTTTTGTCAAAGCTTGTTTTTTGCACGTGGTGTAAATGTGATAGGAGTAGTGCCAGGTGTCGGTGGCTTCCTCCTCCTCCTCCATGTTGCCTTACATACATTTCCTGCTGTGAACAGATTTGTGCATCCATGTCTACTCTACAAGATTCAGCGCTATATAAATCCCATATGTTATTATTATTTTTTTTGTTATTATTGTTATTATTATTATTTTCGTACTGCCTTCAGTGATTGTTCATCAGAAACCAAATGGGTTGCTATGGGATTTATTGTTGATTAATTTTGCATGGATTGTTCATCAGAATCCAGATGAATGGACTGCTGTGGAATCCAGATGAATGGATTGCTGTGGGGATCTATTGTTGATTAATTTTGCATGGATTGTTCATCAGAAACCAGATGAATTGCCTGGGGATTCGTTGTTGATTTTGTAGAGTCCTTACACTGTTAAATTTGACCCTCTTTGGATGAGTATGTTTGCCGACGAGATAAAATAGATGTTTTATTGTTTTAGGCTTGTTTGTTTTTTTCCATCCTTGTTTGCATTATACAAAATCAAACTTTTTCTTGCTAGCTTCTGTTGGGGCTTCCAATTTTTCTTTATTGTTTTCCCTGTACCATCCCCACCCCCTTTAAAAAAAAAAATCTTGTCTTCCTTTTTTTGAGGAATCATCTTTTTAAAAAACTTTTTTTCTGTGTTTTTCTTGTGGGTAATTGGGAAAAAAAAAAGGGTCCATCCTTGACGATTTTTGCATTCTTCTTGCTGTGTCCTTGTACACTGCCGTATGCGCGTTGCGTGAATGAAACAGGATGGTCTGTTCCAAGGATTTATCTGTAGTTTCTACCAAAAATGCATATAAAACTCTGGAGCTATGGTTGTGATTTGAAGACTTAGATTTTTGTCGCATCAAAAATACAATTTGCCAGTTCGCTGTCTGCATCATCCTGTTTTAGAGATTTTATTTCTTCCAGTTTTTGACATGTATGAACTGTGAGTGGCCATTCTTTTTTTTTTTTTTCTTCTCTCTCTCTCTGCACATGCCTGTCTGCAAAACGTTTGTGCTTGTGGAACTGGGAATCGAAAACTAGGAATCAGAAATTGAGAAACCAATAAGGCTAATGGCCAAATTCATTCTTTTTATTTGAAAAGACGACCACACAGATTTTCTATCTGTGGAAGCCAAACGGAAAGGTACCCAGTTGTGAGGGCAAATCAGAAATGCCTGCATTTGCTCTCTGCACAGTTAAATTGATTCAGATTTTCGGGGCGGTTAGGGCAGATTTTGATTTGGGAAGATTCTTGCTGTGGGTTTTTCTAGAGAAATTAGGGGAGGAAAGGGGATGGAAATTCAGTGCTTTTTCAAGCCTGTGTTTCCACTCTGCTTTAACCCTCTTAGTCCCGAACGGGATGGACATTCAGTGCTTTTTTCAAGCCTGTCTTTCTTTCTTTCAGTCTGTATTAAAGATAACAAAAGCAAACTATTTTGCATTTTTTATTTTAAGGTTAATGGAAAAGATATCAATGTGTGGTGTTTTTCTTCTTGTTGGGTTTTTTTTTTTTTAACATCTAGTCCCCTCTGACAGCACATGAACTGTACAATCATTGTAATGAGAGCTCATATCCGGCAAGTGTTCCTCCATGTTGGTGCTTTATTCCCCCTCCCTCCCACCCCCACCCTGGCCATGCAAAGAGAGTATTGTATTGTTTGTCTTTAGAAAAAAAAGATATTTTTTAAATTGAAAAAAATTGACATCTGTTGGAAATATGAATGGTGCGTATTAAGCATATCATGTTTGTAAATACTGACGTGAGGTTTTTTTTATTGTTTCTTTTCCCTTTTAACAATTTTTTATAAAAAGATATATAGCTTTCCAGAAATTTGGGAACCAGTTTCTTTTTTGAGACATATTCATTTTGACCATCTTTGGACAGTGAAGACAGGATGCTGAAAGTATGAGAAAGAAAACCCAGTACAGTGAATGACTTAATAGTGTTGAAAGCTGGCATATTTTGAGCAATGTATGTGTGTGTGAAACGACAGATGATGAACCTCTCTCCCCCCTCTGCCTCCCTCAACCTCTCCATTTCCCTGATCCCTGTCCAAACCAACAAGTTTTGAAGTCTTTTTTTTTTTTTCAAATAATGAAGACTGAATGATAGTGCTTTTTTTTTTTTCTTTTAAAATATAGACCTCGTCTATCTTAGTTCAGGAAAACTGGCTGAAGCTATCTGCATGAATGATAAACAATGTATTAAGATTTTAAAACAAATGTATACTGTAGATATTAAAACAAAGCCCAAATAAAATCAAAGGTATTGTGGAAGCAGTTACCGGGGACATACTAGAAGACAGCCTGTGCATTGCCTTTTAACTCATTCAACCCCCGAGCAGATGCTGGCAAAATGAGTGAGTAGTCTCGCTGCCCTAAGCCCGAGCAGCTCTCAGGCTAGGTACCCATGGTGTTAATGTTTTTGGAACATGAATTTAATGGTGAGTTAAAGAAATTATTAAAGCGGTTCATTTAGCAAATCATTGTACAAATTTAGAACTTGTCTGATCAGTCTCCATCAACATTGTTCTGGCCCTAGGTCAAAAAGTGATCATCGAAAAATGGAGGAAGAGGAAGCAACTTTTTTTTTTTTTTTATAGAAAAATTTATTTATTTATTCTTTAATAGTAGCTGCCAGTAGAATAGAAAGTAGGGATGGAAGTGTGAATGGTGGCGTAGATCAGTTGTGATGAGGCTTCGTTGGATTGGAGAGGATGCATGGACAGCAGTTAGGACATGTCACAATCATTTTTTAAAATGATTAAATTTTTTGGAAAAAAAATGCAAGGCAAGTCTTGGTGAAAGTTGGGTTTTTTTTTTACCACACACAGATGGAAATGTAATGATTTAGAAAGCGATGGTATGGATGGATTTTTCCTGAATGTTTGGTATTTGTGGCTGGGGTGAACTGACCCTTCCAGAGAGTATTGGCTCCTGTGTCGCATCTCCTGCCATGTGTTGTATCGCCGATTGTCATTTTTGGTTTTGTTTTGAAGAAAAATCACTGCATTTTGAAAATCATGGAATTGTGCACACTAGAATCGTAATCATCCAATTAAAATCTGAAATGTTTTGATTGATTTCCTTTCAGATGTTGGCTGCCGATGGCATGTGCATGGCTGAACTGATTTATGTTGACCTCTGTGTTTTATTATCAGACATCATTGAACACTGATTGGGTATCGGGGGGGGGGGGGGGAAGTATGGCTTGTTGTAATCAGCGAAATGTGTGTGTATTCAGATCATTTGATTAAAGCAAATCTGTATTTCACAAGATTTCAGAGTATGACTGTTTTGTGTGTATGTGTTATGACTCATTGCATGTTGTTATAGTCCCACCGACCATGGAAGCCATATCAGGGCTGTCACCTCGTTAGTTTCAGTGGCTCCTGCAACATTCACTTCACGTTAAAAAACCAACACCTCCTGATACTTTCAAGTACCCAACACCGTTAATAAAAAAAACACACAAAAAAACAACTTTAAGTGACTGTGACACCGTACCTAAATCATTTACTTCTTTAAGGCAACTAAAACCAGGCTGTACTGAGGACTCCAGCTTAATTTATCATCCCCAGGTTTTAAAAAAAAAAACATAGAAAAAGAGAAACACTTTAAAGTACAAAAATGTACATGTATAAAAAATTTTAAAATGCAGTATAGTCAAATACCACCCGCAGAATGGACATTATGTACCCATCCCAGTTTAACACTATCACTGCCTGGTCTCCAGAACTAAACAATACAGGCAAAAGTGTCATACAACATACGAAAAGAAAAGATAGATTTGTTTTTTAAAAACAAAAAAAGGCAGGAGCATGGACTGGGAAAGCAGAAAACGAGCCAGAGAGATTATGAAAAGGTAAAGACAAAGACAAACAGAGAGTGATAGAAAAGGGGGGAACTTTTAGCTCAGATTTTCCAGAAGGTGAGGATGCTGTTTATACTGAAAGAGCTTGGGCATCTCCACAGGGTGAAAGACAAAGACAGAAACAGAGAGAGTGATAGAAAAGGGGGAAACTTCTAGCTCAGAATTTCCAGAAGGTGAGGATGCTGTTTATACTGAAAGCTTCACCATCTCCACAGGGTGTGTGTGTAATGACCGGCTGTGTTGATGAAAGTTGCTTCTGCAGGAAATCCCCGATGCTAAAAATGTCCCGTTGTCCGTCATACGAATGCATGGCACCATTTGTTTGTCAGGGCCTCCTGAGTTGGCAGTCTGGGTGTTTGACAAAGAAGAAAATGTCTGGTTTTTGGTGCTCTGGGAGGATTTTTTTTTTCTGACTTTTTTTTTTATTCGTTTGGAAATCATAACTTTACTACTTTTACTTTTGTGATTTTTTGTTGTTGTCTATCTTTCCTCCCTTTCCCTTCCCCCCCCCCCCTCCCACCCTTATGGGAATGCCAGGGGCCCTTTCAGTATAAATAGCATCGGGCCCACCTGGAAATTCTGTGCTAGCAATTTCCCCTTTTCTATCACTCCCTTTGTATCGGTTTTTCTCCTCACCTCTCTATCCTCTCCCTCTCATGTCTATCTACTGCCTACCCAGCCCATTCTCCTGCATTATTTTTTGTTTTCATGCAAATCTGAAAATTGTTTCTTTTGTTATAAACTTTCTGTTGAGCTGCCCTGAAGATAAGAACGTGTCGCTCAGGCCAGCGGGCAGACCTCCTGCAGAGTTACAAGCACAGGGGAAGACCAGGTACTTGCATTCTACCCAATACAGGGATGGAAAAGAAGATTGTTTATTTGTTGTTAGAGTTTGGGGGATAGTGGAGGGGTGGGGTAGGGTGGGGAGGGGGAACATAGGGTGTTTACAGGAAATATGAATTGCCTGTAGGCAATTTCTGGCTGTTCATTACTAATTTGTTATTGAACTACAGTATCATCCAATCCCAATCCTATCTGATCTTTTTTTTTTTTTTTTTTCAATTCCAATCTAATCTTGTTTATAGCCCCACTGACCTCAAGAGGCCGTAACATAACATAACATAATAATATAATGCATAATAATATCAAACATGCTGGCAATTTGTTAATTGACAAGAACCCACACAAGAGGTAAAATGATGACCGCAGGTAAAATCAAGAAAATTCTTCCATTGAATGGAATTCATTCTTACCACATATGTGCCAGGGGAACGGATCCATTAATGGATTGCTAGGTCTGGCAGCAGCACTGCACCAGTCTTCAAAGTACGGGTGGAGGGAGGGGTCCCACATTTGAATTCTGTCCTTAGTTGTATGTTCTGCCATCCTTTGGGCTATCAACAGTAGTAGCCAGGTTGCTAGGTTGATTTTTTTTTTTTTGGATAGATCAGGTGGGGTTTTTGTTGTTGTTTTTTTATCTTTAAGTCACAACCTGGTTGCTCGTCAAGGGTTTTTTGTTGCTTTTTTTTTTTACACACTAAAGAGAGAACCTGGTTGCAAGCTCGGGTTGTTTTGGTTTGTTCGTTTTTTTAACAAAAGAGAACCTGGTTGCTATTTTTGGTGGGTTTTTTTTCTAACAGAACCTGGTTGCTAGTTCGGGTTTTTTTTTCCAAGAACCTGGTTGCTAGTTCGTTGTTTTTTTTTCCAAGAAACCTGGTTGCTAGTTCGTTTTTTTTTTCAAAGAACCTGGTTGCTAGTTCGGGTTTAGTTTTTTCTTCTTAAAGAGACAACCTGGTTGCTTTTTCAGGGTTTTTTTTCCCCTGAAGAGACAACCTTGTTGCTGTTTTTTTTTTTGGTTTTGTTTTTGAAGTAACGAGGCGATTGCCAGCTTTTTTTTTGGGGGGGGGTTCAAAGGCGAAAGCACCATGGTATGACTTGTGATGTGGAATAGCCAACAAGCATCTGCTTCTGCAATTTTTGAATGTCCAGGATATTAGGCACAAGCATTTTACTGCAGATCCTTTTCTGTGATGCTCCACCCAAGACATTTTTAACTTCCTGAGAGGAATCGGGCATTTCTGGTCCGATATGAGTGAAGATGTCATCGCTAGTCACTAAGAATAAGATTATTTTAAAGAATCTGGTTTTTGGGTTTTATCCAATTTTATGTGTCGTGTATGTCATGCTTTCTCCCCTTATTTGGTTGGTCAGGGCATAGATACAAAAACCAGGTTACTAAGGGAAAACATTGTACACGAATATCCGGAAAATTGCGGATATTTTTCGGAAAGGTTTGTCATTCTTCTTCTTCGGCATCATTGAATACTCAACTATTGTCTGTCTTATGATTGAAAATGCGTCGTGCTGCCGTTAAGCGCCTGACAAGTCGGCCCAGCACATCGAACTTCAGCGTGGATAAAAAATTTTATGCCATTCTTCTTCTTCGTCATCATTGATACTCAGACAACTATTGTCTGTCATATGATTGAAAATGCGTCATGCTGCCGT
>CM060324.1:54419914-54434914 GCA_030674155.1 Stramonita haemastoma
CAGGTAAAATCAAGAAAATTCTTCCATTGAATGGAATTCATTCTTACCACATATGTGCCAGGGGAACGGATCCATTAATGGATTGCTAGGTCTGGCAGCAGCACTGCACCAGTCTTCAAAGTACGGGTGGAGGGAGGGGTCCCACATTTGAATTCTGTCCTTAGTTGTATGTTCTGCCATCCTTTGGGCTATCAACAGTAGTAGCCAGGTTGCTAGGTTGATTTTTTTTTTTTTGGATAGATCAGGTGGGGTTTTTGTTGTTGTTTTTTTTATCTTTAAGTCACAACCTGGTTGCTCGTCAAGGGTTTTTTTGTTGCTTTTTTTTTTTTACACACTAAAAGAGAACCTGGTTGCAAGCTCGGGTTGTTTTGGTTTGTTCGTTTTTTTAACAAAAGAGAACCTGGTTGCTATTTTTTGGTGGGTTTTTTTTCTAACGAGAACCTGGTTGCTAGTTCGGGTTTTTTTTTTTCCAAGAACCTGGTTGCTAGTTCGTTGTTTTTTTTTCCAAGAACCTGGTTGCTAGTTCGTTTTTTTTTTCAAAGAACCTGGTTGCTAGTTCGGGTTTAGTTTTTTCTTCTTAAGAGACAACCTGGTTGCTTTTTCAGGGTTTTTTTTCCCCCTGAAGAGACAACCTTGTTGCTGTTTTTTTTTTTTGGTTTTGTTTTTGAAGTAACGAGGCGATTGCCAGCTTTTTTTTTGGGGGGGGGGTTCAAAGGCGAAAGCACCATGGTATGACTTGTGATGTGGAATAGCCAACAAGCATCTGCTTCTGCAATTTTTGAATGTCCAGGATATTAGGCACAAGCATTTTACTGCAGATCCTTTTCTGTGATGCTCCACCCAGACATTTTTAACTTCCTGAGAGGAATCGGGCATTTCTGGTCCGATATGAGTGAAGATGTCATCGCTAGTCACTAAGAATAAGATTATTTTAAAGAATCTGGTTTGGGTTTTATCCAATTTTATGTGTCGTGTATGTCATGCTTTCTCCCCTTATTTGGTTGGTCAGGGCATAGATACAAAAACCAGGTTACTAAGGGAAAACATTGTACACGAATATCCGGAAAATTGCGGATATTTTTCGGAAAGGTTTGTCATTCTTCTTCTTCGGCATCATTGAATACTCAACTATTGTCTGTCTTATGATTGAAAATGCGTCGTGCTGCCGTTAAGCGCCTGACAAGTCGGGCCCAGCACATCGAACTTCAGCGTGGATAAAAAATTTTATGCCATTCTTCTTCTTCGTCATCATTGAATACTCAGACAACTATTGTCTGTCATATGATTGAAAATGCGTCATGCTGCCGTTAAGCGCCTGACAAGTCGGGCCCAGTACATCCAACTTCAGCTTGGATGAAAAAATTTTTAAGTCTTTTTTTTTTTTTTTAAAAAGCTGGAGAATAGACCAAGAAGGCAGAAAAAAAGACAAGGAGAGGACAGGAAGAAGAGAAACGAAGCAGAAACAAAGATCCGGAAAAGGATTTTTTAGCACCAAATTTCCAGAAGGTGGGGGTGGTATTTATAATTGACAAGCCTCCGGCATCCCCACAGGGTTATCTTGGCATTCATGTTTCTCTTTTTTTTTTTTTTTAGGTACTTGCATTCCGATCATTTCAAGCCCAATCAAATGAATAGAACAAGAGCACATACTCTGCAAGCTTTTATTTTCTGCAAACTGTACAATACAAACACTGATTTAAAAAAGGCATCTTAAAATATCTCCTCTCCCTCTCCCCCCCTCTTCTCTCTCTCTCTCAATATGCAATAAAAACACATAAAAAGGCACCTTAAAATATCTCCCTCTCTCGCTCCCCTCTCTCGCTCCCTCCTCCCTCCCTCCCTCTCCCTCTCCCCCTCCCTGCCCACCCCCCCTTTTCTCTCTCTCTCTCTCTCTCTCCTCTCTCTCTCTCCTCTCTCTCTCTCTCTCTCTCTCTCTCTCTCTCTCTCTCTCTCTCTCTCTCAAAATACAATAAAAGCACCAATTAAAAAAAGGCATCTGAATTTTCTATCACTCATCCGTGCACATCATTTGAGTTTAATTTACTCATGACAACCAAAAAATAGTCTGTACCTTCATCAGCACTGCTTGGGGATTTTTCTTTCAAAGAGTCAATCATAACTTTCTATGGGATACAAACGCATTGATATTTCAAATTGCTCACACATTCATTTCTCAATCCTGTCTTTTTTAGGAGGGGGGTGTGGGGTGGGTGGGATTCCATCTTTAAATGTAATTATTATTAAAGATATCCTGAACAGAATTTTTTTTTTTAATGCTGGAGTAATGCGTTTTGTGTCTTGGGTTCTGTACCGAACGAATGTGTACTTGCATTGTTAGATGTTTACGTGCGTTATTTTTTTGTGTGAATTCATTTCAGCTTAGACCTAGGGCGTGTGACTGATTTAATGACATATCCAAACTCAATAGTGCAATATATTGCACAAACTAGGCTCATAAATAGTGCAATCAGATGTGCAAAATAGCCTCATAAATAGTGTAATATATCACGCAATTTACACTCGTGAATAGTGCAAAAGATCACGCAAACTATACTCAGTGCAATAGATCACGCAAACTAGCCTCGCATGAATAGTGCAATAGATCACGCAAACTGCACTCATGAATAGTGCAATAGATCATGCGTTTATTTATTTACCGATTTATTTATTCATTCATTTTTTATATTTTGAGGATAATGAGTGTTAGTTGTTTTTTCTACATCCAGTCCCCGTTATTTATTATGCAGTTTTGTAAACAACAACAAAACTATTGTAAAAGCATCACAGGGCAAACTCCACACCTGTAAAACCGCGCTTTAATTTTTTTTTTTTTTTTAAAGAAAGGGTCGTAGGTGAACAGTGATATGTGTTTATCCATTCAGAAGTGAACCTCTAAAAACCACACACACACACACACAACACACAACACACAACACACAACACACAACACACACACACACACACACACACAGAGGCTACAAGTAGGTTTCATGAGAACAAGTCGCAGAATCACCTAAAGACAAAGAAAAAATTGTATAGAGTGCTACCCCCCCAAAAAAAAAACAACACAAAAAAACAACAACAAAAAACAAAAAAAACAACAACAAACAAAAAACAAACAAACCCCAAACCACACACACACACGCACACAAAACTTATAGGTCTAGAAATATACTGTTGAATGACATCACCCATGAATGAACTTTTCTGCAACCTATGGTGATTTTCAAAATCTATGTCTAAAAATTCCCCTCCCTCCCACACACACACACACACACACACCAACCAAACCAACCCCCCCCCCCCACCCCAAGAAAAAAGCCTCAAACTAATATCTACAGCTGCAGTTACACTTGTCCAATAAGATTTGATATGTAGTAAAATATTGTGTTTGATAAAAAGCCATTTTCACCAGTATCAATACGTAATACAGACTTAAAATCAGACATGATCAGTCAAGTCCCCCCAAAAACTAAAACAAAATATAAAAGCGGGAGGGAAAATTATAAACCAAAAAATATAAACAACCTGTACAGACACCACTTTTTCCTCAACTTTCAGAGCTGGAGGGGGAGCGGCGGGGGTGGGTGGGAATAGAGCAGCTCACAAGACTGAACACAAGACAGGACTCGCCCCAAGATGGCCGGGAAAAATAGGTTTTCAATAATCATCATCCTTCAGACATCCTTCGCATTTTAGTCCCATCGATTATTCAGTCTCTCGATGAGCACTCAGCACACACGACACCCACCCAACATGCATGCGTTTAATAGTATATATTAGATAGACTTAAAATAATACGACAAATATAACCACCACACAACTTCATGTACCTTGGAGCAAACTTCGGCTCTCTTGGACGAACACTTATAGTCCTGTAATTCGCCTAAACGGCACGACCCCCTCTCACCTTCTTTTTAAGGAACTGCTTTTTCTTTTCCTCCACCTCAGACTTCAGATCCCCCAGGCGTTGCTTCATGTCCGCGCTGGGCCCTCTTTTGAGCTGGTCGCCCAGGAACTTGATGACTTTCTCCTTGGCGGTCAAGACGCCCAGGCTGCTGTCATCGTCTTCTGGGAGACCGGTGTCGCCATAGGCCATCAGAGCCTGACGCATAGCTGACCACTTCTCCTCAAAGCCCGTCATGTCGCTCGTCATGCGGATGAACTTGCTGCAATAGCTGCACACACACATACATATACAGACACGCGCGTACACACACACGTGCGCGCGCATGCACGCGCGCACACACACACATGCACACGAACACGCACACACACACAGATGACAAAATTTACAAAGCTGCATATATAGTCATACACACGGGGACTGGATGTAGATCTAATAAAAAAAATTTAATGCACATTAGCGCTTATTCCATACAACACAACCCCCCCCCCCCTCCACACCCCCCCCCCTCACATCACACCCCACCCCTACTCCATTCACAACACACACACCCCTACCCACCCCCACCCCCCTCTTCACCCTCATCCTCACCCCCCCCCCTCACACACACACCCGTACACCGTACCCCACACCCACAACACCCCCCATACCACCTCGCCCCCCCCCCACCCCCCTACCCACCCCCTTCACCCTCATCCTCACCCCCCCTCCACGCACACGCACCCCCCCCCCACACACACACACACACCACACCACACTACCCCCTACACACACACCCATACCACACACCACACCCCAACACCTCACTGCCCCCTACACACCACCACCACACCCTCACCCACAACACCCCCCACAACACCCCCCTCCACCACCACCCCCCACACACCCCTCCCCACCCACACACCCTCCCCCCCTCCTCACCACCCCCACCCCCACCCCCAAACAAAACACAAACTCAACCGACCATGCCAGACGATCGAAGTCGCAGTAGTGTCCCAGACAGGCCTGGTGCAGCAGTGCTGCTCTCTGCAGCCAGGGGTGCTGGTCCTGCTGTATCCACACGTCCATCACCGGCTTCGTCTCCGGGGCTCCAGATAGGCCAGGGCGTTCAGGACTGCCGTGTATGTATATACACATACATACAAGCAAGCATAGCGCACACACACGCATGGGCGCGCAGGCAAGCATACACATATGCACGCGCACGAGCACATTATTATGTTACAAGTTGAGAATAGACGTTAAACGAATTTGAACACACACACACACACACACACACACACACACACACACACACACACACACACACACACACACATGCATGCAGGCGCGCGTACGCATGCACGCACGCACGCACACACACACACACACACGCGCATGCGGGCGCGCGTACGTACGCACGCACACACACACACACGTGAGAGTGAATTATCACTTTATAAGTCTTTTTATTGAGAAAAAAAAAGGCCGGAGAATAGACCAAGAAAGCCAGATAATAGACCAAGAAGGTTTGACAAAAAGAAGGAAAAAAAAAGAACAAGGCAACGACAATAACAATGAACAAAGCAGAAACAAAGAGAGGGATAGAAAAGAGGGAATTCGTAGCCCAGAAATTTCCAGAAGATGGGATGGGAGATGCTATTCATCCTGACAGGCCCCCGGCATCCCCACGGGGGGACTGGACTGATGTGAAAGGGAACACAGGAAAAGAGGGAAGAACACCAAATGACGAGATCGATGTGATCAACGCACGAAACCCTCAAAGGAAGTAGGAAAAGAGATCATTGGGTCCGAGGGGGGTGGGGGAACGGGTGGGGTGGGGGCGAAGACATGGGGAGATGGGATAGCCTAGTGGTTAATAAAAGGATTGAACTGTTCATTTGACGTTCCAGGTTTTAGGAGCCACCACGAAGAAGGCATCGTAGAGGGGGATTATTCAAACCCATTACGTTTCGCTTTCTAAGACAGGTGCATACATAGCCTCTAGACCCCCAATCCGCAGACAAGACACGTATAATGATGTATGCATGGTGTAAACATCACACATAACACACACACAGGCGTGCATGCACACACGCACACACACACACCACCACCACCCACCCACCCATACCATTAGCAGACAGAACCTGCCCTCAACCTAAACCTTTCTACGCGACCAGGGCAGTAGAATCAGCATCAACAGCGGCAGCAGCATCAACAGCAGCAAACAACAACAGCAGCAGCATCGACAGCAGTATCAACAACAACAACAACAGCAGCAGCATCAACAACAACAGCATCAACAACAACAACAGCAGCAGCATCAACAACAACAGCATCAACAACAACAGCAGCAGCATCAACAACAACAGCATCAACAACAACAACAGCATCAACAACAGCAGCAGCATCAACAACAACAGCATCAACAACAACAACAGCACAGCATCAACAACAACAGCATCAACAACAACAACAGCAGCAGCATCAACAACAGCATCAACAACAACAACAGCAGCAGCATCAACAACAGTAGCAACAACAACAGCAGCAGCATCAACAACAGTAGCAACAACAGCAGCAGCATCAACAACAGTAGCAACAACAGCAGCAGCAGCAGCATCAACAACAGCAGCAGCAGCAACAGCAGCAACAACAGCAGCAGCAACAGCAGTAGCAACAACAACAGCAACAACAGCAGCAACAACAGCAGCAGCAGCATCAACAGCAGCATCAACAACAGCAACAACAACAACCACCAACACCAACAACAACAGCAGGAACAACAACAGCACCAGCATCAACAACACAACAACAAACCACCACCACCATCAACCAAACAACCAACCAACCAACCAACCAACCAACCAACCAACCAACCAACCAACCGACAAAACCAAAACAAAAGACTAGAGCTAGCAAGTAAGTTCTTCTTCACCACTCACGGTATTTGGCCAGGTGGTCCACGGTGTCCCTGCCGCTCTTGGTGACCACGCAGTACCTCAAGAACTCGAAGACCTCCTCGAAGCCCACCTCCCGGGACAGCTGGATGATGGTCCCCACCAGCATCTCCAGCACCACGTACTGATACTCCCGGAACTCCAGGTCCCACAGCTCCCGCATCACGGCGATGATCTCCGTCCCTTCCAGCCTGTTGGTGCGATCCAGCAACTAGGCAGATCAGAGCGAAGCGAAGCGTGTGGAGAGCACACAGGGGAGGGGTCAGAGAGACGAGACAGGCAGGCAAAGCAAGGTAGGCATGGCATAGCAGGCAAGGCATAGCAGGCCAGGCAAGGCAAGGCATAGCAGGCAAGGTAGGTAGGCAAGGCAAGGCAAGGCAGGTAGGCAAGGCAAGGCAAGGCACGCAGGCAGGGCATAGCAGGTAGGCAGGGCATAGCAGGTAGGCAAGGCAGGCAGGCAAGGCAGGGCATAGCAGCAAGGCAGGTAGGCAAGGCATAGCAGGCAGGCAAGGTAGGCAGGCAGGCAGGGCAGGCAGGCAAGGCCAGGCAGGCAGGCACACAGTCATGTTATGTACACACAATCACAATTATTATCAGGACGTTTCAGTTGAGTGAAAAGAAAAGAGAGAGAAGGGGGGAAAGGAGAGAGAGAGAGAGAGAGAGAGAGAGAGAGAGAGAGAGAGAGAGAGAGAGAGAGAGAGAGAGAGAGAGAGAGAGAGAGAGAGAGAGAGAGAGAGAGAGAGAGAGAAGGGGGGAAGAGCGAGAGAGAGAGAGAGAAACAGACACACACACACATGTATATTATTATATACATTATATACATTATATATGATATTAAACATGTGTGTGTGTGCGATTGTGCATCTGTGAGTGGGTGTGTGCATTTGTGAGTGCGCGTGTGTGCGCACGCGTTTCTGTCTGTGTGCATGTGTGTATGTGTGTGTATGTGTGTGTGCATATGTGTGTATGGGTAGGAAACACACACACACACACACACACACACACACACACACACACACACACACACACACACACACACACACACACACACACACAAAGAGCGACAAGAGAATAAAAAATAAAAAAAACCAACACAACCACACAACCAACACCCTTTTCATCACATTTCCAGCTCACCCTTTTCTGAATCAAAACATGAAAAAAAACAACCCAAAACAACCAAACAACCACCGCCCCCCCCCCCCCCCCCCCCCCCCCCCGCCCCCTCCTTAACCCCCACACACCTCTTCGAACTCAACTTCCACTTACCGCAGATATGTTGGCCTTTTGGATGCTCTCCCGCTTGACACCCAGAGCCTTGCACTTCTGCCCGTTCCCGTAGCCTATGGACACCGCCGTGGGCCCCTCCTTGGGCAAACTCTTCACAAGGGCCACCCACAACTTGACCCCGATATCCACAAGAGAGTCCTCCGAGCTCCCCGCCCCCCCTTCCTCATTCATCGTCACCCCCCTCAGCATGTCCGCCGCCAGGTCGATGCCTCTGCCGTCTACATCCACCCCCTCTCCTCCCCCTCCCCCTCCCTTGCCCTTCTCCGCGCCCCTTGGGGGGGAGGAAGCGGGGCTAGCCCCTCCCCCGGCTCCCCTCTCCTCTTCTGAGGGAGGGTCAGCTGCCCCCCCGGCCGCCTCCGCCAGTTTGAACATTTCTGGTACCCTGCTCTCCACCTCCACCTCCCTCTCCTCCTCCTCCTTCTCTTCCTTCTCCTCCCCCTCCTGAGGTGCTCGGCTAGGATGTCCGGGCTGTAAGGGAAGCTTGGACTGCGCCCCGCCCTTCCCTCCGCTCTTCTTCTTCTTCCCCTGCCACACACACACACACCGCGCGCGCGCGCGCGCGCACACATTGTAAAGCACTTGCATGGTATAATTATATTCGAAGGTTTTAGAAAGAAGCATAATTATTGAAATAGGAAAAATGACAAGCACCAGCCGCCATAGCGCAGTGGTTAGCGAATTGGATTTCGGACTGGAAGGTCGGTCCGGGGGGGAGGACTATATACTGAAGCCAGGGCGCACAAACCAATAAAAAGTAAACCTCGGACTCAAATAGCGTCTTACAAAATTGACAAGCTTTAAACTGATCGAACATTATGAGGATATCCGGACTTTTAAAGGCACAGAGAACATATTGCGCTCAAGTTAAAACCCGCTCTGCCTTTCGGAGGAGTAGTCCATTGTGTACCGATGTGTACTGGAGTTATCAGTGCCCCCCCCCCCCCCCACCCGAGTCCTTCGGATCAGAACAAACCGAGGTCTCGTGTGCGAACGCACGTAGAACATCTTGCGTACACATTAAAACCCAAAAACTGCAGACAATACATAACTGCAGACAGCGGGGACTGAGTGTAAAAAAGTACACGAGGGCTTATTCCATTATTCTCGAAATAGAATAGGGGAGGGGGGGGGGGGGGGGGGAAACCCACACCAGTTTATTCGAAATTGAAAATAAAAGTTATGAAAATAATAGCTCCAGCTTTTTAGTAGCCCCGGTTCGAGCCTGAGAAACAAGTACAGACTCCACTCCCCCCAAAAGTCCTTCGGATGAGACTTATCCGAGGTTCCGTGTGTGAAGGTACACAGAACACATTGCGCACAAGTTAAAAACTAGTTCTACCTTTCGGAAGAATTGGGCCATTTGGTGCCGGTAAGATCACATTAAAAAAAAGTAATTAAAAAAAAACCCACATAGCACTTGTGTCATGCTTATTTTTATATGTATCACTTTGATAAAGCTTGGGAGTACTAGGCGAGGAAAGGAGGAGGAGAGGAGGAGTAAGAGGAGAAGAGAAGAGGAGAAGAAGAAGAAGAAGAAGAAGAAGAAGAAGAAGAAGAAGAAGAAGAAAAGAAGGAAAAGAAAGAAAGAAAAGAAAGAAGAAAGAAAGGAAGAAAGAAAAGAAGGAAAGAAGGAAAGAAAGAAAAGAAAAAAAGAAAAGAAAAGAAAGAAAGAAAAATATTACTGCAAAATCATCTCAAGTCAAAATCATCGCAAATCTATCAGCAACTCCTTGCATGATGAAAAAAGAAAAAAAAGGAAAAAAAAAACAACTCACCATTTTCAGCGCTTCTTTTAACACAACGGAACAGCTGCAGTAAAAAATAAACTTCTCTTCTATCAGTCTGATCTGATTGTCACAGCTCTTGACAGCTTAAATGCTTATAGCTCACTTCCACGTCGTCTTATGCCGCAATGTCGTGGTAACTGGCCGCTCCCCAAAACACTTCACAGTTCTACCTCAGTTCTGATTACATCTCCCCTGGATTGAAAACGTCGAGTAGCACGTGCAAGTGTCAACTTTTCCTCTACGTTGATTTCTCTCTCTCTATCTCTGTCTCTCTATCTCTGTCTCTTTGTCTCTCCCTCCCCCCCCCCCCCCCCCCCTCCTCTCTCTCTCTCTCTCTCTCTCTTCTCTCTCTCTCTCTCTCTTATATATATATATATACATATGTTATATCACTCAAAGAACTCAGAACCTCTTGCACATACGTTAAAACCTGTTCCACCTTTTGGAAGAGTAAGCCATTTATTCCGGTGGGAACAGATGCCAAAATTAAAATTAAAAAAAAAGCCACATACATACAGAAACCGAATGTAAAAAAAATAAAGCATATGAGCGCTTATTCTATTATCCTCGAAATACAAGAATTGACAAATTAAATAGATAACGTAAACATTATCTTCTAGATTTGTTTTGAATTTTTGAACGTGTTACTGCTTTGTGAGATTTTCCTCCTTTCTTTCAAGCAGATCTTTTTTGTTTTCCCTTCTTATGATGGAGTTTACGTGCGTGTGTATGTGTATGTATGTGTGTGTTTGTGTGTGATGTTGTGTGTGTGTGTGTGTGTGTGTGTTTGTGTGTGTGTTGTGTGTGTGTGTGTGTGTGTGTGTGTGTGTGTGTGTGTGTGGTGTGTGCGTGGGTGGTGGGTGGTGTGCGTGCGTGCGTGCGTGTGTGTATGTGTATGTGTTGTGTGTTTGTGTGTGTGTGTTCATCTCTATTCATTGGATGTATTCAGAGCAAACTGCAGATATAGGGATGTGTTCAGGACTCGTTATATGGATGTTTCAGAGCAGACTGCAGTTATATGGATGTGTTCAGAGCAGACTGCAGTTATATGGATGTGTTCAGAGCAGACTGCAGTTATATGGATGTGTCAGATGCTGTTATATGGATGTTCAGAGCAGACTGCAGTTATATGGATGTGTCAGACTGCTGTTATATGGATGTATACATAGCAGAGTGCTGTTATATGGATGTATTCAGAGCAGACTGCAGTTATATGGATGTATTCAGAGAGTGCAGTTATATGGATGTATTCAGAGACTGCAGTTTATGGATGTATTCAGAGAGCTGCAGTTAATGGATGTATTCAGAGCAGACTGCAGTTATATGGATGTATTCAGAGCAGACTGCAGTTATAAGGATGTATTCAGAGCAGACTGCAGTTATATGGATGTATTCAGAGACAGTTATGGATGTATTCAGAGACTAGTTCACACAGAATCCGACATTATCATGCTACAGTGACTTATATTTATCTTCTGCTACATTCAGAATGTTTCCATTTTGTGTGTGTGTTGTGGTGTGTGTGTGTTGTGTGTGTGTGTGTGTGTGTGTGTGTGTGTATGTCTGTGTGTGCGCGCGCGCGGCTGCGCGTGCATGCTGTGCGTGCGTGCGTGCGCGCGTGCCTGCAATGCGTGTGCGTGTCAGTGCGAGCATAAGAGTGCATGTGCTTGCCAGTGTGTGGATGTACGTGTGCACACGTGGGTTCGTGCATGCGCACGTGGCACGCGAGTGTGAATGTGTGCATGCACGTGGGGCAATGCACGAGCGCAGCTGCCCATGCTTTCTTCGTGTAGTTAAGTAATGAGCAGTTGGGATGCCACAGCAGCCAGTCTCGCCTCTGTTCTGCTTCTCTTTCATTCAGGTGTTGGTATTCTGATGTCTGTGTGTAAAACAGAATGTGCACGTGCTCCTGTAGGCCTACTTACTTTGCTGTGCACAGTTAGTAGAGTCATCCACATCTGCATCTGACATTTTTATTGTGTAAGGGAAAGTGTTAGAGCAGTGACTCTGAATCAATCAATGGCTCACACAATCAGGGGTGAAAACTGATTTATAATTTTATTTTATTTTATTCTTTTATATCAGGGTACTGGAATAAGCACTCGTGTGCTTTTTTAAAAAAAAAATTTATACATCCAGTCCCCCTCTGTGCATGCAGCTTTGCAAATCTTGTCATCTGTTCCCACCGGCACACAGTGGCCTACTCTTACGAAAAGCGGAACAGGATTTAACGTATGCGCAAGATGTTCTGCTGACTGATGTGACTGGACGAGTTCAAAACAAAGCATGGACATCCAAACCAAACTTTTCAAACAAATAATCTGGTTTAGAAAAAAACAAAACAACCAAAACAAAACTTTCCAAAAAAAAAAGGACATCACGTGACTCATGACGTCAGCAAGCAAGCAAGCAAGAGACCCTGCGCGTGCAGAGTAAAAGAGTGCATGCTTTGGAAAGCACGCTGACCCGAAACTACACAACACTACTACACATTAACAGTATACAGCCTCCCTCTCATCTCTCTTTTGGGCTTTGCGAGAGAGAGAAATTTGCCGCTCCGTCTGAGAATTGGTTTCGCAGTTGTCTCTCTTAGTCGAGTCGCTGTCGCCGCCGCCTGTGTTGTGTGCCTGCCTGCCTTGTCTGCTGACTGACTGTGTGGAGTGCGAAGCAGAACTGAACAGCTTCACAGATCACCGCCTCTTACTCTGTGTCTCGCTTTTTTGCAAGCTTCTGCAACTCCCCATTTTTTCGGACTGCTTGTCGCTTTGTTGCCTTGCTGTACAAAGACCGGTGAGTAAGAAAATGTAAAGCGTATGTTCATTCATTTATTCCAGGAGTGGGGGTGAGGGGGTGGGGGGTGCAAGGGTCTGGGGTTTGGGAATACATCATTGCCTCATTTGAATTTTAGTCTGATTCCTGCCCAAAATTTTTGTATGAATTGTAGGAACATTGTTGTTTATAGTGTTGGCAGCACTGTTCCAGCGAAAAAAGTTGCAAGTATGCTTTTGGAGTTGGGGTTACAACCATTTTTTTTTTCTTCTTCTCTACCACACTATCTGACCGGTATTGCTGTAAGCAGACGAGACGACCGGCATCCTGTCAGTTTAAGATGGAATAGCGCTTGGGTTTAAGAAATGTGGAATTCAGTCGCGCTATTCATCGGGATATGCAAGATTCCCCCCACCCCCAGCCCGCCCCCTCCCAGCTCTTTGAGTGAAGAAATAGCAGACGTAAAAGAAAACAACCCAAACCCCCCCAAAAAAAAACTAGAAGGCGGGTCACCAGCATCTGTCACGGGTTTTGGAACAGTATTTGCTGGAATCGTGTACTATACCAAATTTTTAGGAAAGAATGATGGTTTTTGCGTCTCTCTCTCTCTCTCTCTCTCTCTCTCTCTCTCTCTCTCTCTCTCTCTCTCTCTCTCTCCTCTCTCTCTCTCTCTCTCTCTCTCTCTCTCTTCTGTGTGTGTGTGTGTCTGTCTGTCTGTCTGTCTGTCTGTCTTCTCTCTCTCTCTCTCTCTCTCTCTCTCTCTCTCTCTCTCTCTCTCTCTCTCCTCCCTCTCTCCTCTCTCTCTCTCTCTCTCCTTGCGTGTACCTTCCCCCCTCTCTCGTCTTCGTACATCTGTCTGTCTGTCTGTCTGTCTGTCTGTCCTGTCTCTCCCTCTCTCCCCCTGCATGTACCTTCCCCCCTTTCTGTCTGTCTGTCTGTCTGTCTGTTCTGTCTGTCTGTCTGTCTGCTCTCTCTCTCTCTCTCTCTCCTCTCTCTCTCTCTCTCTCTCTCTCTCTCTCTCTCTCTCTCTCTCGTTTCATTGCCGTGTGGAGTGCGGGTTGCTTGCATGCAAAATGAAGGTCAGCCACCAATGCGCAGTTTTAGGGTGGTTTTTTTTTTCTCTCCTCTGGCTGGAACACTATTTTGACAAGGGATCAAGTTCATGCCCCTCCAACCCCCCACCCCCACCCCCCACTCCCACCCCGGCCCCCCCCCCCGTCTCCGGAATGAAGGGTACCAAGGTTGTTTTGACTGAGGGATGGATGGCTTGCTTTTCAAATTACCACGTCTGTTTTCGTTCGTCAGATAAAGCTCTGTTGGTGTCATGTTCCACGTAGACTTTGCCATAGCTCTGTCTGTGCTTTCTCTTTGCTTGTTTGTTTGTTGTTTTGTCATTGTGTTTCGGAATGGTTTGAACAGAAAAGCTTTTGTGAAGACACACGCACCTTCCTTTTGCAACCTGCGTATATATATATGATTATGGGCAAAAATGCGTTATGCACTAAGAGAAATGGCTGTGTGTAGTTACGCAACATAACACACACGCACACAGGCACCCATGCACGCACGCACTAAGGCACACACAAAGGCACGCACACACACACACAATGCACACACACACACGCGCGTGCGCGCAGTACACACACGCACACACGCGCACGCACGCATGCACATACACACACACATACACACAAAAGCGCACGCACATACAGAGGGGAGGGGAGGGGGGGGGGGGCAGGGTCAGTTTTTATATGATCCGGAAAGAGTAAGTAGGTTTTGATACATTTATATTTGCTACATGACAAAGATAGCCGCCGCTGTAGTCCAGTGGTTAGGGCGTTGGACTCGTAATCTAAAGGTTGCAGGTTCGATCCCAGCTTTCGGCTATGGCGTTGTGCCCTTGGAAAAGGCACTTTACGGCTATTTTCTCACCCCACCCAGGTGTAAAAGGGGTACCAACCTTGTGTTGGGGGTTAACTCTGCGATAGACTGGCGTCCTATCCAGGGGGGAGTCTATGACTCTCAGTCGCTTAACGCCACAGAAACCGGGATAAGCACCGGCCTGATGAGCCTAAGGCTCGGGACAGACTTTAACTAAACTTTTTTTAACATGACAAAGATGATCGAAATGAAATCAAGGAAACAAAAAACGGAAAGGAAAAAGTTTTGAGTTGAGCGTTTATATTTTTTATTTGTGTTCACTTTCACTTAACGTCTGTGATAGGTGATTGGATTGGATTGAGTTAGATTAGATTGGATTGGATAGGTGTTTGTGCGTGTGCGTGCGTGCATGTGTGCGTGTGTG
>CM060324.1:54444914-54477414 GCA_030674155.1 Stramonita haemastoma
GTAGTAGTAGTAGCAGCAGTAGCAGCAGCAGTAGCAGTAGTAGTAGCAGTAGTAGTAGTAAGAGGAGGAGGAGAAGGAGAAGAAAGAGGAGTAGAACTTGCATCAGTAGTAAGAATAGCGTAGCAGTAGTAGTGGTAGTAGCTGCAGCAGCAGCAGCAGCAGCAGCAGCAGTATAGTAGTAGTAGTAGTAGTATAGTAGTAGTAGTATAGTGTAGTAGTGTAGTGGTAGTAGTAGTAGTAGTAGTAGTAGTAGTAGTAGTATTGTAGCAGCAGCACCAGCAGCACCAGCAGCAGCAGCAGCAGCAGTAGTAGTAGTAGTAGTAGTAGTAGTAGTAGTTGTTGTAGCAGCAGCACCAGCAGCACCAGCAGCAGCGCAGCAGCAGCAGCAGCAGCAGCAGCAGCAGCAGCACCACCACCACCACCACACCACCACCACCACCACCACCACCACCACCCACCACCACCACCACACCACCACCACAACCACTGATAGTTTATCAAAGAGAAAACATTCAATAAAAAGAATAATGGATGTGGGCTACAAGCCATAAGAACAATAAACAGAAAACATTTATCACAGAAAGAAAGGAAATTAAAAAAAAAATCTCAATCTTAAAAATCTTCTCACTTACGCACACACGCACGCACGCACGCCACACACACACACACACACACACACACACACACACACACACACACACACACACACACACACACACACACACGCCGCGCGCGCGGCGCGCGCGCGCGCGCGCGCGCGCAAAGAAATATAATAGTAGTAGTGGCAGTAGAAGTAGCAATAGTAGTTGTAGTAGCAGTGGCAACAGCAGCAACAGTAGCAGCAACACTGAGAAATAAAATCAGTAATAACAGCAACAACCACCAGCGTATCAAGTAATTAGCCACAGTGGCTAGTTATAGTCAAGGCCTAGGCCCTATAATAGTAGAAGTACTGATGGTGATTATATAGCAAAGCAGTAGTAGCAGCAGCAGCAGCAACTGTAACAGTAGTAACAACGTCAAGGACAGCTGTAGTAGTTTGTTTTTTTTAAACTTCAGTCTCCCCGTGGGACAGGGAGGGGTGGGGGAGGGGTGTGTGTGCTGCCAGTATAAATAGCGTCCCCACCTTCTGGAAATACTGTGCTAGGAATTCTATCTTGTCTATCCCTCTCTTTGTTCCTGTCTTGTTTCTTTTCTTCTTGTCATATCCTCGTCTATTTTCCGCCTTCTTGTGTCCATTCTCCTGCCATTTTCCCCAGAAAGACTTAAAAGATAACAATTCTCTCTCATGCTGAAGTCGGATGTGCTGGGCCTGACTGGTCAGGAGGCGCTTATTAATTAACCGGCAGCGCAACGCATTATTTTTTCGCACGTATTATAGACAAGACAACAGTATAGTTGCTGTTTGATCTGAGCGTTCCACGACGAGGAAGATAACTTCTGTATTCTAAAAGTCCTTTGTCAATTCCTTTGTGTGGTAACACGCCACAACAGTGTAGCGGGAGGCTAACACGGCCTTGCCTCGGTGCGCAAGCTTGCTTTGTAGCGAGTGCATTGCGCTGAACGGGCATCATACGGTTATGTAGCATAGCATAGCATAGCATAGTGCCAGCAGAGTCTAGGCTATAGGCTAGGCCAGCAGTATACAGGGTGGCAAAGCTTTCAGAGGGGCCAGGGTGCCACTCCCCTGAGAATGACGCTATCTCTCTTTACCATTATCAACTTCCTCCTCCCGCCCCCCTGCCCCAACAACTCTCCCCCCACCACAAGAGAGAGAGAGAGGGGAGAGAGAGAGAGAGAGAGAGAGAGAAGAGAGAGAGAGAGAGAGAGAGAGAGAGAGAGAGAGGGGGGTGGTGGTGAAAGGAATGGAATAGCTAGGAGGGGGGGGGGGGCATGCAGTAAGAAAGAAGGCTGCCAGTAAAAGGGGAGTGGTAGTAGGGAGAGAGGAAGAAGAAAAAAAAGTGAAGGAAATCAGACTGGAAAGGAAGAAGTAGTAGTAGGGGGTTGGGAAAAGTTAGTGGGCTGGGAGGAGGGGGGGGGGGGGGGGGAGAAGGAATGGCTGGAAAGAGGGAGAGGGGGTAGGGGGGAGAGTCTGACGGCTTTGTAGGAGAAGGGAATGCCAGGCATCCTAAACATGTGTCTGGTTGGTGTAGGGAAGAGGGGGTGGGGGGAGGGTGAAGGGAGGGAGGGAGAGGTGTTTTACAGCTGTGTGTGAGGTTTGCTATTCGTGTTTGACTGTGCTTGGGATTCGCCTGCTTTCCTGTCTGCTCTGGCTCGCGTGCATCCGCTTTCTTCTATTTTCTACGGTCTGTTTGCCTGTCTGCTTTTCTTTGTCTCTGTGGTTGTCTGTCTGTACTCCCCTGTCTGTCTGTTGTCTGTCTGTCGTGTCTGTCTGTCTGTTTCTCTGGGTCCTAGGCTAGGGCTTTCCTTGCACTTTTAAAACGTTGCTTCCTTGGAGGAAGGTTTTCTTTATATGCTGATAGAACTGTTTGTTTACCTATTAAATGTCCACATGCTTGTCTGTCAGTCTCTGTTTCTCCATTCTTTTGTTTTTGTTGTTCTTTAGTTGAAAATATGGTTTGTTGCTTTTTGTGTTAACGACTGTCTCTGACTCTCCCTGTTTCTCGGTCTGGTCGTCGGTCTGTCTGTCTGTCTGGTCTGCCTGCCTGTCTGTCTCTCTGTCTCTGTCTCGTGTCTCTGTGTCTCTGTGTCTCTGTTCTGTCTCTGTCTGTCTGTCTGTCTGTCTCTGTCTCTGTCTCTGTCTGTCTGTCTGTCTGTCTGTCTGTCTGTCTCTGTCTTCTCTCTCTCTCTCTCTCTCTCTCTCTCTCTCTCTCTCTCTCTCTCTCTCTCTCTGTGTTGGGGAGGGTGCGCTCGTGCGTGCGTATGATTTTTTAAAAATTAAAAACTTAACCTGGTTTCTAACGAATACACTTCTGCGCATTCTCACTTTTTACACACACACAGACACACAGACACACAGACACACAGACACACACACACACACACACACACAACAACAGCACACACAACAACAACACGACAACACAACAACAACAGACACACACACACACACACACACACACACACACACACACCACACACACCACATACACACACGCACGGAGTACATTTACACATAAAGAATGGCGGGCCAGGGAAGAAAGAAAGAAGAAAAAAACTGGTGGAGAAATGGAAGCAGAGCGTATTTCACAGTTTCACCTGCTGCAGTAACACAATATACACACCCCCTCGCTACTCCTCTCACTGCAATACTTAGACAAGGAGATTGTGGATTGACTGACAGTAGCAAACGGGAGGTAGGCTATAGGCATAGCTAGTAGGCCTAGCAGACTAAGTGGGGGTGTTGAAACTGGTTACACAGTGGTGTGAGGTTCGGTCGAGTGCATGGGTAGCGAGCACTTAGCTAGCCACCAGGGTGAAGTGAAACTTTCACCCCGAAGGCTCGAAGGCTCGAACTGCATAATGGATTGATTTTCCAGATTTTCTTTGTGCCATTTCTGGAACCGAAGGACGGGCTGTAGTGCGATTGTAGAACATGAGACTGATGATGCCCATGGCAAAGCGGATTGGTTATTCAATAGGGGTCATGGAGTGTGTGTGTGGTCGGCAGAGAGTGCAACAGCCCTCTGAGACTGTCACTAGTATTTAACGGGGACGGGGAATAGATGATCGTTGTGTCCGGAGTGGACGGGGACGGGATTATATTAGTATTATTAATATTAAAAAACTATAAATAATATTTACTAGCTCAGTGGTCAGAGCACTCGCTTTACCCAAGCTAAGTTACGCAGCTAGCATCGAGCGTGGTTACCAGTTGGATGGGTGACCGTTTGACGCTTGGCTTCAGTACAGTTCCCCAGTCCACCAGCTGTAAATGGGTACCTGCCCTCTTTAGGGTCAGGGAAGGGAAAGCAGCGAGGGAGAGAAGATGGGCGCCGCCCTCAATATGCTGGCCCCTAGAGAAGCTGAGGTCTCTGATGCCTCGCTCCCTTATGACCACATAGATTATGGGACACCTTTACCTTTTTATTGTGTCCAGTGTTCAGTGTTCGTCCAGCTGGCCATTTCTAACCATGAATGAAGCGAGTTAGTTCTAATGCGCCATTCGGCCTAGTGAATGATGCTGGGCTTCAGTCGATTTTAATTAGGCATCCCCCCCCCCTTTTTTTTTTAAAGAAAAAATGTTCTCGTACTTTTCCACCTGGTTTCATTGCCTGTTGTTGTTGATGTTGTTTCTTCATTATTCATTCATCATCATCATCATCATCATCATCATCATCATCATCATCTCATCATCGTCGTCTCGTCGTCGTCGTCGTCGTCGTCGTCGTCGTCTTTCTTCTTCTTCTTCTTCTTCTTCTTCTTCTTCTTCTTCTTCTTCTTCTTCTTCTTCTTCTTCTTCTTCTTCTTTCTTCTTCTTCTTCTTCATCATCATCATCATCATCATCATCATCATCACCATCACCATCATCATCATATTCTTTTACCTCTTCATTTCTCCTGCGTTCTCTTAGTTCCTCACTCAGAAGGGAAGCAATCAGGTCATGGTTGGCGGACGAGACTATAAACCGAGGCCCCGTGTGCGAACGCACGCAGAACATCTTGCGCACACGTTAAATCCTGTTCCCTTTTCGTAAGAGTAGGCCATCGTGTGCCGGTGGGAACAGATGACAATATTTACAAAACTGCCTACACATGGGAACCGGATGAAAAAAAACACATGATTGCTTATTCTGTTATCCTGATATAAAAGAATAAAATGATAAAAAAAAATGATAATCATCCATCCATACAAGACTCCATGGTGGAGAACCTGTATGTCTTCTTTGCCATGTAAAAAACAACAACAAAAAACACAAGATGTGCACAAAGGATGATCTCCTAGGTGTTATAACACTGAATCCACACTTCTTTACTGAGGAAACAACGTGGGTGTGGTGTGTGTGTGTGTGTGTGTGTGGTGCTGTGTGTGGTCGTGTCGTGTCGTGTGGTGGTGTCTGTGTGCGTGTGTGCGTGCGTGCGTGGTGCGTCGTGCGTGCGGGGGCGCTGGGGTGAGTGTTGAATCAAGGTAGCTCAGTGTCAAGCTGTTAACAGCTGGGGCTGTTGAAGACTCTGAAGCGTGAGGCTGTGCCCGAACTGTAACCTCCATGTAACCTTCTGTAACTGTTTACACACTGACATCACCTCCATGACTTTGCATCTGGTGGCCCACATAATTGGATGTGGGAGGAGGAGGAAGAGGATCAGTGATGGGGGATGGAGGGGGTGGTGAGTGAGGGGGGGAGGCTGACATGGAGTAGCCTAATTCGATAAACTAAGGAGAGAGGAAGAGCTAGAGACATTATTAGGGCGTTAAACCTTATTTTTGTTTTTAGGCCGCGCGCGCGCCGCGCTGTGTGTGCATGTACGCGCATGGTGGGTGCTCATGTTCGTGCCTGTTTAGCCAGCAACACACGCATGTCCAATCATGTTCATGAAGCCGCATAATAATGTTGGTAAAGTCTATCGGGCACGTTAGCACGCCGCAGGTGTGTTCGGGAATGCACTTGGACTCACACGAGCACACACACACACACACACACACACACACACACACACACACACACACACACACACACACACACACACACACACACACACACACACACACACACACGGACCCCCAATTATATATATATATATATATATATATATATATATATATATATATATATAAACACATACACGCATGTTTAGTAAAGGATTTAGACAGAAGCTCAAATAGTAAAAGAGCAGCTTTTTACCATACATGCCACAGACGGTGGATAGAAAGAGCTCTGTGAATAATTGTGCGGCGGTCTTGTCACGCGCAACCTGGCAGCAGGAAACGAACCCTTGACTCTCAGTGCTTGTCAGTGTGCCTGCCTTATAAAGCCAGTGGCAGGGCACAAGGCCACCTTGTTGATGGTGAACAGGGCTTTATATATATGTTAATTACCACGACCCCCACTCCTGACTTTTAGCCTACTGTCCCTTCTTCTGTTCTGGCTGAGCATCTTACTCTGACTTGTTGTTCTATCTGTCTGTCTGTTCTGTCTTGTCTGTCTCTGTCTGTCTGTCTGTCTGTCTGTCTGTCTGTCTGTCTGCCTGTCTGTCTGTCGTCCTGTCTAGTCTGTCTATCTTCTTCTATCTTCTGTCTGTCTTCTTCTGTCTCCGTGTTATCATCTGTCTTTTCGTCTCTCCGTCTATCTATCTATCTATCTATCTATCTATCTATCTATCTATCTATCTATCTTATATCTATCTATCTATCTATCTATCTATCTTGTCTGTCTGTCTCTCTATCTGTCTACATCTGTCTCTCTATCTGTCTATCTTCTTCTATCTATCTATCTATCTATCTATCTATCTATCTATCTATCTATCTATCTATCTATCTATCTATCTATCTATCTATCTATCTATCTATCCCTTAGTAAGGCGACCGTGGGGGAACCCCAGAAGACTTGACAACAACCAGTTCCCTCCATTCCTCCTCTCTGTTCTGCCTTTCTCAAAATTGTTGTCGAGTTGTAGGCCTGTCCATTCGCTGATGTTGTCCTCCCATCTCTTCCTTGGTCTGCCTCTTCTTCTTCCTACCTGGACAGTGCCTTGTAGTACTGTTTTTGCAAGTCCTTGTAATCTTGTGACATTGCCCGACATTGCCTTGCTGTCAAGACATAATATTGTGACCTGTTGAAGTCCGCTTGCTTCCCAGTAGGTTAGCGCTGTTGCTGATGATGTAATGGAGAATTTAAGAGGAGTTGGACAGGTGAAAAAACTCCTGGTCCTGGTCCCCAGGTGTTTCGGAAAGTCTTGTGTCTAGTTTGGTCTGCTACTTGATGAGGGTTCCCAAGTCTGCCAGTTTGTGTGTGTGTGTGTGTTGTGTGTGTGTGTGTGTGTGTGTGTGTGTGTGTGTGTGTGTGTGTGTGTGTGTGTGTGTGTATGTGTGTGTGTGTACTTGTGTGTGTGTACTTGTGTGTGTGTGTACTTGTGTGTGTGTGTACTTGTGTGTGTGTGTACTTGTGTGTGTGTGTGTGTGTGTACTTGTGTGTGTGTCGTGTGTGTGGTGTGCTGTGTGTGTGTGGTGTTGTGTGGTGTGTGTGTGTGTGTATGTGTGTGTGTGTGAGCTGTGTGTGTGTGTTGTGTGTGTGTGTGTGTGTGTGTGTGTTGTGTGTGTGTGTGTGTGTGTGTGTGTGTGTGTGTGTGTGTGTGTGTGTGTGTGTGTGTGTGTGTGTGTGTGGTGTGTCGTGTGTGTGTGTGTGTTTGTGGGTGCGGTGTGTGTTGTGGGAACAAAGTCACCATATTTATAGGAGTGATTGGACAGGAAAAATCGTTGGCGAGACCGTTAACAGTTACCGTTTGTATTACATCAGCTTGGATATTACCAAAAAAAAAAATGAATGAAAGGAAAAGAAGACAGTTAAGGTGGGTGTGTGGGGAGTAAGGGGAGTGAGTAGGGGGGAGGGGAGAAGGAGAACCAAAACAAACAAAGACTAGCGTGCGAAGATCTGATTCTTTCTTTCGTTCTCCGCACTTCCAAACATGTTGACACACCGTCTGCGACTTAACGTGCATGACATTCTTTCAGTCTGTCCTTCCTTTTCCTCGCCCCCTCCCCCTTCTTCCTCTCCTCCTCTCCTCTCCTCTCATGTCCTCTCCCCTCTCCTTCTATGACCTCTTCTAACTCTCCTCCGGTACGTCAAACATTCCTTAGGGATGGGCCAGCAGGAGCACCATGACCGTATGTATAGTGGTAGTCCAGTCCAGGAGTTGTATGTATACATGTATGTGCACTGCGTTTGAGGTGTGTTCAACCTGCTTTTCTTTGGGTGGGAGGGTGGACGGGGACGTTATTTAGAGATTGCTATTGTTCTTTTTAAAAAAAAGTATAACAGTTATTATTATTATTATTATTATTATTATTATTATTTATTATTATTATTATTATTATTATTGTTGTTGTTGTTATCATCATCGTTATCATCATCGTTATCATCATCATCATCATCATCATCATCATCATCATCATCATCATCATTCATCATCATCATCATCGCATTTGAGGTGTGTTCAACCTGCATTTCTCTGGTTGGAGGGTGGAAGGGGCATTATTAAGTGATTGTTATAATTATTATTGTTATTATCATTATCATCGCATTTGAGGTGTTTTCAACCTGCTTTTCTTGGGTGGGAGGGGGAGGTGTGTTATTAAGAGACTATATATCATTTTCATTTGATATTGTTATTATCATCACCATCATCATGATTGTCATTAGTTTATTTGGGGAGGGGGGGTATCGAGAGAATTTGGGGGGCTGGAGTTCAAGATGTTCTCCTGCTACTGATCTTGTATGTTATTGATAGATCATGTTGTGCTTTCCCCCCAGAGATTGTGATGAGTGAGCGTATTCTGCTTTTGAATAAAATGAGGGAAGTTAACACAGTGATGTGTGTGGCGTCGTTTATGTAGTGTTTCCTTGTGGCTTAATGCCCCAAGACGTTCAGCTTAGCAACCCGGCCCAAAAGTAACGGGAAAATATTTTTAAACTGCTTTGCACATCTTTTGATATATTACGGAAGAAAACGTAACTGTAAATAACGGCAATAAGTAGATGCTGGAATAGATGATGTGCTTTGTTGAGAGATTTTTTTTACATTAAAAGAAGTCAGATTGATGCAAGAATTGCTAGCGCCTTACTTCAGCAATGCCTGTGCTTGACTAAAAAGTGTTCATCATAGGTGCAACCAAGCCAGTTCGGTAAACGAAAACATTTCTGCTAGCTGAACACGTCTGAGTTGAACGGCACCATTTTCCGCTTTACTGGGCGCGACCTTCGGACAGAGGGGGGAAACAAATTAATAGCTGACCTTTGTCCAGTCAACCAGTCGTGTCGGCAGGCATGTGTGCTGTATGGGTGACTGCGTGCTGCGGTCACTTTCCTGCACATTCATTGTTGAATGTGAATTGTTCCAACACTAAAGGGTTTTTTGTGTTGTGATTTGTGCAACAGTTAAGGGTCTGTGTTGGTGATTGTTCCACAGTTAACGGTTTTTTGTGTTGTGGATTGTCTGTCCAACACTCAACCAGTTTTTTTGTGTTTTGCCAGGGCGGTAGCTAGCATAAGAAAGATAGTTCTATTTTTCTGTAAACTAGATAAGTGTTCTTTAAAAACAAAAGTCTAATATATTCACAGTTGTAATCTTAGAATGAAATAGTTAACACACACACTGACACACTCAGACCCAGACCCAGACCTGGACCCAAACAGACGCAGACACACAGACACACACAGACACACACAGAGACACACCAGACAACACACAGACACACACAGACAACACACACACACAAAAACCCACACACACACACACACACACACACAACACTCTCACACACTCACTCACTCACAGAGAGAGACAGAGACAGAGAGACGGACAGAGAGACAAGACACGTAGACAGACACTCAGACACACAGACAGAAGAGGTAGCAGAGATAAGCAGGCAGACAGACAGACAGCTCGAGAGAGATGAAAGAAGAAACAAGACTGCTTCTGTACTCAACACCTGCTAGCCGTATATACTCCTATTTTCTGTCAATATTGCCAGAGCCAAAAAAGCACCCAGGAAGTGCAGAGAGACATGGCTGGGGGCAGGATGGCTGGCTAGGTAAGGACGGTATCTGGGAGGTATACAGTATCCATCCTATCCTGTGAACTGGCTGGCTGTACTGGACATGGGGGGCAATGTGAGGACAGACTGACATACACTCCCCCTTCCCTCCCTGCCTGTATAGTACTGCCAATGGTCGGCATAACTGGGGCACGTTCTTCTCTTATCTCCCATCCAGGATTGACCAAAAGAAAAGAGAGAGAGATAGAGGGGGGGGGGGAGGTGGGAGAGAGAGAGGAGAGAGAGAGAGAGAGAGAGAGAGAGAGAGAGAGAGAGAGAGAGAGAGAGAGAGAGAGAGAGAGAGAGAGAGAGAGGAGTTGGGATGATAATTATTGGGTTCAGAGTGTTTTCCTCACATGTCTTCCTCATCAAAAACAAGATAACTCCCATCTTCTTTTTTTTTTTTCCTTAGCCGAAGACGTCACTTCTCCTGTGGCAGTTTCTTTTTCTATCTCAGAGACGCAGAGAGGGGGAGGGAACTGAGGAGAGAGAGAGAGAGAGAGAGAGAGAGAGAGAGAGAGAGAGAGAGAGAGAGAGAGAGAGAAGAGAGAGAGAGAGAGAGAGAGAGAGAGAGAGAAGGCAAGGCAAGGCAAGGCAAGGCAAGGCAAAGTATTTTATTCGAGGATAATAGATAAGCACTGGTGTGCTTTTTTACATCCAGTCCCGCCCTTTTCAGGGATACATCAAATTGAGAAGATACTAAACAATGAAACTTTACGCAATACCAAACAACACCCAAAAATAAGAACACTATATATGATAAGGTAATACAAAAGAATGCACTCGTTCAGAAAGCAAAAATCTGAAGTCACAATTAAAGATTTGATTATGGAAGAGAAGAAAGCGTTAATAGATAAAGAGCAAACAAGAGAACAAAATGAAATAAACAACTAAAAAAAACATCAATCCACCACCATCTGTCTAAAATTATACATGTGTATAAATAATACATTTGGATAAAAGGGGAAATTTTAAAAACTAATATCCTTATTTGAGGGGGGGGGGGGGGAGACATACTACCAATAAAATATAAATAAAATAAATCAAAATTATTATTGTTATGTTTTGTTTACATAGAACATCCTAAATGTTTCAAAATAGGCAAAACATTTTTATCAATCGGATAATGTTTTACATACATTCACACACACTCACACACAGACACACACACACAGACACACACACATACACACACACACACACACACACACACACACACACACACACACACACACACACACACACACACACACCACACACACACACACACACACACACATTCTCACACACACATATACACAGAAACATACACTCAATCACACACGCACGCACACACACGCACACACAAACACACACAAAAACACACACACACACACAATATAGACACACATACACACACATACACAAACAAACACACACACACACACACACACACACACACACACACACACACACACACACACACACACCACACACACACACACACACACACACACACATTTTCACTGGTTCTCGCACATTTCATAAAAGAAAACTTCGTTCTAAGGAAATATATGCCTTGAATTCTGAGTGAAATCATAACCGAACGAAACACAAAAGGAATCTATCCGCTGTAAGGCACATATTTTGGGACATATATACCCTAATATCTTATCAATCTTCTGAGCACAATCATAAAATGTATGTTTCTAATTATATTTTATGTGGTAGTGGACAAAGTTATTCAGTGTTTTTTTTTTTTTTTTTTTTTTTTTTTTTTTTTTTTTTACGATCATTAATTAAAATTTTACAGAAAATCTTTACATTCGTCACACGTAATCATCAAAAAGGGAGTACAAGATATGAACAAACATTTCTCAATATGGAGAGAGAGAGAGAGGAGAGAGAGAGAGAGAGAGAGAGAGAGAGAGAGAGAGAGAGAGAGAGAGAGAGAGAGAGAGAGAGAGAGAGACTTCAGACTTCAGACTTCAGATGATTTATTCATTTAAGGCCACAGCCCCATATGAAGGGGGGCAGAAAAAAAAAGCAATACATATATTTATACCAAATACAAAACAGCAAGCAATACTTTGATATTCCACACAAAATAAGTTAAGACATAAGTTTTTCTCTTAACTGAAAATTATTAAATTATTAAAGATGAATAACGATAGGCTACCACGAAAGGCATACAACATGTTGCTTGATTTAGATGCAAAGGGTAAAGTTAATTGGGTTTCTAATATACGAATATGTTTATCTGAACTGGGACTTGGGTATGCATGGCTATACCAGGGTGTAGGACAAACAAATGCATTTATTAAAATTCTTCGTCAGAGAATGGTAGATTGTAGATGGCAAAAGTGGGAAAACCATATCAACACTAGTGATAGATTTGATATATACAGGGTTTATAGTTCAACACATGTAGTAAAGAAATACCTTTCAGTAAACATGGATAAGCACTTGAGATTAGTTCTAACCAGATTTCGATGTGGCATTTCGGACATTTCTGCACATGCTCTCCGCTATAGAAGAATATCTGCTACCGATATGTTATGCCCACTATGTAAAGAATCAGTTGAAGACGAAGTCCATTTTGTTTTGAAGTGTCCTGCTCTCACTAAGTTACGTGTAAAATTCATTCCTGAGAAATTCTATGCCCGACCTTGTTTATTCCGGTTAGGTTTGCTGATGGCATCAGTCCATGATAAAACTGTTCAAAATCTGGCTCTATTTTTATATAAGGCTTTTCAGTTAAGAGAGAGAGAGAGAGAGAGAGAGAGAGAGAGAGAGAGAGAGAGAGAGAGAGAGAGAGAGAGAGAGAGAGGGGTTTATTCTCTTTGAAGGCCATTGCCCTTAGTCAATGAACAGTATGATATACACAGAAGTGTTATCAGTGTGTGAGCAGAGGCGGTGGAATGGAGGGAGGGGGGGGGGGGTTAGGTAGGTGAGGAGGGGGGGGGGGGGCGGGGGAAGGGTAGATAGCATTAACGCATGTGCCTAGTTTTTTCGTGTGTAAGTCTGTGTGAGCAGTGTATGCTATAGTGATAGTGTACGTGTTATAAGCGCTTTGATTCGTTTGTTTTACAAGATTCAGCGCTATATCAATTCCTTACATAAGCATTATCATTATTCATTTTTCATGATAGCCATTATCCTTTTTTTCTTCATTTTTTCTGTGTTTTTTTTTAAAACTGTGTTATGTGTTCCTGCCTAGAAAGCGAAAAGTCCGGGTCGGATGTGTGCAGTGGTTCGATCCCAGTTTGGGTCAAATACTCCCCCCCCCCCCCCCAAATCAATTTCACCATGAGTGTTGGTCTGGGTGCTAGTCTTTCGGATGAGACTATAAACCAAGGTCCCGTGTGTTATTCAAAATTATCTAGCGCACGTAAAAGAACCCACGGCAACCAGAGAGTTGAACAAACACAGTTGCAGACAGGGAAAGAAAAAAAACTGGGTTGCGCTGCTCTTCTGGCGACGCGCTCTCCCCAGGGAGAGCAGCCCGAATTTCACGTCGATAAACCTGCCGTGACATGGAAATAATGGTATAAAATGATTTTAAAAAAAAAATCATAACGATAACCAAATGAAGTCGACAACAAAACGAGAGAGAGAGAGAGAGAGAGAGAGAGAGAGAGAGAGAGAGAGAGAGAGAGAGAGAGAGAGAGAGAGAGAGAGAGGAGGCAGGCAGGCAGGCAGGCAGGGCAGGCCAGGTAGGTAGGCAGGCAGGCAGGTCCCAAGCCGATCCCTAATAGATAGTTGGTTCAACAAAACGGACACACAGAGAAACGACCTAGGATACAGACATTTTAAACAAATCTATAAAAACAGATGGACTGACCTCGAGATATACATATCCCACATAAACAGACGGACTCACGCATGCACACACGTAGGCATGCACACGCACTCACTCATGCACGCACACGCACGCACGCACGCACGCACACACACACGCACGCACGCACGCACTCACGCACTCACGCATGCACGCACGCACGCACACACACACACACACTCACACACACACACACACACTCACACACACACACACACACACACACACACACACACACACACACACTCACACACACACACACACACACACACACACACACACACACACACACGCACACGCCACATGCCACGTAGGGCAAAATCAGTCCACCAGTATATTCAATCTCAAGTTATGACTGGATGGACAGCCGTTTGTTTACGGAAAGAGAGCCGTCTGCCAAGAGTGGCGCTGACTGTGGCGCCCAGCGGACAGCCTGCACACCCCCCTGATAGATAGGAAGAGATGCGGTGTTGGTTGATACACTGCCTGAATAATGAGTAGTATTGATAACCCAGGGGACGGGATAGCTCAGTGGTCAGAGCGCTTGCTTTCCCCAAGCCAAAGTTAAGCAGCGTCGAGCGTGGTTACCAGTTGGATGGGTGACTGTTTGCGCGCCTTGGCTTCAGTACAGTTCCTCCTCAGTTCACCCAACTGTAAATGGGTACCTGCCCACTTTAGGGTCAGGGGAGGTAAAGCAGCGAGGGAGAGGAGATGGGCGCCGCCCCTGGAGAAGATGAGGTCTCTGATGCCTCGCTCCCCTACGACCACATAGGTTATGGGACACATTTACCTTTTTCCTTATCGACAACCCACTGATGCCGCATAGCCTGGCTGTATGGTTTGTTTATTGGGTTTTGTTTTTGCTTTTCCGTTTCCCGTCTGAAGCTGTGCGGTTCAATGGTGAGATTTTTTGGGGTTGTAAATGCGACTGTTTTTGTCCACCATTATGGTAAAAGCATTTCCTCTTTGGGAATGATGTCTAAACGTGACACCAGTATGTTTGCTCTGTGTGTGTGTGTGTGTGTGTGTGTGTGTGTGTGTGTGTGTGTGTGTGTGTGTGTGTGTGTGTGTGTGTGTGTGTGCATCGATTTACATTTATACCACTTTATGTCACGGCAGATTTCTCTGCGTGAAAGTCGGGCTGCTCTCACTGGGGAGAGTGCGTCGCCACAAGAGCAGCGCCACCCAGTATTTTTTCTTTTCCTGTCTGCAACTGCTTTTTTCCCTATCAGAGAGGGTTTTTTCTACAGAATTTTTCCTGGGAAAACCCTCTTTGTTGCCGTAGGTTCTTCAATGTGCGCTAAATAATTTTGTGCAAGTCTCGGGACCTCGGTTTATCGTCGCATCCGAAAGACTGGCATCCAGACCACCACTCATAATCTAATGGATGTAGGAAAAGTGTTTGGCCCAAGTGGGGTTCGAACCACTGCACACTTCCGACCCGCTAGGCAGGCGTGTTACCTCTAGACCACCGTTCCAGTTGCTGTAATAGTATTTAAAGCATGCTTCAGACAGTGTTAAATATCCCTGATAAAAATGATGTAAACAGCCAATACATAAACTCAACTTTCGAAAAGAAACGAGAATGTGTCTTGATCTTAAGCTTGATGTCATGTGTGGTGCAAGGACATCGAAAGAGTTTTACCACCATACAGTAGTGGGAACCGCGAGGAGTAGAGGAAGCTGGTTGCAAAATCTTCAGTGGTGCCCCAAGTAGACTACGGGATAGGTGAAGCTGAAGGTGTAGTAGGGACAATAAAAGTGCTAGCCTTGTATTTCGAGTCAGAGAAACGGAAGTGGAAAGCGTTTTGACATACTGAAATCCCGCTGAGGTAGCAATTATTCAGCGTCATCATTACAGTATGGCAGTACGGACGTACGTAGTGCCCTGAGAACGAGCGGTTAGTACTCGTTCTCAGAGCTAGTAGCCTAGCACTTCACATGAAGACAGCGTGAGAAAAAAAAGTGTCTCCTACTTGGTGACCCCTGTCCTTCTCTACTTGAGGACAGGCGACAATGCAAGGCCTGGCCAGCCACCTCTCCTCTCCTCTCTCCTCCGGCACACACACACACACACACACACACACACACACACACACACCACACACACACACACACACACACACACACACACTCTCTCACACACTCACTCACATCACTCACTCACTCCTCACTCACTCACCACACACATACACACTCAAACACCACTCACGCACATACACACATCACTCACTCACTCACACACGCACACGCACACACACACCACACACACACACGCAACAACGCACACACACACACACACACAACACACTGACACACTCACAACACACACACACACATCACACACACTACAACACTCACACACACACTCACACACACATACACACTCCAACACACTACACACTCACACACTACACACAACACTCACTCACTCACCTCACTCACTCACATCACTCACTCACCACTCACTCACTCACCACCCACACACACACACACAACACACACACACACACACACACACACACACACACACACACCACACACCACACACACACACACACACACACACACACACACACACACACACACACACACACACACACACACACACACACACACACAACACACACACACACACACACATACAACACACACACACACACACACACACACACACACCACACACACACACACACCACACACACACCCCCCTAAGGCCTAATGTGGCACTTGGTGCGGCGAGCGAGAGGGAGAGAACTGTGACCTTTCAGGTAATACAACAGGGAGGAGGAGAGAGGCGGCCTAATGACGGTACTGGTAGAGGTAATTACCGTGGTCTGATGACCTGACCTCTCTTTCTTCCCCGTTTTTTTTTTCTCCCCCCTAGCTTACCGTATTTCGAACCTTGACCCTGCTTCTGGTGGGGGTGGCTTTGTCATGGTCAGGTTTGTATGGGTGGTTAGGTGAGTAAACTCCCTGCTGCTTTGTTTGGAACGATTGTTTGGTGTTCGATGGTTTTTTTTTTTTTTTAAATCCAAACATTTTGTTCACACCACCATGCCAGGTTTGATTGGATTGTTCTTGCTTGTTATCGGCTATCTATCTATCTATCTATCTATCTAATCTATCTATCTATCTATCTATCTATCTATCTATCTATCTATCTATCTATCTATCTACCTACCTACCTACCTACCTATCTATCTATCTATCTACTATCTATCTATCTATCTATCTATCTATCTACCTACCTATCTACTATCTACCTATCTATCTATCTATCCATCCCATAGTCTGGCAACTGTGGGGGCACCCATGAAGACTTGACAACCATAAGATCGGCAGACCCTTTTATTAAGAGATTTACAGCCATCGTAATAATTATGTTTCTAGCTGATTATGTCAGGACAAATGGACTGGATATCAACGCCCTTGATCTGATATTATGAAAAAGGCTTCAAGAGAAATGATTCGATCCAGTTCACGAATATGGCGTTCGTCTGTTTGCCGGAACATTGGTAAAGACATATGGCACAAATAGACAAGTATTTCTGAAGAACACAAACTTATGGCACAGACCAGTATGTCTGAAGATCACAGACAACAGCTACGGCACAGACAGACAAGTATGACACAGAAATTATAATTGTTTTTTTTTATGGCAGTGTAACAGAACCAGTATGCTATTGTCTCTTGTTTGTTTGTTTTTTGTCTCACGTCCAGAAATAGTCATCAAGATTGTCCTGTCTGTGTCAGTCCAGACAGACCTAGAGACCATTGGAGAGATATAATTATGGAGATAAGGGGGGTTGAAGGGGGTGATAGCGAAGGAGAGGGGGGGGGGGTAAGAAGGGGGGATGGGGGGTGGTTGCTGATGAAGGAAGATGGTGGTCTGGTTCGGTCCAACATAGGATCTGCAGAGTTGGCTGACCTTGGGGAATGGGGTGTTAGCTTCTTTGTAGGAGGTGCAGGGAGTGTGTGTGTGGTGTGTGCGTGTGTGTGTGTGTGTGTGTGTGTGTGTGTGTGTGTGTGTGTGTGTGTGTGTGTGTGTGTGTGTGTGTGTGTGTGTGTGTGTGTGTGTGTGTGTGTGCGCGCGCGGTATGTGTGTGTGTGTGTGTGTGTGTGTTTGTGCGTGTGTGTGTGTGTGTGTGTGCGTGTGTGTGTGTGTGTGTGTGTGTGTGCGTGCGTGCGTGCGTGCGTGTGTGTGTGTGTGTGTGTGTGTGTGTGTGTTCGTTCTTTTAACGTCTATCCACTAACAAGTGATTTAGACTGGACAAGGGGAGAGGTGTGTGTGTGTGTGTGTGTGTGTGTGTGTGTGTGTGTGTGTGTGTGTGTGTGTGTGTGTGTGTGTGTGTGTGCAGACACGTGCATCTATTTGTCTTACTAGCTGTCAGCCTGTTGGTTTTTTGTTTTTAACTTGCTGTGCCTACTTACTTTGCATGGTTGCCTGTTTTAAAGGGCATATAGTATTATGCATGCGAGAGAGGAGAGAGGGAGAGGGAGAGAGAGAGAGAGAGAGAGAGAGAGAGAGAGAGAGAGAGAGAGAGAGAGAGAGAGAGAGAGAGAGAGTGTGTGTGAATTTATTTAATATTAAACGAGAACAGGTTTTGATTGTTTCTGAAACATTTGTTTTTGCTTTGTTTGCTTGGGTAAGGTGTAAAAATTGTCTTCTTCAACTTTTGTCATATTTATTTCATCACATCCTCCATGAATAGAATTGGGGAGATGGACGAACTCTTGGAGGCGAAACGAACAAGAGGGATGGAGGTGGTTTAGAAACAGGGGGGGGGAGGGGGAGTAGGGTGGTGGGCAGTTTGTTGAGGAAAGATTGAAAGGGTGGAGAAGGGGGGAGGCTGAAGGCCAGTCGTGATGATGAAAGAAATGAGGGAGGTGGGGGTTGGTTGGTTTTGGCGTCTCTTTGTTCCCTTTGGGCCAGACAAGTTTGTTGTGCTGGGGGTCATTCAGTTCGCCAGCGCGCGCGCGCGCGCGCGTGCATGTGTGTGTGTGTGTGTGTGTGTGTGTGTGTGTGTGTGTGTGTGTGTGTGTGTGTGTTGTGTGATATCTTCAGTTTAAAGTCTATTCACATTTAGTGACTTTAGACGGTGTGTGTGTGTGTGTGTGTGTGTGTGTGTGTGGTGTGTGTGTGTGTGTGTGTGTGACTGTGTGTGTGTGTGTGACTGTGTCTGTGTGTGTGTGTGTGACTCTGTGTGTGTGTGTGTGTGTGTGTGTGTGTGTGTGTGTGTGTGTGTGAGAGAGAGAGAGAGAGAGAGAGAGAGAGAGAGAGAGAGAGAGAGAGAGAGAGAGAGAGAGAGAGAGAGAGACAAGGCAAGGCAAGGCAAGGCAAGGCAAGGCAAAATTCTTTTATTCGAGGATAATAGATAAGCACTCATGTGCTTTTTTACATCCAGTCCCCGCCATTTCAGGAAAACATCAAGATAAAAAGATACTAAACAGTAAAACTATATGCAGTACCAACAACATAAAGAATAAGGACTTACATAACAAGATAGTAAAATGCACACTTTCAGAAGACGAAAAGAGAGAGAGAGAGAGAGAGAGATGAGTAGAGAGGGAGGAGAGAGTGGAGAGAGAGATGAGAGAGAGAGAGAAGGGAAGCAAGGCAAGGCAAGGCAAGGCAATTTCTTTTATTCGATGATAATAAATATGCACTCATGTACTTTTTTACATCCATTCCACGCCCTAATCAGGATTACATCAAATAAAAAAAAACTCAACGATAATAAGAAACTAAATAACAAAAACAAGAACATTAATAAACAGAAGACAAGTTGAAGGCACTGAAGATTATAATAGAATAACAAAAACGCAAACACAGAGAGCTAAAAATTAGAAATAAACAATCAAATGATCATTATATATACAACAAAAAACAAAATAAAACCAGAAAAGCCGATAATAAGTAAGTAGTAAATAAACATAACAAGTTAGCAACTACAAACATCATTCACCATCATCTGTCACGCACGCACGCACACACACACACACACACACACACACACACACACACACACACACACACACACACACACACACACACACACACACACACACACACACACGTGCGCGCGTGCGCGCGCACAGAGAGAAGAGAGAGAGAGAGAGAGAGAGAGAGAGAGGAGAGAGAGAGAGAGAGAGAGAGAGAGGAGAGAGAGAGAGAGAGGAGAGAGAGGAGAGAGAGAGAGAGAGAGAGAGAGAGAGTGCGCGCGCGCGCGTGTGTGTGTGTACTTTGTGCATTTTTGAGCCTGAGGTTAAATTGACTGTTAAGTCTCAGATTCATGAGGTTCACTGCAAATTGTGATCGTCTCTGCACTGGCGGAATGTTTGCTACACACACACACACAACTCACACTCACTCACTCTCTCTCTCTCTCTCACACACACACCACACACACACACACACACACACCACACACACACACACACACACACCACACACACACACCACCACACCACACACACACACACACACACACACGTAGAAATGGGGTGGACAGAAATGAACGTGAGACAAGGGCAGGAATGTTTGAAGCAGTGGGGACAAATTCCAACAAGCATCATTCTGCGCACGAGGCAAGGAGGTCAGATCATGCCTGTGAGAGTCAGGGGGTATAATGTCATAATTACTGATGAGCCTTAACCCGTCACCTGCTGTATATAGTACACTACGACTACTATGAGCTAGTAACTGCCTGCTGCTATACTACTACTACTACACTACTACTACTATGACTGCTGACTACTACTACTACTACTACTACTACTACTACTACATACTACTACTACTACTACTACACTACTACTTACTGCTACTGCTACTACTATCTGCTACTGCTACTACTACTGCTGCGTACTACTACTGCTGCTGCTACTATCACTACTGTACTACTACTGCTGCTGACTGCGGGCTCTACTTCTACTGCTGCTCTACTACTGTCTGTACTGCTGGTGGCTGCTACTATCTGCTAGCTACTACTATCTGCTCTGTACTCAACTACTGCTACTGCTGTGGTACTACTACTACTACTGATACCACTACTGTACTACTACTGGTACTGCTGCTGCTGCTGCTGCTGCTACTATACTACTACTACTACTACTACTACTACTACTACTACTACTACTACTACTACTACTACTACTACTACACTACTACTTTCTACTACAGAGACTTTCTTAGCTTCTTTGTATTTGTTTTGTTATTCGTAAGGGAATTGTGAAAAACGTACTTTCCTCTGCTGTCTGAATGTGTCTACTTGACATGGTAAGTGTACAATGGTAGTGAACTGCCCCCCCCAAAAAAATTGAATCATTCAGTGAAGCTTTAGCTGAGAGGGGGGAAAAATTCAAAGAAGAAAACGACAACAGTAAATATCCCCCCACCCCTGTATTTTCACAGCATTCGCTTGATTATCAAGTACGTAGATGGGTGACTGTTTGCGCGCCTTGGCTTCAGTGCAGTCTACAGTCCCTCCAGTTCACTCAGCTGTAAATCGGGTACCTGCCCTCTCTAGAGAAGGTAAAGCATCCAGGGAGACGAGGTGGGCGCTGCCCTCATTTTGCTGTCCCCTGGAGAAGCTGAGGTCTCTGACCCTCGCTCCCCGACAGGTTATAGGAAGACTTTACCTTTACCTTTTATCATAGGGTCAAGTGATGTTGCCTGTGTTAGGTGTTGTTGGGATCACTGTTCTACAGTACAAACAATGCCAGACAAACGAGAAACAACACAAACAGCGCGATACAGGAGAAGAAAAATACTCTAGCCTCCACCCCTTCAAATAAAACGCATACACGGGCAGTGGGTTGGATACACCAGACAGCCTGCCAGTCAGCTAGACCCGACGAATTGACAGACGACAATAGACAACGACAGAAAACAGACAGACAGACAGACAGCACAACACACACACACACACACACACACACACACACACACACACACACACACACACACACACACACACACACACACACACACACACAAGAAGGGGAGGGGGGGAACTGTGTGGGGTATCGTTTAAGCATTTATCCAGTATCTAACTGGATTATGACGTTCAACTGCGCGAATCCTATCAACAGATACTAGAAATCATAATTTTAAACTGCTTACACGTCACTTTAATTACAACGCAAATGATAACACGACCTTAGATAACACAGTAAAAAAACAACAAAAAAAAAAAACCTCAGTCGAGACAGCGAACGTAATCAGTATAAAACCAATTCTCCCACACTAAGTACAGTACAGCGACATTCTACCGCAAGTTAGCACAGGAAGCCTCCAGACGTGTGGGAGGGAGTTCTTATCTGGCGTTGAGCCCGCCCACTTAAGGACAATGACCACTTTACGACATAACAGACGTGCTTGAAACTGATAAGAGTAAAACAGCAGCAACAACAGCACAGCAGCAGCAACAGTAGTATAGCGGGATTTCTTGCTTTGGAAGCAAGGATGTACGGAAAGGTGGGAAGGGAGATGAAGAGGTTTGCTTATGGAGAAAGAGGTGGACGAGATGAAGAGAGAGAGAGAGAGAGATACCGCGCTGAGGTCACACAACTAGTCTGTTCCCTTCTCTTCGGCTCAGGTGTGGGTTTTGTTTTTCTTTCCGTGTGTGTTGTGTGTGTGTGTGTGTGTGTGTGTGTGTGTGTGTGTGTGTGTGTGTGTGTGTGTGTGTGTGTGTGTGTGGCTTGCAGGCGCAGACAGGTATGCAGACAGGTAGACAGAGAAAGAGACAGTCTTTTTTGTCTTTTTTTTTTTTTTTTTTTTTAGTAAAGAACAAATACAAATTCAATACACAAACAGGCCCTACTGCACAATAATAACCATGTCCCATTTTCCGACCATACGAGGGTAGCCTAATAAGGAAGGAAGGAAGGAAGAAGGGAAGGAAGGATACAGGCTGACTAGCGAAAGGGGAAAGTGTTCTGAAGAACACAGCAGACAGCTGTGGGACAACCTCCATGCCATCGTATTGTTTCTGGCAGATCTGTGAATAGTTAGTCAGTCATCAAGACTGTATACTGTCCTCTCTTAGTCCAGACGTGCTAGAGCTGACGTAGACATGCAGCTCTAAACTACTTCTTCATCTTCATTGAACACTCAGACAGCACTGTTGTCTTGTCACATAGCTTGTGAGTGAAAATGCCATGCACTGATGTTAAGCGCCTGACAAAAAAAGCCCTGCCTAGGGCATGCAACTTCTACCAGGGAGAGAATTGTTACCTTATTTCGGTGTTGGGTGGGGGGGGGGGAATGGACCAAGAAAGCAGAAAATAGACAAGAAAGAGATGACAAAGAAGAAATAGGAACATGGCAGAAGAAACAAAGAGAGTGACATAAAAAAAAGAGAAATTCATAGCACAGACTTTCTAGAAGGGGGGGATACTATTTATGCTGCCCCCCCCCCCCCCCCCCGTTCCCGGCATCTCCACAGGAGAAATATGTAGAGATTAAGGAAGGGTGTGTGTGTGGGGGGGGGGGGGGGGCAATGGAAGTGGAAGCTACATGGAAGAGGGGAGGGGGATTTTGCGGAAAGATGTGGTGGAGAGAGAGAGAGAGTGGTCCAACTCGGGATCTGTGGAGTTGGCTGACCTTGGGGCCTTAGCTTCTGTGTGTGGTGTAGGATGAAGAAGATTAGTCAGGGTCAGTGTTTTTTTTTTTTTTTTTGGGGGGGTAGGGAGATGTGTGTGTGTGTGTGTGTGTGTGTGTGTGTGGTGTGTGTGTGTGTGTGTGTTGGTGTGTGTGTGTTTGTGTGTGTGTGTGGTGTGGTGTGGTGTTGTGTTGTGTTGTGTGTGTGTTGTTATGTGTGTCTGCGTTGTGTATGCATGTATGTGTTTGTCTGCACGTACGTCTGTCTACTCACACACACACCACACATCACACCCCCTCACACAACAACACACACACACACACACAACACACAAACACACACACACACCACACACACATCACCCAACACCCAACACACACACACACACAACACACACACACACAACACACACACACACAACACACACACACACAACACACACACACACAACACACACACACACACACACACACACACAACACACACACACACACACACACACACCCAACACCCAACACACACACACACCACACACACACACACACACACACACACACAACACACACACACACAACACACACACACACACACACACACACACACAACACACACACACACACACACACACACACACACACAACTTACACACACACACACACACACACACACACACACACACACACACACACACACACACACACACACACACACACACACCAACCACCTAACACCCCCCCCCACACACACACATACAACAAACACACTTTGTGGGGTGGGCACATAATCACGAGGCATTAACCCCCAGTAGTACATCAGGAGGCAGGCAGGCAGACAGGCCCCTGACATATGGCAGCACTGGCCCCTTCAGAAGGATGCTAGTTAATGGAAGCTGAGCTCAGCGACTCTTTGAAGCCTGACTGATTCCAGACCAGCAGTATTATACAGGTCCCTCGTGTGTCCGGCCGGCCGGCTGGTCAGTGTGTTCTTTGATGTGATAGCGCTATCATTCACTGGGTCTGATCCGATAGCGTCATCATTCACAGGGTCTGATCTGATAGCGTCATCATTCACAGGGTCTTGTCCGATAACGTTTTGAAAAACAAATATATTCCCTAATCAGGGCAAGGGCCGGATGAAAAAAAAGTATGTAAATGTTTACTCTGTTACCCTTGAAAAATAAAGATGATTCAATTCAATTCAATTCGTCACCCACAGAGTCTGATCTGATAACATCATCACTCACAGGGTCTGATGTGATAACGTCATCACTCAGGGTCTGATGTGATAGCATCATCACTCACAGAGTCTGATCTGATAACGTCATCACTCACAGGGTCTGATCTGATAACGTCATCACTCACAGAGTCTGATCTGATAACGTCATCACTCACAGGGTCTGGTCTTATGACGTCATCACTCAGGGTCTGATCTGATAACGTTATCAGCCACGTGGCTGTGGCTTCTGGCACCCAGAGGGATAATCTTGGTGTGTGTGGAGTACATCAAAACCATGGTGACCCTTCCTTCTCTGTTTTCAATGGAGAGGTCGAGAGAGAGAGAGAGAGAGAGAGAGAGAGAGAGAGAGAGAGAGAGAGAGAGAGAGAGAGAGAGAGAGAAGAGAACAATGACAATGACAATGACAATAGTTTATTGTGATTTAAGCTTTACAGCCCATTCACAAGGGGACAGTGGGAAGGGGATTGGGCACAACACAAATAACCATATTGAACAAAAACAACAAGAAGAAACAAAATACGGTTGCAGCCCAAATGATCTTCATGGCATGGATTCCACATCATGGTACAAAGATAGAGATCCAGAGTCAGGTACATGGTTGCAACAAAGTGCTCAGTCCGGTTGGGCCTCTGGGGAAGAGAGAGAGAGAGAGAGAGAGAGAGAGAGAGAGAGAGAGAGAGAGAGAGAGAGAGAGAGAGAGAGAGAGAGAGAAAACACTAACAGCTTAATCCGGAGAAAGGTCTATCTATCTCAGGCCGTGGTCAGTTTGGGCCCTGGAGCTCTCTGTTTTAAAAGCGTTCTTGAATACAGGGGGTGGATGGATTTGCAAACCCTAATTTTGATGGAACGAAGTGTGTTCTGTTTTCTTTTTTTCTCATTGTATTTGTCATTTTCTTCTTTCCCATGTTTTTCATTATATATATATATATATATATATATATATATATATATATATATATATATATATATATATATATATATAAATTTTTTTTTTTTTTTAATTCGAAGGATAACTGGTTGTGGATTTGAAAAATATGTGTGTTATTGTGGTAAATAACAGGAACAGAAATTATTACAGTATTTAGACCAAGAAATGTCATTGAATATATCTCTCTTTCTCTCTGTCTCTCTGCTTGTCTGTCTCTCTCTTTCTCTCCCCTTCCCTCCCTCCTTCTCTCTCTCTCTCTCTCTCTCTCCACACACACACACACACACACACACACACACACACACACACACACACACACACACACACACACACACACAACATAACATACACACACACACACACACACACACACACACACACAACACACACACAACAAAAACACATATATATAATATAATATTATATATATATATATATATATAATATATATATATATTTGTGTGTGTGTTGTGTGTCTGTGTGTATATATATGTCTGTATGTATGTATACTATATACATATATTACATTGGTCAAACTAAGCTTTGTTTATCGCCAAATAAACTGTTGAATGATGCTAACATCAGCAGCACGATGGGAGCTCAGTGGTTTGGTGATAGGTCTGAGTGTGTAGCAGAGTGCACACGGTCTTTTAACTATCATGTCCTCGAGAAGCACTCGTGTTTAATAAGCCAGCTGTGATTCGTGTTGTTAGGCATGTGGGGGAGCTTATTGCGCTTTGTAATTATGACTTGAATGTTTCAGCCTTTAATGTCTTTGTTTTTGTTTGATGGAAGACTCCATTCATCAGTCATACACACAGTCAGTCAGTTAGTATGTGATTATGTCATTTCATTAAGGCGGGTTGGGTTGGTTTTTTTTTTTTTCACGTAGTCCAGTGTTTTTTTTTTCTCGGTTTCTTTGAAATTGGCTCCTGTGACTAGTCATAGGCTAATGACCTTGTCTAGCTCTTGTGTGATTTGAGTCAGGCGTGTGTGTGTGTGTGTGTGTGTGTGTGTGTGTGTGTGTGTCGTGGTGCGTGCGAGAGAGAGAGAGAGAGAGAGAGAGAGAGGGGGGGGGGAAAGGGGGGGGGGGACCAGGGGTGTGGAAGGATGCCAAACACAGAGTGTACACAAACTGTTTATTACCGGAATGACTCCCCAACTTGCTGTTGACTCCCCCCCCCCCACTACCCCTTTCCTCCCTCAAAAAAAAATCATCACCGTAGAACCGTTGCACTATCACAGACGTGCAGACAGATGTACAGACACACAAATATACACACACAGATGTAGAGACAGACAGGCAGATGCTCAGACACACGCAGAGAGAGATATATACAGACAGACAAATGTACACACAGACGTACAGACAGACGTAAGAAAAACAAACATAAAGACAGACACAGATGTACAGACGGACAGGCAGACCCGCGCGCGCACGCACGCAGCAGCACGCACGCACGCACACACACACACACACACACACACACACACACACACACACACACACACACACACACACACACACACACACGTACAGACATACAGACAGACAGACCAACAGACGGCTGACCGGAGTCTGTTTGAGAGCTGTGGTGGCTTTTGTCCGACCTGTGTCAGTGTCAAGGAGTGATTTAATGCCTTGCATCCCTTTCAGGCACCAGCCTCCTCCCGTACACCCCATCCTTCCTCCTCCCTCTCTCCTCCTCCCTCTGTATTTCTCCATCATCACCCAGTAGTATAGTGCCCACTCATGCTGTCTGTCACTGTGGTGACGCCACCCCCCCCCCCCCCCTCTCTCTCCCTCTCTCTCTCTCTCTCTCTCTCTCTCTCTCTCTCTCTCTCTCTTCTCTCTCTCTCTCTCTCCTCTCTCTCTTCATCTCTCATCTCTCTTCTCTCTCTCTCTTCCATGTCCTTCATCTCCTGGCTTCTGTCATCAGCGTTATCGTCAGGTTTCCTGCCTTCATCTTAGTCTCTCTGTCTCTTTCTCTCTGTCTCTGTCTCTCTCTCTCATGGGGGGATGGATAGCTTAGTGGTCAGAACATTGCGCTGGCAATTTGACGACCCGGGTTCGAGTCGGTCGAGGAGATTTTTCTTCTGGAGTTATATTAACATCAGTGCTGACTCCACTCTCCCCAAAAAGTCTTTCGGATGAGACTTTAAACCGAGGCCCGTGTGCGAACGTTATAATCCTGTTCCGCAATTCGTAAGAGTAGGCCATCGTGTGCCGGTGGGAACAGATGACATTTACAAAACTGCATACACACGGGCACTGGATGTAAAAAAAAGCACAAGAGTGCTTATTCCATTATCCTCGATATAAAAGAATAAATCAAATCAAATCAAATCAAATCAAATATATCTCTCTGTGCTTGTTTTGTCTCCGCCTATGTCATTTCTGTGCTGAAGCATTGTTTGCTGTCCCTGTGCCATTTCTGTAGTTTCTGAGCCCGCCCAGTGTGTCATGTGATTAGCCAGCCAGCCCACCAACCTACCAACCAACCAACCAATCAACCGTTTGATTAACTAGCCAGTCAAATACGCAACAACCACCAAACCAACTCTTTAGTAAACCCTTTGGAATACTTCCATCCACATTATGAAGGAGTATAGTCATCGGTAAGGGAGGAGGATTTTTTAAAAACTAGCTGATCAGCCAGTCCACTGACCCAGCTGTCACTTATTCCCCTGTGGGGATTCCAGGGGTCTGTCAGTGCAGATATCATCATCCCCACCTTCTGGAAGGTCTGTGCTAGGAATCCCCCCCCCCCCCCCCTTTCCTATCGCTCTCTTTTGTTTCTGCATTTGTTCCTTATTTTCTTCCTCTCACCTCCTTCTTGTCTATTTTCTGCCTTATCAGTCCGTTCTCCTGCCTTTTTTTTTCCCCCACAAGACTTCAAAAGATAACAATTCTGTCCCAATGCCGAAGTCGGATACTCTGGACCTGATGTGTCAGGCGCTTAATAAAGGCAGTGTGACACATTTTCGCTCATAACACAGGCAACGATAGTTGCTGTTGAGCGTTCACAACAAAGAAGAAGAAGAAGAAGACGAGACGACGACGAAGACGAAGAAGACGAAGAAGAAGCTGCTGTCACTTTGCACATAAACCACAGTAAAAGCACCACTGATTCTGGTATTGGTTGTGTAGTACTGCCATTTCTGCCAGTGCTGCAACTCCATCTACGAGATCGCAGACGATAGTGATGTAAATGAATGGTGATTATTGCGGGATTGAAAATGACGATTGTATGATCTGGCAGATCTGCGCTTGAAGAATGACATGGTTATTGACAGTCTACGTGCCTGTTTTGAGACCCACATCCGGCTTCGCTTCTGTCCGGATTGTGACACTTCGGCATAATTTACTGTGACAATCCCCCTGATAGCTCAAATTAATGCCATTGACCTCTTGTCAGAAATGCTTCCGGGGGTGACAGCAAAGCGGAAGTAGCGGCAATTGTCACTGAAGACAATCAGGAAGGGACTACATATCGGGGCCTGTCCTGGTGTTCGTTTGGCTCGTTTGTCTGTCTGTCTGTCTGTCTGTCTGTCTGTCTGTCTGTCTGTCTGTTGTTGTATGTATGTATGTATGTATGTATGTATGTATGTATGTATGTATGTATGTATGTATGTAAGTAAGTGTTCTACTTTTGGCTCAAGTGCTGTTATGTGTGCTGTATTGCGAACAAAGGGGTTGGTTTTACGCATCTTAGGCCTTGTGCTCACTTGACGCAAAACTCTCTCTCTCTCTCTCTCTCTCTCTCTCTCTCTCTCTCTCTCTCTCTCTCTCTCTCTCTCTCTCTCTCCTCTCTCTCTCTCTCTCCTCTCTCCTCTCCCTCTCTCTCCCCTCCCTCTCCAATGGTCTTAGATGCATTTTATCACATTTTCTTTACGTGTTTGTGTTGTTTTTTACATGTCAATGATTCTTGTCAGAAGAATAGTTTGGAGTAGTTATTTTACGCAGTTGATGTATTGAACAGTGGTATAATTATAGGAGCAGCAACATGCCATCAACTGTAGCTTGTAGGTCCCACATCTTACTGCTTCGTCCTCTTTCTTCGTCGTACACTCAGACAACAACTATTGTTGTCTGCATTAGGAGCAAAACATCGTTGCGCTGCTGTTAAGCGCCTGGCAAGTCAGGCCCAGTGGACCTGACGTCGGCGTGGGAATTTTTTTATAATCTTTTTAAGTCTTTCTGGGGAAAAGTGCGGAAAGACCTACAAGGCAGAAAATAGGAAGGAGGTGGCAGGAAGAAAAGGAACAAGGCAGAAACTAAGATAAGGATAGAAAAGAGGGAATTTCTGCAGCAGAATTTCCAGAAGGTGGGGATGGTATTTATACTCCCCCCCCTCTCCCCATGGGGTAGCCATCTACTGTTTCACATGGTCATCATCAACTCCAAGGTAATAACCAATCCAATCGAAGTACATTTCCTGTGATAAAAAAAGCTTTTTTCAATGACATAATTCCGAGTGGTCTGATCAGCTTCCTATTCGTTGTTTAATAATTCTGTAGTCACACAAAAGTATTATGTCTGAAATGTTACGTGTAGCGTGTCATAAATTCACTCCACTGTTTTTTTAATTTTTTCAAACTTTTTTTTATTCATTTTTTTTGTTACATAGTTATACAAAATGAAAAACATATAAACGGTTTTGTTGACAGTGAAAGAGCAAAGAAAAAAGAAAGAAAGAAACTTAGAGAGAAAGAGAGAAACAAAAAAAGGAATAGAGAGAAGAGAGGGTGAAGAAGAGAGAGAGAGAGAGAGAGAGAGAGAGAGAGAGAGAGAGAGAGAGAGAGAGAGAGAGAGAGAGAGAGAGAGAGAGAATGGTGCGATTTTGATTATCCGACGGTTTATACACCCACCGTACCATTATAGTAGCCACATTCCGACTTCGACGATGCTCCTGAAAAAAAATGAGGAGAAGAACCAAAACGATATGCAACATGATGGCATTCATGAGGTCTACCCCGGAGACGTGGACAAACCATGTAGACAGACACAAAGCAGTGTGAGCAGCAGACAACACAGGCTAGACATCAAGTGTATGATCAACAACTCGTGGTGGGTTAGGCTAGCGGGCTGGCCATAAACAACACAGACACGAACAAAGCGATCCCCCTAAATCTGTGGGAATAGGCTTCGTAATCCATTTTGTTGATGGATGCCAACTGGTCAGATCAGCTTCCTATTCGTTTTATTGCTATGTAGTTACAAAAAAGTATTACGTCTGAAATGTTACGTGTAGCGTGTCATAAATTCACTCCACTATTTTGGGGTTTTTTGTTTTCTGTGCTTCGGCTAGAGCTCCGAGGTTCACCAATGGTGAGATGTTGCGTATGCGAGAGGAGGGGAGGGGAAGAGAGAAGGAGAGAGAGGAGAGAAGAGAGAGAGAGAGAGAGAGAGAGAGAGAGAGAGGAGAGAGAGATGGAGATGAAGGAATGAAGAATGAATGAATGAATATGAATGTGAAGAGATGATGACGAATGCAAGAGGAGAGAGAGAGAGAGAGAGGAGAGAGAGAGAGAGAGAGAGAGAGAGAGAGAGAGAGAGGACAGAGAGACAGAGAGACACAGACAGACACAGACAGACAGACAGACAGACAGACAGACAGACAGAGATTGATTCAACAACAACAAAAAAATCCAGCCCATATCGGGTTTTGGTTTGGAAAATCAGCCATCACTATCACTTTGCTCTGGAACAGAATGCATCAGAGCTAGGCCTGGCAGGCAGGCAGGCAGACTCACTCAGTCAGTCAGTCAAGCGTGCAGTCAATGAGTGTTTGATGAGGTGCCGCTCGGCTCCTGCCAGCTGTTAGCCAGTCAATCCCTCTCCGCCCCATCGCCCCGCCCCACCCCCACCCACCCCATCCCGCCCCGCCCTGCCATCAGGCAGTGGAGTGGGGCTAGCTTGCCTGGCTTTCTTTGTTTCTGATCTTTTTCTTTGTGTCTTATCTGTGGCGGCCGCGGATACAGTGTGTTTCACTTTTTTTCTTTGTGAATTAAATCCGGTTAGTTTTATTTATTTATTATTTTTTTTTGGGGGGGAGGGGTGTGAGTTTTTTTCTCCGTTATTTAAATTTGATCAAATTGATTTAGTTTGGAATAAAGATGGGATTTGAGAGCAGAGGAGATGAAACGGGTCTTTTTTGTTGTGGACAGAAATCGTTTTGTGGTTGGTTTGTGTGTTTTCGTTTGTTGTTGTTTTGTGTTTTGCATTTCTTTTCTTTTTGTTATCATGCTGTTTGTGTATGAAAGATATAATTATGTATTTGTGCATGTGCACGCTGTGTCGTCTTACCAGGAGATTCCTTTTACACGGAGAGTTCACATCAGTTTCCAAACCTAAGTTAGAACTTTGTCATTGTTTTACCACAGTACAGAGGTACTTTCTGTCTACACCCTTTGAATGTTTTTTTTTATAGTCATTGTGAAAAAAAAAAGTTTACAAAAGGGCAAGGGAATTTTTCCTATCGTTGGGGGGTCATTGCGACACTTTTAGGCATGGGGTCTTTTAGTATGGTAGTCGTGGGTCACATGCCGACTTTGGTGCAGCTGATGCCACTACAGCTGATCTGGCAGACATGACACTGTTGGTCTTTGGGTCACTGACTCTGCTACATCCCTTCATGATAATATTATCGTGTTGTGGACATGGTGTGTCAATGACGTCAGCTTGTTACGTTCCCTTGCAATGTTATTTTCGACGGGGGTATGTCAGTGACGTCACACCCTGTAACGTCCCTTCATGATAATTATGTGTTATGGACAGTGTGTGTGTGTGTGTGTGTGTGTGTGTGTGTGTGTGTGTGTGTGTGTGTGTGTGTGTGTGTGTGTGACGTCAGCCCGTTACATCCGTTCATCACCATATCGTGTTATGGACAAAGTGTGTGTCAGTCAGTGACATGACGTCACAGCCTGTGACGTCCCTTCACGACAACGGAATATCATTGTTATCACTGACAAGAATGTGTCAATGCCATAGGTGCTTAATGACAAAGATGTCTGGCAGAGATGATGATTGATGATGATGATGATGAGGAGGAGGAGGAGGAGGAGGAGGAGGACGACGACGACGACGACGACGACGACGACGACAACGACGACGACGGTGACGACGACGACGATGATGAGGATGATCCCTTCATAACTGGCAGAGTGTACCCCCCCTACCCCCAACTTCCCCA